>WBNH01012183.1:110743-126254 GCA_013401255.1 Urocolius indicus | reverse complement strand
GCGGGGGGCGAGCGGGGGGCGGGGGGAGGGGGGAGGGGGGGGGGGGGCGGGGGGGGGTGGAAAAAATAAAAAGAGGCTACACTGGAGAAATAAATATTACTTACAAGGAAAGGAAGGATGAAAGGAAAAGGTAAGGGGAGTGGGAAGAAAGGAGAGGTCTTGACAATTAAAAAAACAAGTCATGCAGTCAAATTAATAACCATAGCATTTTTTTCAGGGGTTTTGCTGCCTTCCCCCCACTCCCCCCATATGGTCTTCAAGAACTCAAGGACAAAAATCACCAAAACAAACAAGAATGGAAGCCTGAGTTCCTCTTAGTCTTCTCCTCATCTCCTGGCCCTTGAGACCACATTTTCCAATGAGTTTTTTCCTGTTTGATAAATTACACTGCAGAGCCCATGGGTGTCTGCCTCATTATTTTAAAAGACACAGAAAAAAATACCTTAGTTCAGTTACATCCTTTCACCTGATTTTCCACATGGGAAACCATCAGAACAGTCTGTAAGATACCGACAGCATGGCTCTACTACTCTCCAAAGCAAACCTGAGAATGAACAGAACTAGTTTTTCTTCTATTGACATCCATCAGTTCTGTTGTCAGAACCAGAAAGGAAACACCAGCCACACTCAACATTCACCTGACCTACAAACCAAGGAAGTCTACACAGATCAGGACAGCTACATACATAACAAAGAAAAAGAAACCAAGATGATCAGCAAATATAAGCTGCCTGCCGATAGCATGCACACACTACTACTTTCTACTGTTGGCTTGTAAAACACAACTAGAAAACAACTTTCAAGAGCAGTCAGCAACACATTTCAGATACAATACGCCTGGCTACTTATTTCTGAAGGCAATTTATTTTATCATGCAGTAAAACAATATCCAACTTCTGTACTACCCAACAGAACAAATAGAGACTTCACATCCAAATGCAAAGCCATTTCAGGCCTTAGTTATAAAAATTTTCAGACCTAGCACACCTTCTTGGTGCATTTACCTACCATCCAACACTTCTCTCTCTCCTATACAGCCAACACTGACAGCAGAAAAGTTAACTAGAAACTTATCTCCTTCTGCATTATTGGAGCTGTTCAATGAATTCCTACTAGAGAATTATCTGACAGAGGTCTCACATACCCCTAGGAGACCACTACTCTCAGCTCACAGCTAACCCAACAAGCCACACTTCTGCAAACACTCAATACTCCTTGAGGAGTATTCTTGTCCCTGGGACAAGAAACACTCAACCATAACATCATGCTATACCACCACTATGCTAGCAGGCATAATACAGTAATATAGACAACAGTAATGTCTCAAAACCACCACATACACTGCAGAGGAAACCTGTCCCAAGTATTTTGAGGCAAGCTTTCTGACGGCCTGCTACAGATGTCAGATGATGCTAACCCTGGGCCTAGCTGCACCAGCTCACCTGGCAGTCTAGTTCTCTTTCTGATACCTGTCACACAACCTTTTTTACTTACAGTGCAGGATGTGACATGTACTGACTGAGTGCTGGAGACGGTATCACCACTACTGTGAAACTATTTCTCAAGCTGCCCATCTTCCTGTAGCACTCAACCACTTTCTCCTGAGCATTATGAACAAATCTGGTCTAGAATGCAACCAGATGGACAGATGATTCATTAACAGTGATTAATATAGTCACATAGATATCCCAAAGCCTGGAAATCAATGCAAGGATTTGTCTCCCTTACTTATTTTTCCCCTTAAAAGGGGACACAAACCTTCTTCTGACTTAGTAACCTTCCTACTGGTTCAGGGTTTTGTGAACAACTTGTCCTAACTTAGCCTTGGTAGTATATTCAGAACAGAGTGATTAATTTACAATGATGAGAAAGACGGCAGTGGAGGAGGAGGATTCCCCAGCTTCTACCCCTCAAGTAAGAAGCCTGACACATCTGTCTCTCTTTTAAAAGAAAAAAGATTTTATTTTTAAAATGTGGTAGTCCTTCACATTTTAAGATCAGAGCTTGAATGGACTCCTCACTCTGCTGTTTTACTAACACTGACTACGAGCAATCATTACTTCTATGGTCCTGCAAGATTAGAATCTCCATCAGCCCCAAATACTAGTTTATTTTATCCACAAAAAAAAGAGACTGCAGTTGTTGTCAGTAACCAATACTATTTACAATCTTTATTCTGCTTTTTCTTGTAACAGCTGTAAGCTATTGCTCAAGTACTGAAACACTCCATGAACACACTACTGGGAATGCAGGCAGATGGACGCAAGGGGACTGAGACATGAAAAAGCAACAGGAAAAGAAGTATGTGGAAAATCTCAGTTAGGGAAAGAAAAAGCACAGGGGCAGGGGGACTCACTTTCCATTAAACAGGATGTTCCAGTTTGCCCAGCAAAACAGATGAGAGTAATTGCTGTTTCATGGTTAAGAAAAATTACTCAAAAAGTTTGAAGTGGGCTCATGTAGAAAATGGGTTATACCCAGTTAAAAATCTCCCCATGTTTCTAGAGTCTATTAGCATGTAATTACTGAATCAAAACTTTGTAAATTGCTCACCTAAACTCTACTTGCAAGTTTCTATGGCGTAATCTGAATTGCTGCCTTTCATAACCTCCCAGTCACTCCCAACATTAAACAGGTGAAGCACTTCCCTAAGGGTGGTAACTGCTCCATAATAAACCAAGGGGGTATGGCTGGACTAAGGGCATACAAGAGGATGAGATTTCCATCTCCAGCAAGCAATCCAAACAGGTCCCAGATTAATCTGGGCTGAAAAGGACAACATACTTCATAGGACCTACATCCAACAGTTACTCTGGCTGTATTACTAACAGTGTAAATTATTTGCTGTGAGAACTAAGACCACCTCTCCACTATAGCAACAAAATGTTGCTCTTGCTTAAAATACATGTGAGCACTTTAACAGAGTAGTATGAATATGCTCACATGATCGCAACCATTTGCCACATTTCAACTCATCCCAACGCATACAAAGAAGGGCATCATTCACGTTTCATAAACTTGCAGTTTGGTACTTTGAGGTTTTCCATGCAGAGTGTAGTACGCATTTCAAAATGTAAAAAGCAGTTAACGATACAAATAATCAGTGAGAACATTAGTTGCCTAAATTTTATTTTTCATTTGTTTGCATTTAAAACAATTCACATTATATTGAACACCTGCAAGACACCTGCAGAGAGACACAAATTATGTTTCCACGCATCAAATGGAAGCAATTTACAATAAATATCTGCCTCTACCTATTTCACACTGAGTAGTAAGGACAGATTTCTTATCACACAGGGTTTTCTACAACTTCTCATAACTTCCTCAAGCCCATGCACAACAAATTCCACAGGCAGCAGAACTGGTTCAGCAGCAAAAAGGACTCACTTTAACCTAACTTTAAAAACCCTCATACGTTAAAGCAGGAAACGAAGCATGAAATTCTTCCTTGGAACTGCATTTATCAGCTCTGTACTACACAGACCATTATTCAGTACTTTACCTAGGCCAAAATCAAAAGCAGCAGTGAGTGAGCTGTGGGAGTATCATGAAGAAGTAGAGCAATCCTCTTCATTAAACCCTCCAAGAAAGAACCAAATTCTTTACAGCTGACAAGGTAGAAAGATCACCCGTACAGCATTTCTGTATAAGAAAGTTCAAGTCCTCAAGCTTTACAAGTGTCTAAACCTGCTCCTTTCACGGGCATTTCGTTCTTTTCAGCAGATTAGTTTTTCAGTAGGGCATTAAACTAATAGTTTTAACACCTCACTTATACAACACTTTTATAATCCTATTATCTCTTCCTATCATACAAGACCCAACAACCGCACTGAGAAATGGTTATGCCACAGGCTATTTAAAACAAAAGAAAGAAAAAAACAAAAACAACAAAACAAAGCAAACAGCGAACAAAAGAAACCCAATCCTCAGACAAACACTCTTTCCAGTTCTCAGGATTTAAAGCCAAGAGAAGTTAAGCACACATCCCTCCCTTCTTCCTGTAGTGCAGTCACTCCGGAGAAGCATGGAGACCTCTACTCAAGCAGCAGACACTTTTTCACCCTGGAAATCCCATACCATAAAGAAACCTGTTACCTCTCACACGTTGCAGGAAAGAGACAGCTCAAAATTCACAGGATAACTGGGGAGGGGGAAAAAAAAAACCTAACAAAAAAACCAAACCAAAACAAAAAAACCCAACACATCTTGCTTTTCCCCAGCCCTAAACAGCTCTAGTGCCATCCCACACGCCCCTCCCTCAGCTCCTGTCCCAGCCAGGAATGGCAAACAGCCTCTCCTCTCTTCTTCTCCTCCTACAGCATGAGGGCACTCAGGCTTATCTTGATAGAGCTCTGTGCCAGAAACAATACTCCATAGAAATCATTACAGTAACATATCATCTATTTAGAAACAACTGCTCAAGCCCTCATTCCTAAATGCAAACCATAATTTCTATTGGAGCCTTTTTGGTATCTGCTCCATTTAGAGGTTTTTAACCTTAGAGATGCCATTCTTCTTGCGTAGCTCAAGCTGCTCACCCTCTTGTCCATACCTGTGGAGAAGTCCAGGCTCTGCCACTGCACTCCTCTTTTCACCCAGACATACCTGCTGGTGATGGTGCCACCACAGAGAGAAGAATGTAGTTTACACAGGGGTGTTTCAACTGGACTGGCTTACTGACCGTATTTTTTTAACAACGGGTAACTTCTTATTACAAGGTTGCCCTTCTCTAGTGCTTTTTCCACCACTCTGCCCCATAGCACTCCTCCCACGACCTTGCAGAATCAACAGGATGGTAAACAATGAAGTTGTCTTTGCCATCCTGCCCATCTAGGGCTCTCCCAGCCTACCAGAGAAGCAGTGCTAGAATGCCAGCAGCTCTGGTCTGGCATACAGCTGCTAGCAAGAGTTTTGCTGCCACGCTACCTATGCCTCCTCCCTAGTTGATATACATTAAGCTGACAAACACCCTTCTTACGTTAGAGGAATTTATGAGTGTACCCACGTCAGGTAAGGGATAGGATCTCTCATGCTTCCAGTCAATATACAGATAATGACAAAAGATATATAAAGGATGAAATCCGAGTATACACAAGGTACACACCTATGAAAGATTGTATTAGAGGGAAGGAGAAAAAGAATGGGTACAGCCTGATTACAAGTGTTAAATCTCCTGTAACCAAAACCTGTTTGAACTTCTTGTACAACACCTACATCCCAAGCAGGTAGACGTTTCAAAGCTTTCCCAGGAAGCTTCCTCTAATGCCACAACGGTCTTATTTATTGCCAGGACTGCACAAGAGTTGTGTGGGAAAACTATAGTGTATGTTGCAAATGGTCAGCCACATACAATCTGACCAGCACAGATCTCAACCATCACTGTCTCACGTCCCTCCCCACACAGGGAAGATAGACACAAAGCATTTCTTGGCAACCTTCTGTGATCCTCTGTCTATCCTTCCCATTGAAGAAAGTCAGACCTGATATGACTATTAGTAGAAAAAGCTGAAAGCTCAGCTTTCAGTTGAAGAGAAACAGTTACTTTAAGAGGATGACAACATATACTTTCAGACAATAACTGATAACATTCCACAAACCAACTAAAAGAGGAAACATATATATGTTAAAAAGGTGCATGCATTTGTGGGGCCTGATTAAAATCACAGCCACTGCCAGCTAACACATTCCAATTGTGTCCAGAATGCAAACAGATGCAGAGGCTCCAAGCTCCTTTCTTCTCATTTATTACCTAATAACTGCTTGATAATGTAAAAGAACAAAAGCATGGCAGCTCCAACTCCCCAAAATCGCAAACTAAAAAAGATAAAGAACAAAAAACAGGTCAGGAAATAACCTAGATATTTTGCTTACATAACATAGTCTCCATGTGTGTGGGCATCATGGAAGAAGCAATTGTAACACAAGAAAATGAGGAAATGATTGTCAGGTAAACAGCATAAAACAACTTCATACAAAAGAAAAAAAAAAAGATCACACCCTCCATACATCTTTAACCCTAATATGCAGGACAGTATCTCACCTAATCCCTAACAGGGACACTGTTGTCCTTCCACCCACTATTACCTCAAAGGAGGAATGCTATCCCTGTGCTTTGGTTTACCATCACAGAGCTGAAAAATTTGCTGCACAGAGAATGCAGTGGACAAAAGCAGCAGTTGCTGAGCACTAGTATTCATGAAGGCCATTGTCCTTTATGTGTCACCGATTTTCTGGCTGCCAGACACTCCCTCATTTCCCCCCTTCCCAACAGGACAGGAGGAGAAAATAAGATGAAAAAGCTCATGGGTGAAGATAAAGATCGGGAGGTCACTTAATGATCACCATCACAGGCAACACAGCCTCGACTTAGAAAAAATTAATGTATTGTCGCTTAAAAACAGAGTAGGATGGTGATAGACAAGTCTACAATACTTTCACCCCACTTCCATCTTACAAGGCTCAACTTCACTCCTTCATTCCCACCTCCTCTACTCTCTACACCACAACAGTGCAAGAGTCAGTCAAACAGTTCCTCTTTGCTACTCCTTCCTCATTTCTTTCCTCCAGTCCAGTGAGGGCCTCTCCTACAGGGCACAGTCCTTCATGAACTGCTCCAGCACAGGTCCCTTCCATAGGCCACAATTCTTGACAGAAAATCTGTTCTCTGGCATGGGCTCTTCAGGGGCTGCAGTTTCCCTTCAGGGCATGTCCGTCTGCTTCAACATGGTCTCCTCCATGAGCTGCAGCAGGGAATGGAGGTGGCACAACAAGAGTGTTTCCTCCCCTAGACCGTAGAATTCATAGAGCTGTTTCTCACTCTTTTTTTCTTCCCCCCGTCCACCTTCATCCCCCTCCTCACTCCTCTGATGGCTGCTACATAGCATTTTGACCTTTTTAAAATCCATTTTCCCCAAGGCAACACCAGCACAGCAGATGGGCTCAGCCTTGACCAGTAGTAGATCCATTTTGGGGCTGTCTAGAACTAGCTGCGTTCAGCACAGCTGCAGTCCCAGCCCATTCCCACAGAGACCACCCCTGCTGCCACCTTGCCGTCCACACCCAATGCAGCATTTCATTAGCTGAAGTGAAATGCCAACCTAAAAGTGGTTTAAAAGACCCAGCACATTGCTCGAGATGTAGGGCTTCTTAATGATTCCTCAAAACTAATTCACTCAGAATAGGTGTAATTTCCTGACTACTAGTACACCCAGGTGGACAGAGTCCTCTCCACTCTCTTACCTCCAGCCACAGCTCACATCTGTGAGCTATACTGTGACATGCCTTGTCCTCTACTGGGAGGCAAGGATAGTAATTACTCACTTCTACTGGCTCGGATTAACTGATTGACACTTTGTGACTACTCATCTAGGCAGCAGTCATAACTATTGTGCCATAGCTATGTAAATGTACCTTCAGGTAACGATTTCACCAATCCGCAAGAAATTTCAGTTTATGTGTTCACTTAATACAGGGCCCTAGAGGAAACTTTGCTTTACTATTAATCTTGTTCCAGTGGTTTACACGTATCTCAAATATTAAATAGTGGATATACAGTTACTTTTAACATTCCCAGACAGTTTGGTGAGCAAACAGCAGACATCTTTATACAGCCACGTTTCACTTCGACAAACAGAGGCCCAACTCTTGGCAAATACTCAGCACCTAAAACATCACATTAAGATCTCTGAGATCACTAAAGGAAAAGTTTATGCTTTCTTTACTTAAGCAAGTACAGAACTTTTGTTGCAAGTGACCTAACATCATCATCAAACACAAGCCAATTAAGCAAGTGCTTCTCTCATACTCCAGTAGAGTTTTCACTGTCCTAAGTATTCTGGGAAATGCAATCTAACATCTCCAGGCCAAGAAACATATTTATGAACAACCTCTCTTGTTACACAGCTACAGCTGAGCCACTGACCTCACTGTAAAAGACAGCACTGTCACACTGAGTGCAAAAGGAGGCAGCAACGCACACAGCAAACAGCACTGGTACAGCCCGTAACAACCTAACTGCTTATCACACAAGTATCTTTTAAAAAACTAAAGCACAAGTTAAAAACATCTTCCTCCCTCCAAGGTCAGTAGAAGATCCTCAAAAGGCACATGGTGAAAACCAGATTTTTATGAACACAGGAATCTCATGTATAATGGAAAGCTAAGGTCATGCTTCAACCCGGCAATACTGTCTTTTTCTGGCAACTGCTGCCTTGCTGGAGTGGATGCCAGATGTCAGAGAACTTGTCATCTTATCAACAACAACAAAAAAGCCAACCTCCCCCCCACACCACCCAACACCCCCCCCACCACCAAAACAAAAAAAACAAAAAAAAAAAAACAAAAAAAAAAAAAAAAAAAAAAAAAAAAAAACAAACACAAAAAAACAAAAAAACCCCAACAACCCCAACTCAAAACTTCAACACATTTCTGGTCAAATTTCTCACCCACCTCTCTCCTGCACAAAAAGTCACATCTGAGAAAAATGCTGCATTAAAACAGTGCACATTCCTATTTTAGTTATAAGCACAATGAGCTTTTTAAACGAAAGTGTTCACCACAAACAGTTAAAGCAATATAGGGCAGAAGTTGAGGTAAGGTTATAGACCTGTGCTACTTTTAATTTTCAGTTTACAAGTATCTATGAACAAAGCTGGAAAAAAAGAAAATTCATCAAGTCGTGTGTGTATTCTGAATGCATAACTTGGAACGTAATCACATGATTTGTTTCTCATGGGGATACTTCAGCACGAGAACTCATTCCAGTTAACGCTTCCTTAGACATGAACAGATTTTACGTTTATTTTTATCATTTTTGCAGGCTTATGTCAGTAATGATGACAAATTGTCAATGCCCTCTGCAAAGGTAACTATCAAGACACTGTGTAGATGGCATGACTTTGTTAAGCTATGAAAGGAGAGGATTGTTTCCATGCTGGAACACAATTTCCATCTATGTAGATTTTCAACCAATATGCACATGGATTTTTATGCAGGAGAGAAGTATCAAACTTTTAATCTAACTCCCACCTGTGGAAGTGTCGTTGGCTTAGCATAGCATTCAAAATGGTTGCAACAGTTCTAGTTCAACCAAGAAACAAGTTATTTTAATCAAATGCTTGTGGAAGTAACTCTGAAAACCTATCCCCCTGAGAAACAGGGTACTATTACACCTGAAAAACATGCAGCTTTGTAAAATTTCAGGCAGTGGGAAACAGCATATCACTCTTTCTCACACTCAATTTGTTTTCCCCTTCTCATCAAATCCTGCTGGAGAAGTGAGATATGTGTTGACTCCTCTTCTGCTGCCTCAAGGTTAAAAAGAGTTCCTGTCCTTCTACAGCCCTCCTCCGATTTACTCAAGCAGCACTTGCACTCAAGCTCCTTCCAGGACCAAGAGCGAAGACGCAGGGGGTCATATTTAAGCAGAGTAGGAGAACGAGGTGCCGTTCGTTCCAACCCTTCACTTCCCATTTTTCTGAAGGTATTACCCTTCCTCACCTGGACGATGAATAAAATTAGCTGCAAGAGTTCAGAAGTCAACTACGGGACTGAAGTCTGAGGTGAACACAAAATAAACGCTGCAGGTGCCCCAGCAACGCTGGATGTAAAACTTTTGCTATTATTTATAACTGCATACATTTAGAATCATTGCATCTGTTTAAAATGATTGTCTGAACTATAACTTTACCCCATACATTCACTGCCTGACAAACAAGTATTACTCGGTTGTTGCTTTCAGCAGCACTATATATATATATATATATATATATACTTAAGGACACCAAGATGACAATCATAGCTGTGAGGTGTATTACATGTAGGTATGCAAACGTACTTTCAACAGTGGGGGGGAAAAAAGGCGCAGAGGCACAATACTTACAAAAACTGCTAAATACGTTAAAAACCGCAAAGAAAAAAAGAAAGGGTGGAAGCTCTCGCCCATTGTTTTACAATATTGTCAGGGTTTCTTTTACAGACAGCACACAAAAAAAAAAAAAAAAAAGGCTAGCCCAGTTGCAGAGCCGATGAGTGTCTTTTGGACTACACATTTGCCTACTGAACAAGCAGGTTTTGGAACTCTGACATTAAAGCAGGCAGCCAGCCGTTGGACTGGGCTTCGGAATCTGCAGACGTTTCACCTCCAAGCTAGCAAAACCCAAGCGAGTTCGCCAAGAGAAATCAACGCAACTCAGATTTAGTGAACCGAAGTTCGCTCCGCGTACCGGATAATACGAGGGACGACGGGATTTAAAGCCGCAACACCGCACAGAAATGAGTTACCCCCCCAACACCGCCCCCCATTTCCACCTCCTCAGCCCCTCCCTCCGCAGCGCAACGCAACGCGGACCCAACAACAGCCTCAGGTTCCCTTTCGGACGCTCCACTCTGGGTCACCGCAGCACCACCCCCCCCCACGCACACCGGANCAGCACCGCCGCCGCCGACACCATCCCCCCCCCAACCCCTCCCCGCCGCCGGCCGCCAAGCACAGAGCGCGGGGATAAGAGACGCCGTCTGCCGCCACCCAGACCCCCGCTGCGGCCGTCCTTGTCACCCGTTCCCCCTCCTCTCTACCCCATGGCGGCTTGGCGGCGGGGCTGGGAATAGCGGGCCTCGCCGGCCTTATCCACTTGTCTGATTTAGGATTGCAGAGCAAACTGCAGAGGCGTAACGTTATCAGCGCAAGGTCAAAGAGTGCCGGCGGCGCAGCGCCGTGCTGGCAACTCGGGGCTGGGAGCTCCGCCAGCTCCTGCCCGCTGCGGGAACGCCAAAGTGCGTTTTCTTTAGGAGCTGTAGGGGGGGTTTCCAGGGCCGCGGGCATCGCGGAGTCTGCTTTGCTGGTACTGGTGGAAAGCCGAGTTTCGTTTCTCAAAAACCGATCGTCATTTGTCGGGAAGGTCACGGCACTTGGCCAGGGTCCAACTCTCAGCTGGGCGTGAAGAAATCCAGTCCTACTCCAGGTGGATCATAAAGGAGACGTCTTCTTTATTGCAAACAGGCTTCAAGCTGCCCGCTTGGCAATAGCTGATAGGCCAACTAACAAGAAGTCACATCTGCATGTTTATCCTACTTGGGGTTTCTGCGATAAGCGAGCTTCAAGCCTTGCAGTTTCACACACTCCTTCAGGTTCTGCTTTGCGACATTCCTTTAAGCTTACAGTTTCTTTCCCACACACACAGCTGCCTTCATCTCTATACTCTAACGAGGAACTCGTCCTTGACGATTCTTCAGGCCCACTAGTTCCCATCTTAGCAGCTAATGTCCTGTTTACGGTCTGAATCGTGCACTAAGTCCATGCAGCTGGAGCCAAGGCTGTCTTTCCCCAGCAGGCCTAACATTATATCTCGGGATCCGTGTCCGTTCTCCCTTAACCGTTCCTCCACAATCATTTAGCACACGCTTGCAGCGAAATGAGGTGGAGCCTGGCGGGAGTTTGTAGGCTCTTAGAAATCGAAACTTTAGGTGGATGCCCCCAAACCTAACTGCTCTGCAAAGAGAAACGTGTTCCCCATCCTTAAATGAAAAAGGAGCTTGTTATCTTGAACGGTAACAGTACAAACAAAATCCCTTCAAGCATGCATGCCCACACGGACGTGATTGAGCGGGTTTATCTGTTATTAAATTTGCTTAACATTTGAAAAAAAAAAAGCCTCAAAATCAAAAGTATTTTCACCTGCAGTACGAATATTGCTATATCCTGTTTCTCCATGCAAAACTTACCAGCGTGACTGCCTCTACCAGCAAAAAGTGAACAATTACTTTGACTTACTTGGTCAAAATATCAAAGCCATTTCACTGACAATGGCAAGAAAAGTAAAAAGGGAACAGCAGGGGTGACCAACGGTGTTGCCCAGCTGAGTCTACTTGGCTCCAGGGTAAGCCTGCACACATGTCCATCAGAATCTGGAGTACTCTACCCAGACTTCATAAAGTCGTACTCAGTAGGAGTCTCCTGTCAGCACTACAAAAGGCAAAATTCCCCCAAAAAGGCAAATTTTTGTAGTAAAATATTTCTTTTTAAAGAACTAGAGAGGAGGAAACTGACTTGTTTAAAAGTTTCAATAATTAAATAAAGCTAAATGCTGACAAATGTTTTCACAAGCAAAAAAAATAAGCTCCAGTTGAAATGGTCAGAAATTGGAGGATAGTCGTAAATTCCTTCTGTTTGTACATCGTGCAGATTGCTGATAATCCAAAATTAAAAGATACGAGTAGCTGTCCAGTAAAAACTGTGTGAGAGACCCCATTTCCAAGGGTACCAGTCACACCTATGGATAGTTTTACTCAGGTTCATTATGTTACATCATTGCCAAATGCAGATGCCACTTGCTGATTATAATCAAATCTGCTAAAGTGGCATCCATCTCAGATACAGGAAATTTGGTTAGTGCTTTGAGAATCAGAGCTGTAGACACAGAAGACACTCTGCTGAGGGAGGGAACAATAGACATACCACAGATTCAATCAGTGTGTATCTTAAGTCCCAACACACAAGGCAAATTGCATTCTCATCATACAGGCCGAAAAAGATGGGTATAAATAACAGAATCGTTACAGTTGGAATATACCTTTAGGATCATTAAGTGAAGCTACTAACCTCACACTGCCAAGCCCGTTGGTGTTTGCTGGCTGTGGGGAAAGTGGTGGTGTAGTGACTCAGTGTGTTTTGTCAAAGTCCCTGTAGCGGTAATCAAGAGGAAGGGTGTTTTTGAACACGGGCTTCTGTACTTTCCTGGGCTTCTCACTGATGTAACCCAGTCTTTCATGTGACAAAGACCCATGCAAGGATCAGCTAAAACACCAGGGCGATTTCACAGAGTGAAACAAGGGTGGTGTCACCTTTCACAGTCTGCCTAACTGTGAAACAAGCTGCTCCTTGTTCCTCAGCACGAGTTTCCTTAGCTGGGTCTGGATTGGCATTTCTTTGCACATGTGAGGAGTGCAAGGACTCAAACCTTCACCCAAGCGCTCTGATGAATTCAGTGAGACACAGACAACACGATACGGATTGGCCACAAGGACCTTGGCAGATAGAGGAACGGTACTTCTGAATTAGCATTATCTAGGATAGATGGGAGTGAATCGTCACTCTACAACTGTCCTGGGTTCTGACTGTTTCCACGGGAGAATGAAAAAGGAAAAGATGAGGCGGCCAGGTCTCTGTACCATTGCATTGGCTTCTGTAGGCACAACCATTAATGAGCATCATAGGGGGTGGGGGGTGCAAACCTTGAAATATCGAGTCAGAGTTGTTGTCAGGTCATTAGCCCAACTTTTACAAAAAAAAAAAAACAAAAACCACGAAGTAATTTTTCCGAGTCAAAATGTGTATCAGCAGTGCGATTCTTCTGCGCACATCTAGACTCCAACTGGTGTTCAGATTTGAGTCGGAGAAGGAATTACCCCCCCCCCCTCGTTGAATTAGTACAGACCCACCTGGCTGTGCCCCGTTGCTAAGATACCCTGGGAATGTTTCACGCCGAGAACAGCCCTCTCTTGGAGCAGGGGCCTCGGAGACACCACAGTGAGGTTAAGAACGGCTTCTTTTAAAAGAAATAATTTCACATTTTACTTTGGTTCTTTTTTTTCCAGCTGACCTGGAAAAAGAGAATTGCTTTGGCAGATTTCCTAGTAAGAGGTGCAGACACGGGACTAGAGTCTGCTGGTACAGCTGGGCTGGCAGTGGTCATTTCTCTGGCTACAGCGAGAAGAAGGGTGAGCAAAGCTGAGACACGAGGGCAGTGAGGCAGGCACGTTCGCTCTGTTCAGACTGCGGCACCTGTGGTCCCGTTTGTATTATTATCTGAAGATGCTGCTGAGGCTGAAGAAAGGAAGAGTGAATGTCTGAGCGACAGATCTGCCGGTAGAGAACGAGGAGGGACAACTGAGGGTTGAAAACAAGCCCAAACACACTCATAAGCTCCTTCCAGATCACCGGTTTAAAAGTAAAGCAGAACAGCGGAGAGTGTTGGTCAGGTGAGCTCTATCCCTGGGCTACCACATTCTTGGGGTAAAACTTTTTAAGTGGTGCATCACCACACAGAATTGTTTATTCCACACACAAGAATGTTTATTCCCTTCAGTATTTCCTTTCACTCCCAGAGACATTTTTCTTGTTATGACTGTGAAATTTAATAATTCAAAAAGACACCTTTTCACTAATACAGCTCCCTGGCTTTGAGCTGCTACCTAGAAGCTGGCCCAGAAGTAGGGCTACCAAGATGATTAGGGGGACTGGAACATCTTTCTTATGAGGAAAGGCTGCGAGACCTGGGGCTGTGCAGCCTGGAGAAGTCTGAGAGGGGACGTCATCAACACTTAGAAGTACCTAAAGGGTGGATGTCAGGAGGATGGTGTGATGCTATTTTCTGCTATCTCCAGTGACAGCACCAGGGGTAATGGCCATAAGCTGGAACACAGAAAGTTTCACTTAAACACAAGTGAGAACTTCTTTCCCATTGAGGTGAGGGAGCCCTGGCACAGGCTGCCCAGGGAGGGTGTGAGGTCTCCTTCTTTGGAAGTTTTCAAAACCCACCTGGACATATTCCTGAGCGACCTGATTGAAGTTGATCTGCTTTAGCAGGGGGGTCGGACTAGATGATCTCTAGAAGTCCAATCCCTACCATTCTATGATTCTACCAAGTAATTTGCCAAAAGCTGTGCAAGAAAGCCCTGGGCTGGTTGTGTCAGCCACCGCCAACCTTTGGTTATTTGCTGACGCTTGGTGGCTGTTGCAGGTACTACCAGATGTCCCTTTCCCACTGCTCGCTCTGCAACGGGGCTCGCAGTGCCCCGAGGCTGTCCTCAGAACTTGTGCTTACCACCTAACGTGGCCCATGTCTTCTCTGGTTAGGCATTTGCATCACACCTGAACTGAGGGGAGGCAATGGCAGCAGGACTTTTCAGCTGTTGGTGTTCAGCCGTGGCATAAACAGATTCGCTGGCTGCAGTGAAGCAGTTAATTATGATTTATATTGGGTTGTGGGTTTGTTTTTTGGGGTTTTTTTGTTTGTTTTTTTTTTTTTTTTTGGCATACCATGACGCAAAACGTGGAGTTTTCTGGATTTACTTTTACTGGATTGGGACTCTAGAGAGACAAAACCACACTTGGTACAGCAAAGAGCAAATCAGGAGACGGAGCATCTCTGGTAGGGACTCTTGGCTGGGTCTGGATAACGTGCCGGTGGTGTGTGGATTTAAAAAAAAAAAAACAAACCAAAACAAAACAGCAAAACGAGAAAAAAAAAAAAAAAAAAGGGACAAAGTGCCGGCAGCACGAGGGGGTGGGAGCAGCGGGGCCGATCCCACCCGGCCATCCTACTACTATTGCTGCTGCTGCCACCACCAAGATGGCGGCTCGGCGCAGCCGCCCCGCCCCCGCTGCCGCCTTCCCTCCCTGGGCCGGCCGCAGCCGCCGGCCGCCGCGGTGGCTGCTGCCGCCGCCGCCTGTCGCCCTGTGATGAGAGCATCAGCCCTCACTGCCACGTCTCCCGGGCAGCTGCGGCGG
>WBNH01012183.1:0-106951 GCA_013401255.1 Urocolius indicus | reverse complement strand
GGGGGGGGGGGGGGGGGGGGCAGCGTCAAAATGGTTGGTTTAACGTACAATTATAATTTCTGTGGCCTAGAAACACCTCCAAGGGAAAGCGTGTGCAGATTCAGACAGAGAAAATAGACTTGGTATAATTTGTTATACCAGGGATTAGGATATTCTACTGCACTTTCCCAATCTGCTACGTTAGTTGCTCTGCAAATGGTTGTAGGAAGCTCTGAGCGCTGCCTACCAGAGTAACGCAAGTTACGGCCTTTAACGTTTTGAGGGGAACTTATGTAGCAGTTCTTTAAGAGGCAAGCAGAAAGGACTAGATGTATCCTCGTGTGTGGTTTATACTTTCGTGCAGTTTAATGATTTATGCAAATTATGTTTTATTTAGAACCCTCTGCAATAATTTTGCTTTTCCATGGTGTCGGGAGTCTGCAAATCGTGGTTGCACCGATGCTTTCCGATATGAATCCCAGTGCAATGACTTGGGATAAGGCTCAGGGAAGTGTTTCTTCCTTGTGTTTTGCTCCATGCTTTCCAACTCATTGCTACAGATGGCAGATGACTGCCTTATTTTTAGCTATGTGAGGACAAAATAGAAAAATCCTAGTGAGTCCCTGTGATTTGTCATCGCGGCTGATCTCCGTTAAATTAAACATAGGGATTGGCAGAGGAGCAAAAACAGCAGGAAAGCTGCTTCTGTTTGTTTTTTAAAAAAGCTTGTCTAAAGCACTAAAATAATACTGTAGAAAATATTCATTGCTACATACAGAGACTCTTGGAAGGAGAAATACTTGCTGAACAGTTTATCCTGCTTTGGGTAAGGAAATTGGGGTCTAAATTGGTAAACCAACTTTCCTGGAAATGAGTTGAAGAGGAGAGATTAAAAAGCAGAAGAGTTCCTGGCTTGCAGTCCTGTACTCAGGCCATTAGACCACATGTATGCCTTCAGGTTGAGGAGGAGAATGCATCTTCTGGTGCTTCCTTGGGTGAAAGTTATAAGATGGGCTCCTAAGGCAAGAACATCCTTATTTTTTTTTTCCCTTCCCCTCTAGTAGTGGTCTGTTTCTCTGTGTCATAGCCCAAATTCCCTTCCTTTCCCAGTCACTGTATGGTACATGGTGTAATGGAGGGCGATGCGTGGCTGTGTTTTAGCAGCCCCATGCTTGTACAAGGTGTTTATTGAAGAGCTTTGGTGCAAGATGTACGTAGGAGTGTGTGTTGATAAATTGTATTAACAGCCAGCTTTGATTGCTTTGCCCATGTTGTTTGTGTCTGCTAAGACATTGTCCTTGTGATTACTTCCCACCAGATATCTCTTTCTAAAATGAACTTTTGTTTCCGTCTGCAACAGGCACGTGGATTTGGAACTTCAAACTTTTGTGGTGTTGCATATCCAATTCCTGGTTTGCATCTGAAGCTGAAACTCTCCTGAGCTTTCAGATAACAGTGCAGGTTATCTTTGAGAACTTTGTCTAGCTCAGTAATTCCTGCCAGCTCTTCAGTCTGAGCCTCTCACTCTGGATGAGGTTGGACTTGCTGTCCCTTTCAACACAGGACTTAGAACCATGGGAACTCCAGGACCAAAATAGACGGTGACCCAACTGGTCAGGCCTGCGTTTCCCTCTTCTGCTGGAAAAGCTCAACTTTGCAGTTCTGTCTCGCCTTCACACAAGAACAAGCCAATGCTTTCTTTCTTCAAAGATGAGTTATTTGGCTGTGAGTGTTGCTGTATACACCACAAGAAGCCAAAGGAAATGTTAATGTCTTGCCAACTGTGCGATACTGTTGTCTTGGTGAGAAGTGCGTTATCGGCCACTCTTAGCTGCTGAGCCTCGAGGATTTTGTGTTGTGGGGCTGGGGTGGTTTTTTCCACGCTTTTTTTTTTTCTCTTGTCTTCATTCATGGAGTTATTATAGTAAGACTTTAATGAATTACTAAGCTGTTTTCTTTGACCTCCTGCAGCAGTTAGTTGCACAAGGTAATTATATGTTTATGAGGTATTACTTTATTACTCTAGGAATCGTGGCTTTGTCCTTGTACTTGCCAGAGGTTCATTAAGAGTGCTTAGTGTGTATTCTTCTTTCAAGCCATTTTGCAAAGGCTTGAACTTTGTGTTCTGAAGAGGGCTGTCTCCTGCTGACCTCTGGAATCTCTTCCTCACACCCTCTCAAGTAAGGCCTTTGAGGGGATATTTAAGGAACGTGTGGGATTTGGGTTGGAAATCCTTCTCCAATTCAAAAAATTGCTTTCCCAGTCACTTGGATACATTTTTTTGGCCTAGAGTATTAAGAACTTAAATCCTTGTTCCATCCTTAAAGAGCGTGGCTGCAAAATGAGGGGAACCGAGCTTACTGCATTTCAGCCTGTAGAGGCTTTTCCTGGAAAACTTTTTTGTTCCCGGTCCCATTTTTGCCAGTGAGTATTTGAAGTACAGAGGCAGCTACAGATGGCAAGTGCTGCCTTTGCCTTGTGTTTGGATAAACCTTTTATTTTCCGTACTTGTTTGCCTGCTTAGCTCTAGCCTTCCTTGCTGAAGATGCCTGAGATGAGTCACATGCTTGCTACCTCCACCCGTCACTATTGACACGTGTGTAGTGTAGAGATAGATGGAACCTCTCCGGGCAGAGTTGTGCTGTGTCAGAAAGGCCTACACTGACTTGGTCTTTACTGGGTTGGTTTTGTTATTACAGAGGAGATTGTCGGTTCTTAGTCAGTGAGCAAAAATGAGTCCTTGCTGGTGCATCACCTGACAGTGGTGATTCACCACTCGCCTCACATCCTCCTCGCCTGACCCCTGGGCTGTGCTTCGGAGGGATTTCTACCTCTCTCCACACCAAATCTCCCTAGTCTGTCACTCCGTTGGTGTGGGGACATGGAAAATGTGCTGACTCGGGAGACCTCACTCCTAACCGGTTTTGCCTCCCAGCCCTGGGCCAGGTGGCGGGTGTGTGCCTTTGGAGCTAGCCTGAGTTGAAAGGTTGTGTTGACTTAGTGCTGGAGGAGCTCCGTGCAAGCTAAATATTTAGCTTTCCATCTGATAACCCTGGGTCATTTCCTCCCTCGCAACAACCGAATGCTTTTTTTATTCCCAAACCAAGTGAGGGTTTCTACAGAAGCTTTGTGGCTTTGTGGCGTTTCGCGTGGCAGATGTGAGGGCACTGACAAGGTGGCCTCATGGCTGAGGCATGGGTGCAGCCTGGGTTCTCTGCTCGAGTTTTTTGCCGTTATGTTGGGTGAATCGGTTACCAGCTTTGTGCCTCGTTTTTTCCAACTGCCAAAATGATTTTATTTAAATAAATTAATAGAAAGCTCACCCTAAAAGGAAGTAAAGTTAAGCCGTCGTAACTAGAACTCACAGCAGCTCAAAAGAAAACTGTAAGGTGGATTTGCTGATAATTCACAAAGTATATTAGGATTGCTGGACAAATGCAAGTTTGGGATTACGCTGACCAGCTACAGCAACTTGGAAGTGAGGACGCTAGTAAGCAAGAGACCTTTTTACACTGCTTGTTTCCATTTCAGAGACTGTTGGGGGTGGGCAGGAGGAAGAGAAGAAAGTGCTGCTTGTCTGCCAACTGAAAGTCACAACTGTTATGGTATATATTTAATCCCAAAGGTTAGAGAATCATAGAATCACCCTATTTTGCTTCTCCCAAAGGTTGGAGAGTCTTACCGTATTTTCCCTCTTCCCATCTTTCCAGAAATGGTTTCACCGGGGACTGGTAACTGCCTTTTGCAGCCTTACAAACAAGGTTTTATAAATAAGCCCCTGTCTGGGACAGTGAATTGTTGCCACCCATGGAGTGACCACAGAAGCTGTACAGGTGCTGGCTGCACTGTTCAGTGGCAGCCTTTGTGGTCTGGGAGCTCATGCCTCAGAGCTTATCCAGATAGTCCAGTTCCAGGATGTATGTTCTTATTTTTTTAAGGAAAATGACCTAGAAACCAGAGCTGCTGAGAGCAGGGTGACAGGTGGCCACTGTAGCAGGGGGGAGGAATTGCCAGATACCTGCGCTGCTGCTTTTGTGCTCCTTGGCTTGTACTTTCCCTGTGCCATTCCTGGTTCCTATATCCTTTTGTCTCACCCTTGATGGTAGCTGTGGGTTCAGGCTGTTACCACTACCCCCTGGCAGGGCTGGAAATGGCAATGGTGCTTTGTCAGTGCTGGTCGTTCCTGTGCCTTGTGTCAGTGCCCTGCAGCCGTGTTGCCTGCCATGCCTCCCTATGAGTAAGCACTGCACAGCTGGCAGGTGTTTTTCCATGCCTGCGTAGCCATAAAGCACAGGCACTCCAAGTGGAAAGCCTTGCTGGGAGCCTCTGTGGCAGAAAGAGGAGGAGGCAGGCAGAGCTGCAAATGCAACGTGTTGCTTCACCCAAGACATCACGTGCTCACTCAGCAGGAAGAAAGCAGCATTGATGAAGACGCAGACCTGTGGTCTTCTCGAGCCACATTGCTGCAAGTGAGGATGGCCACGTTTCCTTTTCTGCTCTCGAGAGAGTATCTGGTTGTAGGACTTGTGGAGTCAAGGGAGAGCCTCTCACGCCTCGGTGCAGCGAGCTTCCCAAGAGGACTGGAGGCTTGGAGTTTTCTCCAATTAAAAAACGTTAACGCCATCAAAATAACTGTCTGAGCACTGTAGCTTTTCCAGCAAAGAGATGGGGAACCAGGCAGACTTTTCTTTCTGATGAGTCACTGGCTCTCCTGATTTACCTCTCGTAAGAGTTGTTTGGGCAGCTACTGATGCAGGAACCATGATTTTGAGTGACGGTCCCCGGGGAGCAGGACAGGACTGTGTACTGCTTCACCTCTCTACTAGTGGGTAGTTTGTCTGCCTAGCTCTTCATCGCTAAAGCCACGTTCACAGATGTGGTTTCTGCCTGCCTTGATCCTGCTACATCGGGATAGGTAAGGAGGAGGCGTGTTGGTACAGAGAAACAAAATGTCCCAAGCACTCTCTGTAGTTCTGAAAACATGAATTGGAAATCAGAGGGTCTGATGCCTTATGTTCCTGGATCTTCTTATCACCATGTCACAGCTGAAGGTTTTGTCTCTGTCCTGAAGAAAGAGCGTGGTCCCTCTCTAGGAGCCGAGAGCTGTCCGTACCCGTATCTGTTCCCTGTACATGGATAGGACTATTTATTGCCCACTGTTCTGTAGCTGGTCCCTGAACCTTCTTGTGTGGTTTGTTTGTTTTGGGGTTTTTTTTTTTGGCCTATGTCTGCTGAGATTACCTATCCTGGAAGCTAGGTAGTTTCTGTTCTGGAGATGTGGAGGATGGAGGGACTACAAATATGTGACATTTTTGAGGGAAATGATAGGCAAACAGGGAAGAACAACATGGAACCACATGAATGGAGTCTTGTCAGGAAAAGCTTTTATCTTCCATTGCTCACTTTTTGTGCCCATGACTATATAAAATAAGACTGCCAACGAGGCAGGGACTCAGCAAACAGAGAAGGGAGCCTGGTAGACTCCCAGCTCGCTCTGCAGGCACTTTATCAGTACTTAATATGACTTGGATGCACACAGGAATCTCATCTGTTGGAGTAAAGGGTCATGACACCTTTTTTTCTCTTCTGTTAGCATATTTTTTGCAATATAATCGTGCCTTTGTTTATTAATTGAAAACTATAAAAAGGCTTTTTCCCATGTCTCTCTGCTCAAAAAGGAGAGCTGTTGATTGGTTTAAGGCCAAAAAAAGCAGACTTTGAGTCAAACTGATCTGTAATCTCCCTGCTTTGTTTAACTTTATCTGGGGGAGCTTCAGTTTTGTGTGGCTAGTTCTACAAAACAAAAGCAAACAAACAAACAAAAAGAGGCATGGTCCTTGGGCAGATTCTGCTCTAAGACATCTATCAAATTTGATCAGACTCCAGTGAAACAAAGTTATTTAAAGTTTGGCTTGAGGAACTGCCCAGTCTATATGTTGCTGGATTACTGTGAAAGGGCTTATTCAAGTGCATTTAAAATGTGATGTTAAGGAGGGATTTTTTTTTTTTCCACAGGCGTTATTTCATACTGGTAGAAACCTGCATTTTGCTGGTTTGCAAAGCCAGAGGGTGAAAGTGTGATTACTCGGTGTCCAAGAGTCTATATTGGCAAGCATGTGAAGCATACTAATGGGATAACAATAATGAGAGCTGTTAAATTATTTACGTGAATGTGGCATAAAACACCTTCCACTGTTAATACCACTAATGAGACCACCAATGTATTGCGTCCGTTATCGTAAATATCCTGTAGGTTGAATCAGACCAGTTGTTTTAGCTTCTACACTCCCTGTACTAGTTTAATTTGGCTTAAAATGGCTTTCAAGGTTGCTTCTTTTAGAAGAGGGTTTTTCCTCACATGGATTTCTTTTTCCTTCACCTTAGCTGCTTATGTAGTGGCTGGATGCCCAAACTGAGTGAGTTCCGCGTTGGCTGTTGCTGTCCCTGCTCATTTTGTGCATGCAGGAGAACTTTCTTCTGTTTATATTCAGTTCCTGAACTATAATTATTCCCAAGTGAAACTCTAGAACGTCCTAGAGAAGGTTCTCTGAATTTTAAGAGTCTTGACTAGAAAGGTAAGGAAGGCTTCAGTTCTCTGTTGCGTTGTCCTAAGGGTTACAGTGAGAGTTTTGAAGTCTGCCAAAACACATTGTTTTCCTCCAAACTGAGGCTGTCCAATGTTTGCTCTCTCATGTGATTTCACAACTCTTTTTTCTTATTTCCCCCCCCCGCCCCAGGATCTGTCTTTTCTTTCTTTTATGCCAGTGGCCTTCATGTGGTACGTGGAGAAGCGTTTGTCTCTTGAAACATCTTGGCTTTGAAATTTTGAGAATGGGTTATTAAGGGTAGAGGAGAAGGATGGGAGTTTCTAATACAAAGGATGATTCTTTGAAGGAGTTTTTTAACATGGTTCTCCCGCACACTGTGTTCATGGTGACAGTGGTGTGACTCATTGAGCAAACTTCCTGGCATTTCTGCCAGCTGTGATTTCTCAGGATTTTAAAGGAGGTGATAACTGAATTATAAATAGACGATAGGTTCCATCTGTAAATTTTCAAGCCAGATCTAGCTTTTCCCAGAAGGTGGGAGTGCTTTTTAGGACCTTGGGTTGGTTGCTTTTTAGGACCTTGTAATGAGAAGCTTGTTCAGTGTCTTGGTCTTGCACTGCACCCGTGCTTGGAATGACTTCCAGAGCTGTACTCCAGTTCAGCCTCTCATTCTTTCATTTGTCAAACTTGCCAGACTGCTGAAATCCTTGCAGTGTCATGTGGGAAGCCACTCAAATAAAAGCAAAATTGTATGGGAAGTGATTAAAGCCTGTGCCAGAGGATCCACCTTCGTCACTGATATTCTGACTCGCCCAGCCTCTCTCATGCTAGTTCATTTTAAGGAACCGATTGATGTAAATGTGTTATTTAAAATAAGTATTTACAGGCTTACTGTTTTTTTTGAAGGCTGGGACGTGTGGTCGCCTTTTGAATTACATGCACCCCTGTGCCTTTTGGTGCACTGCACTGCTAACTAAAACCATTCTGAAACGGACCTCCTTCCATCGTGTCAGTTGGGCTTGCCACACAGTTAACTTCCTGGAGGCCGTTCTGATCTGTTCAGAGAGGTGTCCAAATTACAAGCAGCGCTGTGTCGGGTGGTTAAAAAGCCCCTACCAAGCTCTGGTAGCTCCTTGCACCGGGATGAGGAAAAGGCTTTCCCCAGGCTTTGCTTTTGACATAGGGCACGTGGTTGTGTGGTCCCCGGCACTGGAGATGTTGGTAGGTGGTGCTTCCCAGGCAACAGGAAGCACTGGCAGTCACTGGGGGCTAAATTAAGCAGCTGCTTTTTAAAGACACAGCGCTGGTGGCGTCCCTTCCGCGTGCGCAGGCGGGAGCTGAGCTGCCGCTGCTGCTGAAAATGGCACGGTGTTTGTTGTAGGGTGGTGATGGGTGTCCCGCAGGGCTCCGCGTGCATGAGGTGGGGCTTCCTTTTGCATGAACTCGCTTGATTGAACCAGGTTGAACTGGCAGCTGGTGGCTTAAGCGATGTTTCTGCCTCCTTTGCAGACCTGGGAAGGCTTTGGGGTCGTTGTCTGGGCGTCGGAGGCACTGGAAGTGGATTGGTTCCTGGTCATGCCCGGTGGAAGGAGGGGACCCAGCCGGCAGCAGCTAAGCCGTTCAGCTTTGCCTTCTCTCCAGACGCTGGTTGGCGGGAGCTGTGGAAACGGTACCGGTTTGAGAAACAGGTGAGGACAAAGGTAGGGTTGTTGAGACACCTGCGGCAAGGACAGTGCTGAAAGCTCAGAGCCACGGTCCACTCTGAGCTCTGTGAGGGGAACGCAGCTTCATGGTGGAAGCGAGGAACTGGGAGATGGGAATCTCAAGCCCTCTGCAGTGGCATTAGGAGATGGCTCGTCCAAGAGGCAACATGCCTTGCATGACAAACCTCTTCCAGCTTCTCTTGTCAACTCTGCTCTGCTTCCCTTTTGACTTTAAAATCAGCCCACTGGAGAGAGCTATGGAAGTGATCTCACCCACCCTTCACTGCTCTCTGTGGTCACAACGGCCAGGGGTGGAAATAGCACAGTTTGTCTTTCCCTGCAGCAGTTCCCAGAGCAGTGAGCCCTAGCAGATGAGGAGTTCACGACACCCTTGCTTGCTTACCTGCAGTGCCACGGGGAGCTGGTGTGACATGTTAGAGCTCAGCTGTGAACCCCCTCCTACATGGTAGAAGGGCTGGGCAGGAGGATGCCCATGTTGTGTTTTAACCCTCCTGGCGTCAGATGAAACTAACTCTCACAATTGACAGAGCTCATCTCCATTTTCTGGGGAAGTTGGGGGCTGAAAAAGGAACACACAGTGACATTTAGATCTCCACATTTGGCATAGAGACTAAAAAAGGCTCAGTGTTACTTCCTTCCATACAGAAATTAGCAGCAGACTAGAGCAGCTATTTGCTGCACATTGAGGCCCTGACCTACTCGGTATAGGTTCATCCCCACAGAGCGGAGCAATCCAGGCCATTTAGCTTTGGCCTTTAAAGACTTCTCTGGCTGGGACAGGTGGATGGGTAGCACAGTCTTAGATTCTTGAGGAACTGTTGGGACTACGGAGTCAGTGCCTCAGGGTCTTGGTGGAGCGTGGCTTATCCCGATTTCAGTCAGACATGGTATAGTTTATGTCTGAAGTTCATCAGTTCAGTCTGCTGGAGCTTCTAGTTGTCCTAGCCTCCTCTGAAGGCTAGGAAAGAAGGAAGTGTGAGAACACTCGGGAGGCCAGCCTCTAGGAAGTGGTTAAACTCCTCCATTCCATTTTTTGTTTCTCCTCTTTTTAAGAGAGGAATTGTGAGCAGAAGACGATGGGCACTTTGCAGTACTGCAGAGGGAGGCTGAGTGCTACTGCAATGTCCTAGTGATGGGTGGAAGGTGCATTCAGCACTCGCTCTGACACAAAGTCCTCAATATTGGTTTTTTGTTTGGAATTGCTTCCTTGCCTTCTACCTCTGTTTTTCCACCTACAAGTTCACTGAAATGTTGCTGGGCATGTCACAGCACCTCAGGCAGACATCTCTGCTGTCTAGAGAAAATGCTGGGTAAGGGTTTTGACTGAGCTAAGAAGATGAGGAAGCTCGCCACCAGACTTGCACCAGAAATATGAATGCAACACTGCTGCCGTCCCTCCTCCTCTAGCAATGCCTGGTCCCAAACTCACAGCCTCAAGCACTCCCAGTCCTGGAAAATGGTAATGATGTAGAATGTTTACCAAGTGAGTGGTATTTGTTTGCTTCAGGAATGGTAGTGCCATCAGCCTCTCTGCGCCTCCGATCACGGCGCTGATTACTCCAGAGCCTGTACGTCACTGCCGGATCCCTGAACTGCCACTGGATGGGAGCCTTCTCTTCGAATTCCTGTTCTTCATCTACCTGCTGGTAGCCCTCTTCATTCAGTACATCAACATCTACAAGACTGTCTGGTGGTACCCATACAATCACCCTGCTTCCTGCACCTCACTGGTGAGTTCCCTCAGCAAATGCCATCACTCGTGTTTTGCCATTACACAGCTTCTTTTCGTGCTGCTTCAGTCCAGGAATCACCAAGCATTTGATGTAAGTGGGTGAAGGGAAGTTCACATGCACTCCCATCAGCCAGGGCCATGTCATCCCCCATTTTACAGGGGAAAAAAAATACATGGAAGGTGAGAGAGAGAAAGAAAGAGATATCAGCAGGGCCCTTTCAGCAGAAGTGCCTCGCAAATACTTCCGTGGCCTAGCCTAGCCCCTAGGGTTTGAAGTGGATTTGAGACTCCAGGAGCCTGCTGTGGGGGCCCCTTCCCAGTAGAAACTGAAAGCCTGACAGAAAGGAGATAATGAAAGTTTTCATCAGGATGTCACAGCAGATCAGCAGCAGAGGTGTTGTGGAGGTGGGTTAGATCCTCAACTTTCCAGACTCCTCGGTTTCAGACTTCTTCCTGGCCGAATAAGCTGCTCAACGTGGCAGTGACCTGTACCTGAGTCACCAGACCTTGTCTGAGTGAAGGTAGCCCTTGAAGTGCTCCTCCAGTTTATGTTGTGTCCTTGCTGCTTGGAAGCACGAGGTGGTTCCTTGGTTCACTATACCAACAGGTGGTGCTGGTGTTCCAGCTATTTATTTTGGCTTTAGCTGTGCTGTGCTAGACACAGCTTGCTTTGAGGAGAAAGCAGACTGGTTTAGGTTTCCTACTTGAAACGATGTAGGATGTCCTACGTTTGTTCCCATCAGAAGTCAAGCATTCTCGTTTACTCAAAACGTCCTTGAGGTCCCAGAGTGCAGTGTTCAGCATCTGCTACCTGTTCTAGCCAGAACACGTTTGATGGCCTCACTGAAAAATCGTAAGGAGTCCAACCAAGAGCTGTATCTAACTTCATACAGCCGGAGCCAATGTTAATTTCTAATACAGGTCTAGCCTGTGAAGGAGACATTTCTGAGGTCAACTTAATTATCTGGGAGCACTAGTCATTTGGAGCCCATGTGGAGAGACCAAAAGCTCAAGTGAGCTGGTGTGCTCGCTCTGGATTCCAGTTTGAGCTGCTCTTGCTCTGATTGCCCAGTAGCTTTTCCTGAGAGAACTTGCAAGCTGTTCTCAACACTAGGATCCTGGTCCTACATCTCCCTGTGACCCCAAAAATACTTGCCTGAAGGGTTGGGTTTTCAGTGGAAGTCTCTGTAGGGGAAGGAACATCCAGGTGGGGAAGACCTTCTGGAGACATTGTTGTATTACTCCCTTCTTCATCCCTAATACAGAGACTCGAGGAACGCTTACGTGAGGTCCTAATGTTCTCTCAGCACACCACCCCATCTGAGTGATTTCAGAGTCTC
This sequence comes from Urocolius indicus, assembly GCA_013401255.1. Lineage (NCBI taxonomy): Eukaryota > Metazoa > Chordata > Aves > Coliiformes > Coliidae > Urocolius > Urocolius indicus. Next base: position 95,628 of record WBNH01012183.1, on the reverse strand, counting down.
TTCCCCTGGTGAAGACCTTCTCTTTTTCCTCCTTCAGAACTTTCACCTCATTGACTACCACCTGGCGGCATTCATCACAGTGATGCTGGCGCGGAGGCTGGTGTGGGCCCTCATCTCTGAGGTAACATTCCCACTGTTCCCTCTCCTGCCTGTAGTACTGCAGAGCACCACCACCCATGGCCTGAGGAAGTTCGGCAAGTGGGGATAGCTAGAGGGTTTCTTCTCCCAGAACAAGTCTGGCTGCAAAGGACTAAGATTTTGGGGATGCCCTTCTGCCCTGGAGTGTTCTCCTTGAGCCCGTTCACATCCTGCAGTATGGGGTAGCTCCGTTGCCTCTGCAGCTAGAAGCAGGTGAAATTGCCCTACTTGCTGCTGTCTCTCTGCAGGTGCAGCACTGTCACTCACTGTCTTGTGCCCGAGGAGTGGCTCGAGAATTGCAGGTCAGGTAGCAGAAAGGCAAATGGGGAGGTTAGCCAAGACTGGAAGAATGAACAGGAGATTAGAGGCAAAGATCAAGAGAAGGATGTCTGAGGTCACTAAAGAACAATAGGAACAGGTGATAGAGCTGCTTTTCCAGTCCTGGTTGCTCAATAACTCAGAAGGTCTGCCCATATTACCTCAGATTTTGAAACTCGCTCTGTATTTGAGCACAGAACCTGGCCAAATACATATGGAAGTTCTGTCTACTGAAACAGTTAATGCAACTCCAGGCCAAGCAACACAGCAATAAGCTTAAATAAGTGAAATAAAGGAACAGTTACATCCTGATGAGTAGGTGAACGGAAAAGATGGGATCTCTGAAGTTCTCTTTTCATCTCCAATTTGTGCCATTTTCATTTATGTTCACACCCTCAGTAAAACCTCCCATAAACTGAAGTTTCTGCATTGAAACCTTCCATGCAAGTTGCTGCACATCCCACCTATTGGCTCTTAACTCCTAAGAATCTTTTCATAGTTCAGTTGCCTTTTCCACTCAGGAGATTGGAGCAAACTTTCTTTCTGTCCTTCTTAAAGTGGTGCCTCCTCACTCGACTGCAGCCTGTATGTCCAGTAGAGTGGTGGAAATCTAGTGATTCACCATCTTCTCTTTCTTCCCTCACCTGGGAACTGTGACATTCCAGTTCTTCAAGAAAATGAATGGTGAGACCTGATCGTTCTAAAGGAAACAGCAAAAGGAAACGTGTTTTGGACTATCCTGGAGCGTCATCAGAGCAATCGGGGTCTTGAGCAAAAGAATATCTTACTTTGCAACTCTTGTTTTTCAGCTCTCTGTTTTAGTCATGGCCAAAAACTTGTGCTTAGTTGAAACTGTTGGATTCTGTAAATCAAGACTAAAATCAAAAGGCATTCACCGTTGTATGAGAGTCTCTCACTTCTGGGAGAAAGAGGGCAGCCATCCCTCTTACGAGTGCCTCCTGGCACCTCTCTCCCCGCTTCTCTTCTGCAGGCAGGCCCCCATGCTCTTGTTCTGGCAGCAGTGCTATGGGGCTGCTGACTTTCTTCTCCATTTGCAGGCCTCTCAGGTAGGCGCGACATCGACGATCCACTACCTGGTGCGCCTGGTGCTGCTCACCCTCTGTGGATGGGTGCTCTGCTGGACTCTGGTCAACCTCTTCCGCAGCCATTCTGTCCTCAACCTGCTCTTCCTGGGCTACCCGTAAGTGACATCAGCTTGCCTCTGCCAGCTGGCGCGAGCATAGCTCCTTGGGGGTGGGTGGTATGAGCCAGCCTGGGATGCACAGCTCACGGCTGTAATCTGACTCCTCATTTTGTGATTAAAGGGAGAGTAGCAGTGGCAAGGGGATGATCTGAGGAGGTGGCCCTGAGCTGATGAAGCAAATTACCCCTCTGTATGCTGTTTGTGTGAGGAGCCTTTACTGTGACTGAAGACTGAGCTGTTGGGATCACTGGTTCCACAAATGACATTTGAAAAAGCTTCTCTCTATGGTTGTTAAAACTGCAGCCTCTGGCCTTTATCATAGAATCACAGAACGGTCGGGGTTGGAAGGGACCATCTAGTTAGACCCCTCTGCTAAAGGAGGTTCACCTAGGTCAGGTCACACAGGAACGCATCCAGGCGGGTTTGGAAGCCTCCAGAGAAGGAGACTCCACACCGTCCCTGGGCAGCCAGTGCCAGGGCTCTCTCGCCCTCACAGGAAAGAAGCTTTTCCTTGTTTTCAAGTGGAACTTTTTGTGTTCCAACTTACATCTGTTACCCCTTGTACTGTCGCTGGAGACAACGGGGGAAAAAAGCATCAGCCCATCCTCCTGACATCCACCCTTTAGGTACTTATTAAGTGTCGATGAGGTCCCCCTCTCAATCTCTTCTTCTCCAGGCCAAACAGCCCCAGTTGTCACAGCCTTTCCTCATCAGAAAAATGTTCAAGCCCCTTGATCATCTTGGTGGCCTTATATGGAGGGGAAGAGTTAGCTGCTGGTTTCTGGAATGAGGGTTCTTATGTGGTGTCCCTCTCATAAAGGCCACCATCTACTGGGGAGGTGCCCCATGCTTTATGTTGAGACAGCCATCAGTTTGGTCTTTTTTTCTTTCTTTCTTTCCCTGCAGGTTTGGTGTCTACGTTCCTCTGTGCTGCTTCCACCAGGACAGCAGAGCACAGCCCCTACCTACGGACTGTGGGTACTTGGTACAGGACCAGATGGTGGATGATGGGGCTACAGCTGTCAGCAGCCTGGTCAAACCCAAAGATTTCCTCTCGCTCCTGTGGGAATCTCTGAGAGAACAGTTCAATAATCCTACGTCTATCCCCACGCACAGCTGCCCCCTTTCCCCAGATCTCATTCGCAATGAGGTGGAGTGCCTAAAAGCAGACTTCAACCGCAGGATCAAGGAAGTTCTCTTCAACTCTCTCTTCAGTGCCTACTACGTGGCGTTCCTGCCACTGTGTTTCGTGAAGGTACTTCTTGTCTGGCTCCCTGCGTGCCCCTGCCCGCCGTCTCCTCCTCACTGTTTGTGTGAATTGCTGCCAGGCCGAATTCCTGGTTAATTCCCCTTTTCTCTGTCTCCCCTTCGGCAGCCCGGATAGCGGAGCATGGCTGCATCCGGAGTGCACTAGTACTGCTCCTGGTTGGTGGATAGGTACTGCCATACATGTGATGCACCTCTAGTCCCATCACCCCACTTACTAACTCCCCTTCTCCCGCTCCCTGCCTTAGGCAGGTGGGTAGCTGTGTTCTTCCTAGAAAAGGGAACCTGTTGTTACCCGTCTCAGATCCAACATCCCGGCTTTCGAGCGCTTGGATCAGAGGCTTTGGTGTTAGAAAACAGAGCCAACGAGGACGCTTGGCAAGCTAAACCCAAGAACCCCCTGTCCATTTGGAGGTTGTATTTTTTTTTTTTTCCCTCTGTCGGTTTTCTAACTTGAAGGAGCTCCAGTCGTTGTAGTGAAAGGGGCAGGGCTCCACGACCCATGTAGCAGTCTTGGTGCAATCGGTGCTCCTGGGGCAGTTCTGTGGCAAGCAAACCTCCTTGTTGGCTGCTGCTGGAGAAGGAGGAGATGCACCAGCTGCAGTATCGCCCCCCCCTCCTGTCCTTTCTCCTTTTGGTCAAGGAGAAGGGAGTCTTGAGTGTTTCCTAAGCTGTAACCCTCTGAACTCACCGGTCCGAAAGCGCATGCCTGTGATGTGTGGTGTGGGTCTGCTGGATGCACACGCAGTACGTCCCTTGTCGTTCCTTCCTCTCTTCTGTGCCAGCGGTGCCAAGGTCTTGTCTGGTCTCTTTGCAGAGCACCCAGTACTACGACATGCGCTGGTCCTGCGAGCACCTCATCATGGTGTGGATCAATGCTTTTGTCATGCTCACCACTCAGCTGCTGCCTCCCAAGTACTGTGACCTGCTCCACAGATCAGCCGCCCACCTCGGCAAGTGGCAGAAACTAGAACATGGTTCCTACAGCAATGCTCCACAGCATATGTGAGTGTGGGGGCGAGGAGGGGTTGGCATGCCCGGCAAGGGGCTGACGAGACGTTCTAGTAGATAAGCAAGTATCACTGAGGATGCTTCTTCCATTCCCCACGGTGCCAGGGGTCCCAGATGCAACTCTGCAGGTCTTTCTGCTCCCTAGAAACAGACCTGTCGGCTCTAGAGAGCTGTCTGAGCTCATCTAGTCGATGCCGGTTCCTTCCCAGAAACAAATGCTGCGATTCTTCTTGGCCACTGGAGAGAGAAGCAGCTTGTGCAGGGGGTGTCCCCCTCCGATGCAGTGGCCGAGGTTCTTGCCCTGGGAGCCATTTATTCACATTTCTCAGTCTGAGCCCGGCTGATGGGCTTGTCATCAGCTCCCTGTGCTTTTCCAGCAGGAGCTAGGACGTGTCCTTCAGGCAGAGGCTTTGGGGTTTTTCAGGAGGCAGCCGGCTCCTGGGAACCCACGTCCAGGGAGGCGGGAGCAGAGATGCTAATGCTCTGGCATTCTTTCCCTACAGCTGGTCAGAAAACACGATATGGCCGCAAGGAGTTCTAGTGCGACGTAGCCGATGCCTCTATAAAGCAGTTGGGCCTTACAACGTAGCAGTGCCTTCGGACGTGTCCCACGCCCGCTTCTATGCAAGTATCTCTTCTCCTTGCTTGTCGTTAACGCCTGTGGGCGGGAGGAGAGGCTCAGGAGGGGAGTGGAGTGTGCAGAACAAGAGCTCAGTGCTGCACAGCAGCCTGCAGCTGCTAAACAAAAGGCCTGTTCGCAGCAGAGGGTCTTTCCCATCAAAGTAGTACAGGGATGTCTGGGTGAAGTGGAAGCCACGGCCGCCTGCTTGCTGCTTTCTCGTCACAGTGACGCAGCTCTCCCATCAGGCAGTGGCGTAGTCTTAAGAGGGTTCCACTCAGCATCTTCTAGGGAAAAACGGTCAGGTGCGTGGGCTGGCTGGTGGGTGACTTTGCTCCTGTCCCCGCTTCTCGGGCAAAATGACCCTTTTGGCTGGAGCACAAATGCTTCCTCCCAGTGCAGTGGTGCCCACCAGCAGTGATACTCATACCTGCTCCGCGCTTGGGCAAACACCGGAACCTGTCCTTTTCTGTTTCCTTGCAGTTCCTCTTTCACCGTCCGTTACGGCTGCTCAACCTGCTGATCCTCATCGAAGGCAGCGTGGTCTGCTACCAGCTCTACTCGCTGCTGCGCTCGGAGAAGTGGAACCATACCCTCTCCATGGCCCTCATCCTTTTCTGCAATTACTACGTCTTATTTAAGCTCCTCCGGGACCGGATAGTATTAGGCAGGGCATACTCCTACCCACTGAACAACTACGGACTCAAGGCACACTAAAGCCGGCCCAAACGTGTACCCCCCTTTTTTCTTTTTCTCTTTTGTTTTTTTTTTTCCCTTTTCTCCCTTCCTCCAGGGCAGGGAGGGAAACCTCAGAAGAAGAAGAAAGGGGAAAAAAAAAACAAACCCAACAAACAAACAAACAAACAAACAAAGATATTTTCGTACAGTTCTATTTTTTTCTTGCGGCGTTTATAAATATTTAAAATATTTTATATTTTGTATACTATTGTTTTTTGTGGGGCAGGAAAAGGGAACCAGTGGCAATTAAATGTCGCTTTATAAACAAGGTGTTATTTTATATATATATATATAGATCTATATATCAATCAGTGTGTATATACTATATATCTCTACCCATACATATATCTATGTGAAGCAACGGGATTGTGTGTGTGGTCACTGTTGTCTGCTTCGCTCACAGAGCTGCCTCGTTACTGCAGCCTCTGGGGATGGAGCTGCTGCTCCGTCACAACTGGCCTGCTGTGTTAGGGCTTGGATAAGCTTAGAGCCCTGGGAAGGAAAGGAAGGAAAGGAAGGAAGGGAGGAAGGAAGGAAGGAAGGAAACGTGGAAACGTGGAAACGTGGCGGGGGCCTCGCACCAGGCTGAGTAAAGTTTTATCACGGTGACCGCAGTAGCGGGGCACTGGCGCGCTGGAAGCTTGCACCGATGTGATAGCAGGTTAGGGAAAGGGAGGAAGCAGCATGTAGAAGGACAGATGCAGTTAGCATCAGTCAGTAAAAGCTCTTGGTTCTTCCTCCTTCCTCCTATTAGCGGGAGGCAAGTACTAGTTCTAAATCAATAACAAACTCTTTAGCTCCTGTCTGTCCTGCCGGTAACTTGAGCTCCCACACTCTACCCAGAGAATGAACTGAACATGATGGTAAGTTTCAGCAGGCAATGGAAACAGCATCCCCTACCACGATGGTAACCCAATGTTTTAAACATCCCTCTCTAATCCCTTGAGCAATAGCATTGTAATGACAGAATATTCAGCCGTTTCTTTCAAGCAGTAACGTTCCTGGCAGAAATTTATTCTTGTCAAACAAACACATCCACTCCCTTATTGCTATACAATGCATTTCAGCAGCATTTCGCTCTTCAGGTATGGCGGTAGCATTTAATAATTTACTGTCAATAACAGAAGAAATACTTTACTTTCACACTCTTCTTCCTAAAGCTGAACTCTAGTAGAGAATCCAGTGGGAAAAAAAAAAATCATTGTGGCAGTATCACATAGAAGAACTGAAGACACAAGACAATGTCAACCATGTAATTAATTTAGCTGTGTGATAGCCGAGGGGAGGAGTTGATGCTCAGGTAATGAAGGAGGAGAGAGCAATGCCATGTTCTTCCAGGCCGACTTTAGCCATTAGCAAAGTCCTAGCTCTGTGTAAAGAGTGAGTATGTATGGTTAAAAAACCCTCAAGCTGTAGAGAGGTGAGGAGAAACTGCACCTACTTTCTGTTCTTTTTTTTGTTCCAAGCTAAGTAAGAATACAGCCATCTTCTGTCTACAGGACAGCTTCTGCAGCAGCCTGAGCACAAGCCCAGGATACCCAAGGAGGCAGCAAACAGGGAGCTGCCTCTGAGCTTGAACTTCGAGCGGCTCCAAACCAAAGTGCCCACCTTTGGTTACTCCTGGTCCTTTCGTTACCTTTAGTGTGGCCCTAGTGCTGCCGCCAGGACACAAGTACCAGGCCCTCTGAATCCTTTCAGTGAAACATGGTACTGTGTCTTACAGCCTATTGTTGCGTGAGCACAGTCTCCTTTAGCTTCGTCTGTAATGTCACGCTTTATGTAGTATAGCCTTATCTTCAATCTGTGTCTTAATTCTACCTTCATTACTTCAGGAGGTGCATGGCGATAACAGAGGGTTGGTTTCTTGTCTAGAGCGAGCTCTTTGCCGCACCTGGCTTTAGGCAACATGTTTCTGGGACCCAGCTTCAACTCTTAGAATCACAGAATCAGTTTGGGTTGGGAGGAGCCTTTAAAGATCATCTAATTCACCCCTCCTGCGATGAGCAGGGACATCTTCAACTACACCAGGTTGCTTAGAGCCTTGATTTTTTTTCCCCCCCAAGGATGAGACCTTCACCGCCTCTCTGGGTAACCTTGTCTAGTGCTTTGCAACCTTCCCTGTAAAAAAAAACGTTGCCTTCCTACCTACCTCCAACCTTTTAGTTTCAAAACCGTTACCCCTTGCCCTATTGCAACAGGCCCAGCTAAACAATCTGTCCCCTTTACTTAGCGAAAGGCTGCAATAAAGCCTGCACGAGCTCCTGCAGTAGCTCAGTAGCGTTTCCTCCTTTCCCTACCACACAAATTTCAGCTGTCTGTGATGGTTGGCTCGGCACTCCTTAAGCAGTATTTCACAGCAGCATCAGCTCATTTCTTTCATTTGGACATTTAAATGCTAGGAGGCTTATACTTAAGCAACCAGGGGGAGAAAAGAGGCTCTCCAAGACTTAGCTTGGGAAACAAAGCCAGAACCCTGAACAAGGGCTTTGTGCTACAGACTTGATGAAGGTTTGAGCTCTGCTTTTTCCTCCCCTTGCATGTACGACTGAAGGTAAGTAGGACTGCTGCTGCAGGGAGCACACTCATACTTTGTGCAACAGTGAGACTGACCTTATGCTGTTGGCAGTGTAAGGGATAGAAGTCCAGGGACACTTCCACAGCTACAGACTTTCTGTTTGGCTCTGAGACACTACCTAAAGAAGAAGCCCCAGCAACACCCACACTACCTCACTGCAGCTGTGTTAAGATCCTCCTCATTCCAAGGCAGCTAGGCATTATCTCTTAAGAGAAGCTGTCTCCTCCCCCTCAAAACAGTACCTTTGCTATGCTCTGCAGCAGGAAGAGTTCGCTGAGCAGCTTTAAGGTCTAGGGCTTGTACCTCCCCGTGCACAGTAGTATGAACTGCCCCCCTGCAGTCCTGTAGATGCAACTGTCTTCCATCTTTATACAGGACCCCTACACAGGTGAAAAAAAAGTTGCACAAGACATTTGCAGCTTCCCCAGTTGGCAAGAACACAGGGAGGAACTAGCTAGCCCACTTCATCTCCCCAGTATCAACTGGATCATCCAATAACAAGCAGGGAACAGATACGATGCCTGCTCAGCATCGCTGCCTGCTTACATCAGTGTCTTCCTCCCCATTCCTCAAAGGGTCCCTGCTACTAAGCCTCTTTCGGCTGAACGTTGAGAACAAGTCCACTCCAATACTTGGTCAGGCCAGACTCAGGAAAATAAAAAAGCCTTAGTTCCCCTCTGGATCACTCTGTCACGCAAGGATGTCGTAATAAATGGATGGCTTTTTGGTGTGGGAACGGAACTGCTCAAGCTTCATGCCAATCCTCAGAAGAACAGCTTCATCCCACCATTTTGCCATGACCTGGGAGAAGATTAGAGAGACAGAGAAAAGGGGGAAAGAAAAAAGCAGCATGGTCATACACAGACGCTCTTGAAAGCACTGCAAAACAGAACTGGTTTGGTTTGTTTTTTTTTTTTTTCCCCAAAAAGCACCAGAGAGATGCATGATTTNAGGACTCTGCACTTGTCCATGTTGAACTTCATGAGGTTCCTCTCTGCCCAACTCTCAAGCTGGTTGAGATCCCACTGAATGGCAGCACAGCCTGCTGGGGAATCAGCCAGTCCTCCCAGTTTGGTGTCATCAGGGAACTTGCTGAGGGTACCCTCTGTCCCCGCATCCAGGTTGTTGATGAAGATGTTGAACAAAACTGGCCCTAGAACCAATCCCTGTGGAACCCCACTGGCCACAGGCCTCCAACTTGACTCAGCTCTGTTCATCACCAGCCTCTGGGCTCTGTCATTCAGCCAGCTCTCGATCCACTTCACTCATCTAAGCCCCACTGTCTGAGCTCTCTCAATATAATTGGCATCGGTGAAACTGGGATAAAGGCAGCTCTATGACTTAAAACATGGCCCCATGATTTATGAGAGACCCATTTCAAGGGGGAAAAGAGCAAAGAAAGTCTTAAAAAACATCCAGAACTGAGAAATAAGGAAGACAGCAATGAGTGTAGACAAATAGCTGGTACTGATGCAAACAGACAGGGAGACAGAGAAATCTATCTTGCAGATACCTGATGAGTTCCTCTGCTGTTCAGGAGCAAAGTTACCCTGAAGCAAGTCTCATCACCCACAAGTTAAAACTTTATTACCAGTACCTGCCACCTCCTGCAGCGTGCTGTGTGCAGGAGCAGGAAGCTGGTTACAGCAATTCAGGCAAAGCCAGGCAGGGAAATTGTGACCCGGCATTCACAAAGAGCCAGTACTCACCTGGAAGCTGATAGGAAGCCCAGCACTGGAATATCCAATGGGCACCACAAGGCCTGGAATGCCAGTGAAGTTGCCAAGCTGCATGAACCTGGGGGAAAAACGCGCTCCATCAGCATTCCTGCCTTGAGGCAGCAGCAAAGTCATCTTTTTTAGGAGAGGCAGCTAGGATCAACTCTCCTGCTCTGCAACCTGAGCTCCTTCAGTTACTACAGCTCGTCTCCAGCTGCTGCCAAACTTTTGCCGCTGTGGTGCAAGCAGCACTCTTCTTACCTCATGGACCGGGCTGTGAAGGAGAAATCGCTGCTCCCAGTCAAATGATCGGATTCATAGATTCTTGGGGCGGTGCATGCAACAGCTGTGGAGGAATCACAGAATGACTGAGACTGAAAGAGACTTCAGGAGGTCATCTTGTCTAACCCTCTGTCTCAAGGATGCTCAGCAAGATCAGGCCCTGGACCATCTCTGAATGGCTTTTCAATAGCCCCAGGGGTGGAGATTCCACTGCCTCGCTGTGGAACCTCATACAGTGCTTAAAGAGCAAAGCAGGAATCAGGCAGTAAGCAGTCTTCAAGGAACAGCCCTGTTCACTAAAGTCACATGTTTGATATACATTGGTGAGGCACATTAAGCCTCTGGAATGCAATGAAGCTTCTGAGATTTATGAATTAAGCAGTGAGTTTCTATTTAGAATCACAGAATCGTTTCGCTTGGAAAAGACCTTTAAGATCGTTGAGTCCAACCACTAACCTCACACTGCCAAGCCCATCACTAAACCATGTCCCTCAGCACATCTACACAGCTTTTAAATATCTCCAGGGATAGTGACTCCACCACATACCTGGACAGCCTGTGCCAGTGTCTAACAGCCCTCTTAGTTAAAAAGTTCTTCTTAATCTCCAGTCTAAACTTCCCCTGGTGCAAATTGAGCCCATTTACCCTTGTCTTGTTACTTGGGAGATCGACCCCCACCTCTATAGAGCCTCCTTTCAGGTAGTTGTAGGGAGTGATCTTGTCTCCTCTCAGCCTCCTCCAGGCTAAACATCCCCAGCTCCCTCAGCTGCTCCTCATCAGACTTTATCTCCAGACCCTTCCTCAGCTTCATTGCCTGTCTCTGGACATGTTCCATCACCTCAGTGTCCTTCTTGCAGTGAAAGGCCCAACACCGAGCACAGCACTCGAGATGTGGCCTCACTGGTACTCAGCACAGGGGCATAGTCACTTCCCTGGCCCTGCTGGCTACACTGTTTCTGATACAAGCCAGGATGCCATTGGCCCTCTTGGCCACCTGGGCACACTGCTGGCTCATCCACTGCTGGCCAGCTGTCAACCAACAGCCCCAGCGTTGAGCAAGAACATCTTCAGACATAAGTNTTTCTTGCAGTGAAAGGCCCAACACCGAGACCAGCACTCGAGATGTGGCCTCACTGGTACTCAGCACAGGGGCATAGTCACTTCCCTGGCCCTGCTGGCTACACTGTTTCTGATACAAGCCAGGATGCCATTGGCCCTCTTGGCCACCTGGGCACACTGCTGGCTCATCCACTGCTGGCCAGCTGTCAACCAACAGCCCCAGCGTTGAGCAAGAACATCTTCAGACATAAGTAGATTTCCAATCCCTCCTATGTAAATACGTTGGCTCTGCAGCTGCCATTACAAGCAAAAATGAGTTTCTCGTTGCCATGGACATGGGGAGAGTCTAGAAATACAGAGCAAATGTAGATATACAACAGCAGTCTTTCTAGTCGGGCTGCATTTTCTTCTAAAGGTTCAGGCACAGCAAAGTCAGTACAAAAAGTCATGCTCTTGAAATTAGGGAAGGTTAATGGAGTGCCTGTTCATAACATGCACCACACAGCTGTTGGGGCAAGGCTGCCGATACCTGGTGTAAGGATACAGTTCACAGTGGTGAAGATCTCTTGCAAAAACCTCATGGTCCGAGTCCTCTGTCGATTTGCCTGTGAGAAGAGAGATGACTGTTTAACCAGGCCCTCCTGGTTCATGAGACTCAAGTTTGAGCACAACACATTCTGCCCATCCGAACCTATGTCTTTGCAAAAGAAGACATCACTCCTGCAGTGTGGAATCAAGATGCAAGACACCAGTCCAAGTGGCACATCCTCCCTGGTGCCCTACCATTCGGCATGTTTTCACAGCAGAGGGCAGTGCAGCTGGGTGACATCTTCCCATGTGTATGGGGAGGTTCAGAAAGTCCTCTACTTCCCTTTTTGCAATTTCACTAGGTGCCTCCCTTCAGCCTTTGCCACAGGAGGTGCCTTACCGTAATATAGTCCAGAGCTGTGAACTGGGAAGCCAAGGCCAGGTTAGCCCGAGTGTCCAAATTCTAAAAGAGAAAACATTATTGATCTTTGTGGCTCTGCCTGCAAGAAACTGACAGCTCAGGAGTTCTCTTCCCGGTCTGCTCTGTCAGTAGTCATCCAACACGTGGTTTGTCATAGAAAAAACAGGAGAGCCTCAGGTGTTCTGTATCAGCTGGGACAACTACTGCTGCTGCCCCAAGCTGCTGCTACTTACCATGTCCTGGAAATGTTTGTTGAAGTCAGGCTGCAGGAAGTCCCTCATCTCACTCAGAATGCAGATTACGTGTGCTACTCGCACTTCCTCCACCTCTGGAAGAGACACTTCAACCACGCTGGCTCCCAGACTCTGCAGGTGCTCCACAGCTGCGCACAGGACAGGTAAAGCACAGGCAGCATCCCTCAGTTCACCACATTTGACAGAAGGGGCTGCACTACCTCCTTGAGAAGTTAAGAGACTCTACAGGCCTTTGCAAAGCAAGCAATGATCTTCAGTGCAGCACACAGCACGCAGGCTACTGCTGTAGCTACTTCTAGTAGGTAGAAGCCTTCAGGCAAATGGTATTCCAACAGGGCAGGGGTAGGGGCTTGCAGGCAGGTTCCTAACTTTTCAGGCTACATTTGAGGCAAGATCATGTCCTGTCTCTAGTCTCTCAATTAACCCAAAGTGTGAGCTGACAATGCTTCCCTGAATGCTTGACGTAACTGGTATCAGCATAGTAATCGGCATGAAGTGATTATTTAGCATCGTGAGATTCCCATCCAAAGCCTCTTCTGAACCGTAACGCTACAAGAACCCAGAGGATACTCAAGAGACCGGGTCAACTAAATCTACTTTGGCGAGGCTCAACACCAAGGCTTTGAGGGAAAATGAAACTTTTGCAGCCTAAAAAGAATCTCTTTCCTTCTTTGAACCCAACTTCTTCACAAATACCCAAGCTTTCCTATTTCACTGGCTTATGGTGCATCTCTCCTAAGAAAACTTGACTGACGTAGAAGCATGAGTGCCTGGGGAATACAAGCAGCCTGAAGAAAATCCAAGCAAACAAAGCCTGAATACTGTGAACTGTCTCAGCTCCAAGGCACAGGAAAGCAACCATTATACCAGGCACTGTAGAGTCTTTCTCCCCCACACCCGAGTACACTCCAGGGTCAATTCTGCTCAGTGTGAAATCCAACAAAGGCACCCTGAAGGCACCATTTATCTGATTTCAAGGAAATACCAGAGGATTGGACACATCACAAAGGCCTAGCCCTGTCTTTCCTACTGACCATTATGTTGTGAAACAAGTACCTCCCTTTAAAGTCTTTTACCGTTAAAGCTTGCAGAATAAGTATTACCAAGTACAGATTCGTCTTTATACAGACAGGGGCTCAAACACATTGGACCACATTCTTCCATTGTAAGCTGACAAGCCTACAACTGTTGAGCTCAGCAGTCAGGAGGCCTTCCCTAATACAAAGCCACTGCTGTTTGTCCAGCCAGAACTCTGCCTTTAAGGACTTCAGGCAAGATCTTTGTAATGAAGAACACCAAGTGATACCATGACGCTGAGCAGATTAAAAGACTTGTAGGCTTTTCCTCTTTACCTTTCTCACAGATGGACAGGACTTCAGCATCACATGCCTAGAGAACAAGAGGGAAAAAAAAAACAAAGCAGACTTTAGTAACTGCCCTCTTCTACTTGGTGAGCACACATCACCAGGACCTCGGTCCTCATGGAGCTTTCCTTGTTCCTGTCCCTAATGATAGTGAAAGACTGTCCTCCAGGACTGCCTTAGGCTACCTGATCCAAAAAGAACAGCTTGCGTAGCCCTAAGGAAAAGGAAAGGTCATCTTTTCCAGAGGAGAGGATATTCCTCCTCTGCAGTGGGGCAGAGCCAGAAGAGTCCTTGTTCTCCTCCAGGGAAGAAGCTGTGAGCACATTTGTGGGATTGCATTACAATTGCCATGCAGTTGTAGCTTGAAAACCCAGTTTCTACCTGGGAATGCTGAAATACCACTCACCAGCTACAGCGTTGTCACTTACTTTCCTTATTTGTTTTTAGAACTAACTACCTGTTGTGATCAGTTCAGAAGAAGCATTGCTTCCATCCTAAACCGCAGTATGAGGCAGCATACTGCCATCAACTGTACAGTGCTTATCTTTCTTCTTTTTTTCTCCCTTTCTTTGACTTAGGGGGAAAAAAAAATCTATCCCTGTCAATGTTTTCACCCAGGCTATATAGTCTTCCAGTTATAGGACTAAACATGAGAAGCTCTAATGATGACAGGCAGGAGAACAGTGAGTGCATTGAATTCCTTTAAAACCTTATTTTGCTAAGCAGCAGGAAGAGACACAGAACAGGCACCTTAAAAAATGTCCAGTCCACTCCCAGTTTTAAGCCTTTCAGGTCAGGAGCACACATATCGGACAGGCTTGCTTTGGGCTGTTTTAGTCCTGCAGAGAACAAATGAGAGTTCTTTAGGATGCCTCTAGGGAGGCAGAGCACTTGGGCTCAGGGAGGGAGAGGGCTCACCTACCGTACGGATAGAGTGGATCCGGCCCAGCGAGGATGCTGTAAACAATGGCTGCATCTGCCACTGATGTACAAATAGGGCCTGTGGAAGAGGGATCAGTTACAAAAACAGTGACAAGGGGTAAAAGAGTACCTTCCTCACCATACAGCAATGTCACTGAAGTGGAGCACAGGTCCTCTTACCTACGCTGACCGTGGAGTAGGAGAGTGGCAAGCTGCCATGGGAACTGATGCGCCCAAACGTACCTAGAGAGAAACAAACAGGCACTTAGCCAGGTAGCAGCAGTGGCTGGGAAGACCTCACCTAGATGGCTCTGGTGCACCCACTCAGTTAAGCAACATACTCCTGCGTGGAGGTTTTCTGTGGCCAGGTGTTGGGGGATGGAGGGGGCCTTAGGGATGGCTTCTTTAAACAAAGAGCTGTCAGAAGCTTCCCCTGTAGCTGATAGGGCTAATGCCAGTCCATTCTAAGATGGACCTGCCACTGACCCAGGCCTGGCCAATTAGTGACTGAGGTAATGCTTCTGCGAATAATGTATTTGAGAAGGGGAAGAAGTTGCTGGGCAGTTGCTGAACAGCAGCAGCAACAGGGAGTGAGAATCTGAAAACATCTCCACAGATACCAAGGTCAGTGGAGAAGGAGGTGCCCAGGCACTAGAAGAAAGCCTCCCCTGCGACCTGTGGTGAGGACCACGGTGAGGCAGCTGTGCCCCTGCAGCTCATGGAAGCCACTGAGGAGCAGAGACCCACTCGCAGCCCATGGAGGACCCCACGCTGGAGCAGGTGGATGCCTGCTGTGACTCTGTGAGAAGCTCATCCTGGAGCAAGCTTCTGGAAGGACCTGGGAGGCTGTGGGAAGAGAGGAGCCCACACCTGAGCAGGTTTGCTGTCAGGACTTGTGATCCCGTGAGGGACCCAGGCTGGAGCAGTCACTAACTGAAGGACTGTCCTCCCGGTGGGTGACTCATGTTGGGGCAGGGTGTGAGGAGCTGCCCACGTGGGAGGCCTCATGCTGGAGCCGAAGAACTGCAGCTTGTTGAAAGGACCCAGGCTGGAGAAGTTCATGGAGGACTATCTCCCACAGTGTAGCAGTAGGAAGCATGAGGAGGCCTCCCTCTGAGAAGCAGCAGCAGCAAAGTCCATCTATAATGACCTGACTGCAATCTCCGTCCCCCATGCTGCTGGATGGGGAGGAGGGAGAGTCCTGAGAAGAAGGAGGGGTGGGGGGAGGTGTTTTAAGCCAGTTTTACTTCTCATTTTCTCTACTCTGCTCTAATTGTTCATTAATAGATCAAACCCTTTTCTCCCCAAGTTGACCGTGTTTTGCCCATGATGCTAATTGCTGAGTGACCCAGAAACCTCTCGTTATATTTCTCCCTTTCCTGTCCAGCTGAAGAGGGGGAGTGACAGAATGACTTGGTGGGCACTTGGCACCCAAGCCAGGGCTAAACCACCACACCCTGCCAGCCACTTTGACATTACTCATCTCTCAGTACCCTGTCCTTGCTGACCACAACCTGTCTCATCAGCAAAACAGATGTGTTCCATAAACAGTGAAACTGTTCTCTCATAAAAAATTCTTCAGTTGAGGGGGAAAAACGTACAGGGGCATTTTGAAATACACGCATTTAAACATGCAGACAGCAGCATCTCTGGGATGGGAAGGCAGGACTGTGATTATCAACAGCAGGAGATCCCACCCACTTCACCAGTGAGACTTTGTGCCTAACACCAGTTTCTTCTGCGAGTACTGGTGCTGCCTTTCTGATGTTACATTTTTGTCATCATTACCTTCCCCTGACAAAGCAAAATTCATCTCGTGATCACACATGAAGGATGGAAAACCAGAGTAATGGCTGAGTAGCTGGTCTCAGATAAAGCAGCTGGGATCTATCCCAGTGATAAACTATCCCCAGAAGATGGCATCTCTTCCAAGTGACAATTATGCCTCACCGCCTTCCGTGCTGTAGGCACTGTTCTGTGCATTCTTACCGCCCCTGCACATTCTCCTCGATTACATTAATTCTTCCTGAAAAAAAAATGCATTGCTACATCTTGTAACACTTGGATAAGAGGGAATGGCTACATCCTGGTTTCATACAAGCCTATTGCCAGGTTTAACTTACCAGATACAAATCTTAACAGGATCAGCCTCTCCCTATAAATTGGGGTGATGGCAAAGCATCGTGGGAGGAGATGCTTTTCCCCAGCTCACTACAGATAACACCTCCCAGCAAAGAAGGAAGACAAAAGAGGGACAAGTGGGTAGAAAGAAAAGCAGCACATGTGTTTCATTCAGCATTTGACTCAAGAAAGTTAGGGTTTTTTTTTAATCTGTTCAACAGCCAATACTGAATTTACTTCCACTCTGCTTGTCCAAATCACATGACTCTCAAGAGTGTTAAGTCTCCAGAGATTCTCTGCTCAAGTTTTGCTCAACAGGAATTAGTGGACTGGGCCTGACTTGTTTGTGGCATTCTATCTGATACAGTAAACAAGACACACACCCTCTCCGTGATTAAAGAGCTCTACCTTTCAGCCCCACCACACCACAGAATGAAGCAGGAATCCTCACAGAGCCACCTCCATCTGTGCCAATAGCCACCGGGCAGAGACCTGCAAAAAACCCACATGTTGGCCTGTGATCAGAGACGTATCGTGTTGCCCTGACCATTCCACCAGCAATTGTAGCCAGGCCAGCACACAGAGCTCCCTGTTCAGCTGGGAGAGCTCCCTCCAGCTTCTAAACCCTTCCTCACAAAAACTAAATGCCTAAGATAGCTTGGCTCAGGACCTCCCTCCCACCATCTGTGAACTCCATTTAGGACCACCTACCTGCTGCTACAGCTGCTGCCGACCCGCTGGAGCTCCCACCTGTGAAGTGGTTGGGCTTGTAGGGATTCCTAGGGATCTTGTGGCACCTGAAGCAGATAAATAGTGCTGAATTGTTTCCTAGGAAGGACCATGAGTACTATAGGGCAGGAAAAGATCCAGAAACACAGCTCAGGGATTATACCTTAGTGAAGAGGTATAATTTAAGGATATTGCTTCAGCCCTTCTGTCTGCAACAGCACTGTGCCATTACTGCTTGTCACAGCACATCGCACACTTCCAAAAGCTGAGCCAGTTGGTAGCCACAAATTCTTACAGCCAAACAAGGCAGCATTCCCATCTCTGCCCTTTACTCCAAAGCAGCAGCTCCCAAAGTCTGACTAGTCTGACCACAGCCCCCAGACACCAGAGAGACCTGCCAGACAGCAGGGCATCCAGCCAACCTCACACGGTGAGGAAATGCGCTGGCACTGTTATTGTGACTGAGTTCAAACCAGCTGCACACGCACAAAATCTGGCTCTACATGTGGCTCATCAAGGCTGTGAGGAACACTGCTCTGGAACAGCAGCTCTCAGCTTGGCTATAGCTGGAGAATTCACAACAGTAAAGCAAATTCCAGTGAACCTCCTTTAGCTAGGAAAAAAAAAGTCCCTCTTGTGTTCTCCAGAAACAACTCTGCCTTTTCTCACCATTCTGGGTCTTTAGCCACAACTATGACCCGAGGAATCAAGTTCCTTACTTAGGAGACACCACTTGGATCCTCTCTTTCCTTTGGTTCCAAGAGCCTTTAGGATTCCATGGCTACTCTGACCGTCAGGTCTTCGGTGCTGGGTTTTCATACCTCTAAGATCCTCCCTGCACCGGGTGCTTCCATCAGTTTTAATCTCACATGCTTGCCCTATTTTTGTGCTCTTCCCTGTCAGTTTTGCACAGATTTTTAGATCTTTCTAGACCATGGTGAAGAGAGGAGAAAGAGATTTTTACCTATTAGGGTTGCATCCAGTTGTTCCAGTCCCTAGTTCATGCATGTTTGAGACCCCAATAATGACAGCCCCAGCCTCTCGCAGCTTTTTGGCCACAGTAGCATCTTCTGTTTCAGGCTCTGTCCCAAGATACACTGTTCCTGCTCGGTGATGGTAAGGCACCTTAGCAAGAAGACACCTTATTATTCATCCTAAACCCCTGGCAAGGTAGGCAGGCACACATGCAAGCTTCATACACACACACTTCCAACTCCACGACAGATCCCAGACAGTAGGACTCTCAGACGTAAGGAAGGGCAAGGAAGCTTCAACCTTCCACTTGTGTTGGTTTCTGTCAAGAGAGACCCTCAGCCCTTCAATATTTGGTCCTTCTCCCATGGAGAGGAGTCCTTTTGATACCATGATACAGAAGAGCAGAAACAGGTAGATGGTCAGAAAGTTTGTCTCCCTGTAGCAATGCAACTGCTACGCCCAGAGGCTGCAGAACAGTTGCCTCAGTCCCACAGCACACAGGAGCTCTAATGGACAGAGCTGCAGCATTTCAGATCTGCAGGGGCTTTGAAGCAAGGCATCAAGATAAGACAAACACCAAAATACCAGAGGGACTAATTTCCAGGGGATGTCAAGTACTCTTCACTTCAAGGTAGCAATGGAAGTATCTGTACACGAAGAGGACTCCCACCCTACAGGTACATCTCTGCTAAGACAGCTTGATGGCACTGCCATGAGTATTTAATGGTACCTTTTGTTAGGCCATTGGCAAAATTCCTTGCAAGAGGGGATTTTCAAAGTAACTTGCATATTTCTGATACATTAAGATAAGGAGAGAGGGATGCTTTGCCAGTGGAGCAGAGCCAGTGCCTGAGATATACAGTTACACCCACTGCTGCAGATGCTTTTATACATTTTAATTTCACTGAGGGACTGCTTCCCACCACCGAACTCCGTCTAGATTACAGAGATTAGTCCAAGATATGGAACATTTGTTGTATCAAAGATCTGTCTTCACCTGGCAGAACGTCTTAAGTCTAATCCTACTCACTACGAGAAGGACATGGAGGTTCCAGAGCATGTCCAGAGATGGACATCAAAGCTGGTGAAGGGTCTGGAGAACAAGCCTGATGAGAAGCATATGAGGGAGCTGGGGATGGTTAGTCTGGAGGAGAGGAGGCTGAGAGGAGACAGGATCACTCCCTATAACTACCTGAAGGAGAGTTGTAGTGAGGTGGGAGTCTCTTCTCTCCAATAAGGAATGACAGGACACAAGGAAATGGATGTAAGTTGTGCCGGGGAGGTTTAGATTGGACATTAGAAAGAACTTTTTTACCAAGAGAGTTATTAAGCAGTGGGACAGGGTGCCCAGGGAGGTGGTGGAGTCAGCGTCCCTGGAAGTACTCAAAAGAGGCATTGATGAGGTGCTGAGGGACACAGTTTAGTAATGGGCTTGGCAGTGTGAGGTATTGGTTGGACTCAGTGATTTTAAAGGTCTTTTCTGCCCATAGTGATTCTATGATTACAAACACATACTACCCCTTATTACAAACACGCTCTCAGGCTTCTGTTGAGGAGCTGTCCGTGTTGACCATCTACAAGCACAAGCTGACAGCTAGACAAGGAAACTCACCACTTTGAACTCTTCTTTCAGACACACGGGGATGCCATCCAGATAAGACAAAGTACATTTGTTCCTGTAACGAGCAGTGGAGGCCTCAGCCATCTGCACAGAGAAAATTTTAAAAGTATGTTATATATATTTAGTTGAGCTGAAGGTCATTACTAACATCAGAACAGACAGCAGCAGAAATGCCTCTCTCAGGCTGCCACTAAAGCCAAACTAGAAAAGTTTATTTCTTCTTCCATCATATGCTGAAGGGAAATCATTACTTGGAAGCATCTATGCTAACAGATGCCACAGAAGCACAGAAGTCCCATTTTAAACACAGTCTTTCAGCAAGAAACAGATTGCTTTAATGCTACAGCTCTTTGCAGGAAGGAAAGCAAACTTGTTTGTAGTGCTCTACACAAAGAGGGAGGGAAAATGTACCTATTTTTCTGTGCAGTATCTCAGCAGAAGAGCTCCTGGCCCTTCTAAGAGATGCTACTGCTCTTGGAGTGGCAGAGGCCCCTTTCCTACCAGAGGCAGACATTACCAGCATTATTTGCTCCTTGTCCCATTGCACTATCGCTCTGAGTGGAGGCGTGGATTTGTCGCAGTCCTCCAGCGTGGCAATGATGTTCTTTGCTACCTGAGATGGCGTCAGCTTCCCACTCCTACAGGACAGGAGAAGTTAGGACCATGTTACAAGAACTCCACACCACACCCCACACACAGGGTTTGTCTCTCATGCAGAAAGATGGCAGCTGTTACAGCTGTAGGCAAGAACTACAAAGATCTGTGTGCAGTGATGACTTTGACACAGGTGACACCCAGACAGGAGACTCCCTTCCTCAACAGGAGAATTTGCCTACAGAGTATGCCCCCAACCCTTAAGAGTAGAGACAGGAGCCCCTGAAAGCCTGAGACTCTGAAACTCCCAGTTTCAGGAGCCAAGGCCAAGAGGCCAGCCCCCTTTCTACAGGCCTCTCATTAGAGAAGGGGTTCCCAGCAGAACTGTCATGCCCTTTAACAGAGAGGCCTTCCCTCCCTCCTGGCAAAAGGCTATATTACAAACACATCTGCCTCTGGCTGGTATGAAAGCCTCATGGTCAGAATACATCTATAATACCAGACCCCAGTGTCAGCCTTTTGCTCTGAGGCCACAGCCCGCTGGCAGAGGTGGCCCTGAGGAACAAGTGCTGAGAGCATCAGAGCTTTTGTCTGAGCGCTCCACACTAGAGGCAACCAGGGGTTACTGAGCAGCCAATAGCTCGCAGAACCTCGCTCCAGGATGTGCTTCCAGCTTGTTATGAGCTGCACACATTTATTGGGTGAAAGCAAGCAAACTGCTCACAGGAACACAAGCAGCTGGGGAACCAAGCGATTCTACAGAGACCCACAGTATGTCGAACTCGCATCATCCAGATCAACCCTCCTCTCCTCACTCATGTGTCTAGGCAAACAAGGTATGTAGAAATCTCTCTCAGAGCAGACTGACAGCAAGCCAAGGAAAACAGCATTTAAATATCCTTGCAGGGCTTGTAAAAGTTGTGCCAGCTCTCCCAGTTGGCTTTCCTTTGCTATTCTATTAGAGGGAAAGGACTGCAGAGGGTAATGCTAAACAGTGGTACCTCGAGGACAATCCTCACAAGCAAGATGCCCAAGGGCTTGTGGAGCAGTAGCAGTCCATGGCAGAGCAACACAAGAGACAGGTTGTTTCCAGACCATAATTTCACCTACCGGTAGCACTCCAGGTAGTCTTTGATGCCTTTGAAGCTAAACCCATTGCTAGAAGAATCAGACCTGCAAAGAAAGGATTAGAGAGGCAACTGTGAACCATCAAAGCCACCTCTGTTTACATCTGTACACTTCAGCACGGCAATCCAGTGCAGGTTTGAGCATCACTCCCTCACAGTAAACCTGCTGGTCACGTTTGCACCACTGGCTCACACAGTCAGACTCCTTGCACACGTGCCAGACACTAGGTACATGAAGAGTGCCACAGAAATAAGGGGTCAGTCTTGCTGACATGTTCTAGTTGCTTCATCTTTCTACTGCAATACAGTGGTCCTTAAACTGTTCAAAATGTCTTCTGGGTCTACATTTGCCACTCACCACTGCAACATTACAGGACAGCTAGAATATAATGGTCAGCCTGCTCTCAGGATCTCTGTCATAAGTTTGACCCAGAGATAACCAGCAGCACAGACAGTGTGTGGTGTAGGAGGGGGGAAAGGCACACACAAGGATCTGCATCAGCAAGCTGCTTGAAAACTAAGTCAATAGCTCTAGCACATAAGAAATAGACCACTTAGATCACACCAAGATGAGCACAAGATCATCTGAAGAGCCAGCTACAGTTAATCACTCCCGTGATGTTTCCATATCATCACTCAAAACAGAAGCCATATCCTGAAACAGGACAGCATATGGCACCATGACGTGCTGGGTGAGGAAAAGGTAAGGCTCCAGTAACCTGCCCTGCAATACTCAATACTGGCAGAGCTTGAGACACAAGAACTACTGTGCTCACCTTGACCAATGCCTGCAGGAAGCAGGCACTCCTCCCTCTAAAGTTAGGGAGATTAAATCTTTTCCTTGCTCTGGCTTAAGAACTCAAGCAGGGATCAAGCTTAGTCCTGGCTAAGAACAGAGACATATACAGAGAACCTGCCCTCTGAGACACTGATGAAGTGTAGCTCAGACACCTTCAGTGTCTGTATAGTCTCAGAACTAAGAACCAAAACCAGATGGGCAGAGCATTCATTAGGAGCCCAGCTGCTCCCATCTCAGCATTGGACCCCTGCAAGACACGTGAGCCTGAGTAGCATTTTGCCTAGAATTTGGTGGAATTTAATCAAGTACAATCAAGAAGCTGAACAGTTTTATGAAAGCAACTTAGCTAACAAGGTCTCATTTCTTGTGCATTGTTTTCTTCATAACCTGCCTTGGCTCTTTCCTCCAAGCAACCCCTGTGTTCTCCTTGAGATTCACAGAATCTTAAGGGTTGGAAGGAACCTCGAAAGACCATCTAGTCCAACCCCCCTGCCAGAGCAGATTCCTTGGAGGAAAGAAAACAGCACACCTGGAAACTCACTTAAAGGGATGCATGCACTGACTACCCAATCATGAAGTGATAGTGCAACCAGAGCCCTGGCAAAGGCAGAATTTGGTCTCTCCCCAATAAGCAGAATCCCTGAAGCTCCCAGAAAACTTCACATTGCTTGTAACTGCCAGAGAAAAGCAAAGATGTTTAACAGCACTACTTGTTTTGTAAAGCAGCTGGATGTGGAAAAAAAAACCCATTTTAATCCAGATTACCGACAACAACAGCTTCCCACTAGTATGACAGTGCCAACACCTGTGTTATTCCACTCTACTCCACCCTTACAGACCACACACTGACCTTGCATCCACCAGCTGCTTGATAACACCCGAAGTGCTTTCAGTCTCAGGCTTGTTGTCCTCCGTAAGCTCCGCAGCCACCTCCGGGATAAACGTGGGATCTTCGTGAATGTCAAGTGAACGCATGAGCGAGAAGTTGTTCAGCCTGAAAGAGAGGCAGCCGCTGCTGTAGCCTGCAAGCTCTACCGTGACTAATTTTTCAGGCTGTTCAGAGGGGAACCTTCCCTGAGAACATTTTGTTTTAGCAGTCTGCTCTGGCAGCAGGGGAGCTGCCAACAGTTAAAAGACAATCTCTCACACCTTTCCTAAAGGAAGAATCAAATCTATTCTGCTTGCTTAACAAAGTCTCCTACATCTTGACATAAGGCTAGCCAGCCTCTGTAAACCCAAACTGGGGAAAGAAAAAGCGAAAGGTTTCGATTCACTTTAATTAGACACATCGCCCACAGACCAACAAAGACGGGAATGAAGAGGAAAAGGAGAAAGCAATTTATGCCATACACTTGAGCACTAATCCTATTAAAACGAACACCTCTTCACACTTTTTATATGGCCTGCTTCAACAGAGTTCATTTGCAACCAAATACAACAGGGGCTGCAGCAGAAGTCCAGGGCTTAGAAGAGGTAAAGCATGGAAATCAAGACCCTGTCACAGGCGTCAAGGAGTGATCTGCTGTAGAACAGCTTGTCTGGGTTTGATTCGCTCAAAAACCTCACGCCCCAGGTAAAAACTCAGGGGTACCAGCTATGTGTAATACGTTTCTCAGTGTCCTGGGATCTGTGCAGATGACCCATCAAATGATGGGCAAACAATGTGAGCCAAGTGTGAGCCCGAGGTTCCTGACATCTCTTAACTCGAGTGGCTCTCAGTGCAACATGCCCTTGAAAGCATAGTTTCTAAACAAAAACACAAGTGTGAGGGAGGATGAGAAAAGCCCGACCTAAAATACTGAGTATCTCTAAAAAGAACATGCTAAAACCTCTGAACGTCACGTCTGGCCTTATTTTCCCATCACTACTATTCTTTTACCACTACTGCTGGTAAACACAGCACGTTTGCATGTCCACAAGCTTTGGAAGAAAGACTGTTCTAGCGAAAGGATAGAAAGGCAAAGAAGCAAGGAGGCAAATTCACTTTCCATGCACTTTCTGAGTGTGAAACAGTTCACTTCTTCTGGCAGAGCCTCACTCAAACCAGAGCAGTTTATAAAAAAAAAAATAACCTAGTGAAAAACAGCTATGAAATAACCTTGCTCACTCTCCAATCGAGACATGCAGTGTCCCTCTTGGAAAAGGTCATTTCAGATAACCTGTAGGTGGTGTGCAATGCAAGCACCTTTTAACAATAAAACAAACAAACCAAATGAAAAACAAACTTGGACAGAGAAAAATCTCCCCACTCTTACCTTATTAAGAATGGCAACAAGCAGATCTGTCCAAAAGCCTAGAAGAAAGCAGAAATATCAGTTTGCATTAACTCTGGCCTGAATGCTTTCCTCACCAGACAAGGAATGCTGAATGTGTTCACAACTACTGCAGTCTCAAAACATGCAATGTTACGTAGTTAAAAAAAAAAAGCAGCACAAATACTTGCATTTCAGGCCAGAAAACTACCCTGAGATACTTTCACCCCACTTTTCATATTTATATAATTATAAAGAATTTATTCTTATGGCTCTCTTGCCTTTGTCTTTCCCTGACTTGGCCTGGAAAGCCTGCAGCTGCAGGCTGCAAAACTCTTAAGAGGCTTTCTTTAGCTCCCATTCATTACTTTCCTCATGTTCTGCACATTATGCAAACATTGGGTAAGGTAGAAGCGCATTACGATTTTGTTTATCCCACTGTTGGGATCTTTCCTGTTGCTCAATAAAATGAGTCAACTGGGAAAAGCTCGAGAAATTTAGAGGCTCCACAGTAGCAGTCAGTTGAAAACACTCTTTGAATGTCTTGGTTCCCAGTATAGCAATATCAGCATTTCTAAGCAGACCAGCCTTGATGCAGATTGTCTTAACAGATCAACAAGGACTACAAAACCATATTCAGGGATGTACAAATACAGTACAAGTCTGATGCAAGTCTCACACTCCCAGATCCATGAAAGTGAGACGATCCATGAAGTCACATGTTGCCTCACACATAAGAATTGCAATTTCTTTTCGAAAAAGCACCGCTCCAAAACTACATCTAATCTAAGATAGAACAATCTTGACTCATGTTTCCCCACTCCAAGGGGGATGATGGAAAGGAAACAAGCACAGGGCCACGCAGCAGAAGCAGCAACAAAGGATAAAAATGTGTTCTGGTTGTTACATCCTGGAAGAAATCCACTTGCAAAGTATCCTTATTCATAAACACTGCCCATTGTCAGCTTTCACTCCTGGCCCAGACACCAAGCTTTGTTGACAGGTGACATTGCTTGAAAAGAGACTTTCTGTGCCTGACCCTGACGCTGGCTCTTAAGCAAAAGCCGAGCAGCAGCAACAAAATGCTGTTTTCAGGCGGACGATGCCGCAGAGTGCTCAGTGCCAAAGGGACACAGACCTCTCTCTGCCCAGCACCCAGCGGTCAGTCACATCTCCTCCTCGCTGGCTTCACAGGGGGTCAGCCCCGCTGATCTTCCACCTGATGAAGAGCTCCAAGAGTACAGCTACCTTCAACACCTTCCCAAAAAACCTACTCCCTCCGAGGGCTGAAGGACACGAGTTTCTTCAAGGAGAGCTAGCAACAGCTATATTCTGCTTTGGAGTGACACTCATAACTCCATCACCCCGAGGTCACCTCTCCCACCGCAGAACCCCACCTGGGGGGACAGGGTCAACCCGAAACCACGCAGAGAGCCGCAACCTCGCCGCAGCTTCCCACCGACACCTCCCTCCTCCTTTCGGCATCGTCTGCTTTTACCCTCAACCACCTCAGCTTTCAGTGGCCGATTTTCCCACCTCCCGACACGCGCTCGGGCGCCGGGGCGCGGGGCAGCACCCGACCCCTCGCCCCTCGCTCACCGTGTTGGCCACATGGACGAAGAGGCGCAGCGCGGAGCCGGACAGCCGCGGAGCCCACTGTGGAGAGGAGGCGAGAGGTGAAGCCCGGGCCAGGGCAGACACGGCTCCCAGCCATGACCACCCCCCCACGCCACCATCCCCGCTCCCCGCCGGCCGCCTCCTCCCTCCCCGGCGCTCACAGGGTCCCGCGGGGGGCTGCTGCCCCGCGCCCCAGCCCGGCCCGGCTCCCGGCGGCGGAGCACGGCCGCCGAGCTGCCCGTGTGCCGCCGCACGCAGCACATGTAGCCGCCGGCCAGCAGCAGCAGCAGCGCCAGCAACAGCAACAACAGCGGCGCCATGCCCGTCCTTCCCCCCGGAGCGCGGCGGCGGCGGCGGCGGCGGCGACTCCTCCCGCTGCCGGGGGCGGTGCTGGGGCCAAGGCTTCGCCCCGCCCGTGGGGCGGCCTCGCTGGCGCAACCGAGGGCGGCCGCAGCTGGCGGGAACCGCGGGGGGGCGGCGTGGTGGCGCGGGAACCAGCTTTCCCGCCATGTCCCGCTTCTTCCAGGCGCTTCGCCGCGCCGGCTCCGGCGCCCGGGCGGGCGGCTGGGGCGTGGAGGACGCGGCCGTTTACCAGTGGGGTCTGACAGGTCAGCGCGGCGCCGGTAGCCCGTAGCCGGGCGGGCTTGGGGGGAGGCGGCGGTAACGCGCGCCCGGGAGTCGGTGTGTGCGAGAGGATCGCGGGGAAGCGGGAGGTGGGGGTGTGCGCAGGGCTGTGGCTGCCCGGTGCTGTGCAGGTGGTGGTAACAACCCTTGGGGCTGAAATAGATGAATGTGTAGAGTAACGGCGGCTCTCGGGCCTGTGGAAGCCGGCTGCGGTTGCTGCAGGGAGCCGGAACCCGCTGTGTGCAAACCCTCCCCTCCTTACTCAGTCACACGCTTCTCAGCTTTGCTCAGCTTTTCGCCCCGAGCCCGGCTCTTACCGCTCCCGTCTCTCGGCTGTGCGCTTCGGGAGCACATCCACACGCAAGGCAGCCAGCGTTCGGTGCCTCAGAGTGGGTCCCGTGCTGAGCTTTCCGGGTGCTTTCGACTGCCTGAAGCTCGGATGCGAAAGAGAAGGCTCCCAGGCTCTGCAGCCTGCTTGCCAGTTTTGTCTCTGCCGCGGTTTCTTTCTGTTTCCCGCGGGCTGCTGAGTGACTTCACACGCTCAGCGGGCACGTTTCCCCCGGGAAGAGAGAGCATCATCAATGGTGCGGCTTTTGTTAACAGTACACAGCACTTGAGGCCAGGCACGAGGAAAGGACTCGAGAACTTGGCTTGTTTGGGGCTCGTTTTGACGCGCCGTGCCCCATAAATAAGGGTTGCAATGGTGGTAGTAAGGTCTGCCCTAACTTAGGTGCAGGAAAGATAGAAAATGCCTTGTTGGTAAGTGTTTATTATACCATAGCAGGTGATTACAAACATTTCCGACAGCCTAAGCTGTGTTCCTGGATCTTACAAAGTGTCTGCAGCTGAAAAATCAGCCTGTCTCTTAGGAATGAAAAGTAGCATCTCAATTATCAGATTAAATTCCATGTATAAGCCTTTGTAATGACTGAGGGGCATTTTTGCGTGCACAAGTTCCTGAATATGGTTAAATTTAATGGATTTGCTGTAAAACCAGTGTTTCTGCTCTCCAGCAGGGTAAAACAACTTCTGAAAACTGGTGTGCTTTTCAGATCTTCTGGACAGGACCCCATTCTGCTGGCTTCAAGGTGTAACTGTGTACAGAGTGTATTGTATGACTGTGACAGTAACAAATTGCTTCTATTCCCAGGCATTAAGCTTCGTCCCTATCAAATAGAAGGTGTAAACTGGCTGGTGCAATGCTATGAAGTCCAACGTGGCTGTATCCTGGGTGACGAGATGGGTCTTGGGAAGACTTGTCAGGTGTGGTCATATTCTTCTTCTGAAAAATTATCTTTGCCTAACATTCTTGTAATTATTATTATTACTATTATCCCAGTGTTGCTGAATGAAAAAAGAAAAAGCACCCTAATGTTTGGTCAGTTAAGCAGCCCCATCCTGAAGACCATACTCAAAATAGAGAACTCATTGTTTCTTTCGTTCCTTAATCACTTAAACCAACTGTTTAGTCTGAGTAACACTCTCAGAAGGTTTCAGAGTTACATAAAAAGATCATTTTATACAGTCATCTTAATGTGTAATTTATAGTGCGCAGAGGTGAAGGCACAATGTACAGCCAGGACAGAGAGGATTGGTGATGTTTTGATGCACTTGCAGCTAACTGACTTGTGAGTTTGTCCACACATGGGTTGAAATCTACACGTGTGAATTTCTCAGAGCTTTTGTTGCTGTTGTTGTTTCTAAGTTTTTCAATGGGTTTGATTTTTTTGGAAAATGACAGTTTGTGCTTTGGTTCAGCTGGTGGTAGTCAAAGTCTTAAGTAACAAACTTAGTTTTAGAAAGTGATCTATGGTGGATCTTCTTTTTTGTAACTATGGCAGAGAGGTCTTTAGAAAGGGACTCCAGATATTGAGGTCATGTTTGGGGATCTGAGCTTTTTTTGTCATGAATGGTGGATCTCGCCTGATATTCTTTTAGCTCTGCTTTGTGCTAGGGAAACAGTGGGAACTAGCTACAAAGCTCAACAAGGAGACAGTGTCTGTAGATTCAGGCTATTGCATTGAACCTTTTCTTTGTTATCAAAAAGTTTATTTTCTTTGCCTTCTAGACTATTTCTCTGCTTCTGTATTTGACCAAAAAAACAACAAACAAAGAGAAATTTCTGATACTTTGTCCTTTGTCTGTTCTGAGCAACTGGAAGGAGGAACTGGAGAGGTAAGTCTCAATGGTCGTCTGGCTCATCATATTCTTGCACAGGACGTTACAAAGATTCTCTTCAAATGTCCTCAGTCCAACAGTTTTCTTCCTTTCAAAAGGAGAAAAAAAAAAGGAGAAGATACTAACCCAAGAAATCAATGCACACTCTGCAGCTAATACAGCACTGTGGTATACATGAATTCATCTGACTTGCAGTATTGGCTGACTTTCAGTTCAAATGTCCCCACTAGCTCCTTCCTTTTTATTGATTTATAACCCTCCGTGCTCAGCCTCTCTTAGGCAAAATCTGCTGAAGACAGCCAGGATTCTGTATGATGAAAGGTAAGACGCAAATTGAATAGCATCTTTCTTGGCATGCTCATGTATGCATGCAAAATACATTACATCTGTGCATGCAACCTGTCTTCACCTGAGTGCAGTGACTGTGCTGATGGCACATTTGCTGTGCCTGCAACATGTACATTTTTAAGCTGGAGCCCAAAGATTTCTTCTAAAAGGGAGGGTTGAAAGTTAAAGATTAGAACAGAAGTCTGTCAATGTGGCTGTCAGGTGATGCTGTGTTCTCAGCATCTGAAGTCATCCAGGTTACGTTCTGAAGTGAGCTGGCCTGATTGGCATAGACTTGCAGTTGGAATAGCTGGGAGGAGGTGCACTCCTTCATAAGTCAGCAGTGAAGAGCTATCCAGCTATTTTGTGTTCCCAACTCTTCCTCCATGGAACTGATTTTGTCTGCTTTTTGATTAAGAGGATAGATTTTTTTTTTTTTTGAGGCCCTGTTTGCTGCAGACGTTGTTTGCCTTTGTTTTACCATGATTTTGGACCAACTGTGTTTATTCACCTGCTTCATGCGAGTTCATTCTATTCCAAAAAGCAGATAGACCATAAGACTGTGTTTCAATCATCTGCCTTGGAATTTGAGACCTGGGGTAACACAGTTTATTTGGGACTTGTGCAGACCATAACCAGCAGCTGAGGTGCCAGCCTGAAATGCAGATTAATCAGGAAGGGCTTAGGTTCCAAAACCGAGATCTGGACATACCACAGGAGTGTAGGCTATTTGGACAGGAGGTTCTCATTATCTGTGCAGTAGCTATGTTTGGGGTCCAGGCTTATAAACACTTGAAAAACTTAGCTTGAGTCACTGTTTTTCTCTGTCTTTCTCATGACAACAGGTTTGCTCCAGGTCTTTCCTTTGTGACATACATAGGCAACAAGGAGGAGCGACCCAAACTACAGCAGAATCTAAAAGAACAATCTCACTTCCATGCCCTCTTGACAACATACGAGGTGCGTGATGTCTGTCACTTGAAAGGAAGGCTCAAGCTTTTTCTTTCATCTTCCATTCCTCTGTACCACTCGGCTCATACCTTATCCTCTATACTCATCTCTGACCTTCCTCTGTGTTTTTACTCTCTGATCTGTTTTACCAACTCATCTAAGTTGCTGCAGATTTTGTATCCCCAAGATAATCTACTTTAACTCTAGCTTTACTGCATATCTGTATCACACATCAAGTAAAGAAAGCAGACACATGTCCATCCTTAACTAGTGCTAAGTAGTATCTGTGTGTTTGCATGGTGCCTCACGGACCTTTAATGTTTAATGGAAGTGTAAATGTATGATTTTTATTAAGTTTCTATTAATCAGGCAATTCAGCAACACTTACAAATGAGTTTGCCTTTTTCTGCGCCCTCTTCAGACAACAGTCTCATTCCTGGACTGCAAAATGGTGAGGTTCTTGATGCAATTGACAGGACTTTAGACTGAATCTGATCGGAGCTCTCATGAGAAGGTCTTGTCCTGCTGTAAATGGAATCAACCAGAACAGGGTTGCTTATCTCTTAACAATCTCTTAAGAAGCACGTCAACTTGAAATTAGATGAAAAGCATCTCTGACAGCTGCTTTTTTTTCTTTGTTTTTCCCCTCTCATTCTGATCTCCCTTTCTATTTGCCATTTTGCTTTCCATCTCCTAGTAGGATTTTACGGTCTATTCCTGTGAGGCACTGAGTGACCGCTTGGAACCTCAATCTTCTTCCACATGGCTTAAGCAGGAGTGGGTAGCATAGCAGTGATAACCTTTGTCCGTGACGACATAAGTGGAGAGGCTCATACTGAAACAAGTTCAAGGAAGTGATCGACTTGTATTGAGATTTGCACTTAGCTGGGATTTTTCTAGTCTCTGTTGCTTTTGATGATAAAATTCTATGGTCTTTCTCTCGAGTGACCTGATTTTCCTTCCTCTGAATGTGAAATTGGACAAGCAATGTCTAGACTTTAAGGTACTATCAGGTCATTTGTAATAGCTTAGGTGAATCCACTGAAGCGTGTTTGGTTAGAGGGAAAAAGAGTATTATATTGAAGATGTGTGGTGATTTTTAGTGGGGAAAAATATGAAGAATTTTACAGAGGTGAAGAGCGTTTATGTTGTGTGTAAATTTCCATTAATTCTCTTGAGGTTCTACTTGTGGAGTTTCCCAGGCAACAGTTAAAATATAGGCTCACAAGAGCTTGTGGCAACAGCTGCCATATTACTTTCTTTAGGTACTAAGTGGCTTCATTCCACTCTCCTTCATTTGCAAGGAGACAAAAAGATATTCTGTTTCCTAGCTGTTGTGTTAACCATGAATTCCTTTCTTTTCCTTGCAGATTTGTCTGAAAGATGCAGCATTTCTAAAATCGTGAGTTTGATTCTATTTTTTTCAAATTTAATCCTGCATGTCTGCCATCAATTTCTTAAGTATATGTTTGTATCGGTGTGTAAGATCCCATGCTTGGATGTTCTTTGCTTGTGATCAGAGCTTTGCCTTTACCAACTTTCAGTGAAGAATCTTTAATGTCAGCTAAGGTGTATGTGAACTTCCCCCAAGGACAGTTTCCAAGTCAGTTAACTGAAAATGATTTTATACATAGTGGCTTATAGCAGTACAGTATATATCAATCCAGAAGACAAGACGTTTAAAACAGAGAGTATCTTCAAAAGCTTCAGATTATAAAGGTATTAGATGCAAAATTTGCTGAAATTGACCAACCTTATACTATGATCGTTGTGTGCTAAGACCATATCCTGAAGTTTGTTGCCTCCTGCCACCAGTCAGAACTGTGGAGGGTTTATGGAGTGCTATTTTTTCTAGCAAGACTGATTATACAGCTGGAGTTCAGCCTGTAGGAAGTATTGAAACTTGAAATTGAGAGAAATGTTCACATTTTTTATTAATGCCCATGCCTTGCAATAGTGATAAGTACCATGGCAAATGCTAGAGGCGGCTAGATGTCAGGAGTGGCTCAGGATCTTTCTGGAGGTCAAAACTCAGTGGCCCCCACTGACACAATTTTGTGTCTCCAAGAACATGTCGGGCCTGCTGTGGGTGCCCTATTGTCTTTCTGTGAAGCACCTGCCCTTGGCCACTGCTGGAAGTGACAGGCTGTGTGAGAGGTAGCTGTGGCCATGCCGTCTTATACAGTTTCATATCATGTCCTGCACTGCTGTGTATGATTTTGCTTGTTTTGCAGTTTAGCCCTGTTATATAATACCCAGGGAAGGCAAGTAATTAGCCCTTGTATCACAGAAACATCAGCTCCAGTGCAATTTCTTACTTCTAATGCCAGTGTATAACCTCAAAGCTGCGTCACTTAAACTTCGGGGTATTTTTACCCTCTACTAGTCCTTCTGAAAAACATAGTTGGCTAATTGTTTGTGGTTTTGTCAGTGGAGCACTCTGTAAAGGTGGGGCAAAGTTATCAGGTGTCCCAACATCATCACTCCTTACAAATAGTGTAACAGCACAAATGTGTTGAGCATGAGTCCCGCTCTAATATAAGGCCTGAGACATCAGACTCTGCTGTCACGTGAGCTTCTGTAACACTTCACACTGTAGTGTCCCCTCTGCAATTCAGTTGCTGTGTCTCTAGAATAATGACATTTCACTGTCTTAGCAATGGAGGACTGCTCTTAAGTAGCAAAGAGAGGAACCAAAGGAAACAGAGTAGCTGTGGGGATAATGTACCTTGATGCGATTTCACACCTTGTATTGCACTGAGAAGAGATGCATGTCTGTAAGAAATGCTAGAGAGTCATGTTCCCTTCACTGCTTACCCTTCAGCCAGACTTTACTGCATGGAAATCACCCTGAAACCCTAGTGATAAACATACACAAACACTTGAGGGCTGAAAAGATGAGGCATTCAGATTAAGCCAAGTGGGTCTGCTAGGTCACCCATGATTCTGCAGCCTACTTAGAGACACTGCTGTGCCTGGAGCAAGTTAAAGGTTCTGTCTTGGTGATTTGCAAAAGGCTTATAATGGTTCTGCCACCACTACCTCATCGTAGTTGTGTTTTTGCACAGGTGCTAGAGCCTAGTTTCATGTCTCTTCCAAATCACAGACCCCCTTGAATGTTAGAATAGCTTGTGCTTGTCTTTGGCTTTTGAAAACCAATGCTTGTGAATTTCTCCCACACCACTTGTGATGTTTGTTTCTTGTTCATGGGACCATCTCGAGTTCAGCCAAGCAGAACCACCACTTATTTCAGTCTTTTTGTTGTTACAAGAATGGTCAGCTCCTAACTGAAGATGCTGTTTTGTGTTTGTTCAGCTTTAACTGGGCTGCCTTGGTTGTAGATGAAGCTCACAGACTGAAAAATCAAAATTCTCTGCTTTACAAGACACTCTCTGAGGTAAAATAACTCATCTGTCTTTTACTGTCTAAAGACTTTTTCCTCTTCAAGATGGCATACAAATTCTCTGTTCCTATTTATTAGGCTCTGAGACACAACTAGTTTCCATCAGAGTAGGTGAACAAATTAATATATTTAGACCATATATAAAGGTCTTATCTTGTTGGCTTTGTGTGAAGGTGGTCACTATTTGTTTATCTCTAATTCTAACTCGTGTTTGAACTTGACAATGTTGGAGAAATTTGAGAGCCTTAAAAATGTAAGCAGCAGTATTTTCTATTACCAAACTTGAGAGAAGACCTGTATTTTTTCAAAGATAACCATATTCCCCAAGTCTCACTATAAGCGACATGGGCATGGATAATACTGCTATGTTTGTTTGTTAGCCAGCAAGTAGAAATGGAACATAGTCTGTTGCAGTTTCACTTCACTGTCCTGTTACAACAGCTTTTTCCAGTTATCTTTGATTATCCAGCACCAAGTGTGCAATATTGGACCATGGAATGGATGGATCTGAGTGTTTTAACGGTGTTGGTTTTGGTCTTATTTTGCTTATGCTATCTTCCTTGCATTGGTGCTAATCTAGTCAGTTTGGTGGAGCTGTTTGATAGGGCAACAAAGCTGGTGAAGGTTCTAGAGCATAAGTCTTTTTGAGGAGTGGCTGAGGGAATTAGGGTTGTTTAGCCTAGAGAAGAAGAAGCTTATCACACTCTATAACTGCCTGAGAGGAGGTTGCGGTGATGTTTTCTGTCAAGTAAGAAGCAACAGGACAAAAGTAAATGGCCTCAACTTGTACCAGAGGAGATTTAGATTGTCTATTAGGGAAAATTAACAACCGAGATGGTTGTTAAGTGCTGGCACAGGCTGCCCAGGGAAGTGGTTGAATCACCATCCCTGGAGGTCTTCAAAAGACATGTAGCTGTGGTGCTTGGGGACACAGCTTAGTGGTGGGCTTGGTAGTGTGAGGTTAATGTTTGCATTTATTGAGCTTAAAGATCTTTTCCAACTGAAATGATTCTATGATTCTGTGGCTGTCACACCATATCTTATGTTTGGTAGTTTCGGCAGACATTGTCAACATTCTACTGGCAGTTCAGTCCCACTTGTTATCTTTAACAGTGATGTGGGTAGAGTTAGGTATTAAGTAACTTTTCATTCTAGGGATCTTTTTCCTAATAATTTTGTTTTGTTGCTGTTTCTTTCAGTTCTCAGTAGGCTTCAGCCTGCTACTCACAGGCACTCCCATCCAGAATAGCCTCCAGGAACTGTACTCCTTACTCAGCCTCGTTGAGCCTGACATCTTTCCTGGGGAACAAGTGAAAGAGTTTGTTGAGTATTACCAAGCGATTGAAAAGGAGAGTGAGCCTGGTCAGTAATAAGCAATGTTTTACTTGAATCAGAAACAGCTGTTACCTTCTCTAGGAAGTAGACAGGTTTTACCCCTTTATTTGCCTTTTTTTTTTTTTTAATGCTGACTAGCTTGAAAACAAAACCAGTAAAAGTAATGATTACTTACATTAATGTAGGACTTGCATATTTAAGGTGTGCAGGTGTGTTTTTGTTTCTGTGTTTGTAAAATCGGGCTTGAATCATTTCACTAATAGATGTCAAATTCCTTACACGTTTCTTTTGAAAGCATAGTTATCAAGATACTGTATAAATTCCTTACTTTTAATGCAGTAATCCCCTCTTTTTTCCCCCCTGCCTCTGCATAGCCAAAGAATTGCACAATCTTCTGCAGCCGTTTTTGCTTCGAAGAGTCAAGTCTGAGGTGGCTGCAGAGCTGCCGAAAAAGGTGGAAGTGGTTCTGTACCATGGAATGTCAGCTCTGCAAAGGAAGTACTACAAGGCCATTTTGACAAAAGATCTAGGTAAGTGAGGGCTTTGAACCCTGTCAGTTAATTTTAAAACCAAAATTAATTCCTTTTATGTATTTGTGCTCATAGTGAAGGAGAAGATACTTTGGCCTGCAGATTATACATAGAAATGTATAAAAATCAGTGCTTTGGGCTGCTTGATTTATTGTTTTAGCTTGGGACAAAATATAAAACATGAATCTAAAGCTGAGCTGTTGCAGAGACGAAAAGAAGGTCAGCTTCAGGTTTCAGCTTTGGGCCAGCTTGTAATTAAAAATCCTAATCACTAATAAGCCTGCTCCCATCCCATGTTTTTGTGTTCAGACAAAAGGGTGAAACTTTGGTATCTGTGGATCTCTACACATTTTGCAGTGGTAGTACAGATGCCCTACATCAAATTTAAACGTACTGGATGTAGATACGAGTTTCTTAGGAAACCACAAGAGCATATAGACAATGCAGCTACAGACTCTTAACTCTAATCCCTCATTCCTTGTCACTTCATGTATGATCTAACTGTAACAAAGCATCCTGAGCTATGAGGGAAAGTATTTTCTTCTGAGTTCCTCCTCTTCCATGTATGCATCATAAAGCTTGTCAGTGCTTATGTGTTATAGGAAAAGTGAAACTGTGGGAGTGGAGACCCTTTTTTTTGTCTAACACATCAAGAAGCCATTGGCACTTTGCATGCACATCACCAGACAGGCTGAATCTTCTTCTAAAGCCAGTATATTTGCACACACTTTCTTTTTCTCCTCACAGAAATGCAACTTTCCTCAACTTCTTGGTTGCCAAGTTGATCTGGACTCTGCTCTATTGCTTTGTTGTTGTTGTTGGAAAACTAAAATGAACTATACCAAATTTCTGCCACTATTCTTGATGATTTATAGATCTATAATTCACTCATAGAAAAAAGACAGTGACCCTTTCCAAGGAGTCCAGAAAGTTCCAGGAGCTTTGACAAGGCAGAATAGTTTTCATCAGGTTCTTTTTCTAAAGACTTGTCCAAAAAAAAGTGAGGAAATGTTTGTTTGGTCTGTGAAAATGGATGCGTTAGTCTTGTGATACATATTCAAATGTAGATGTGATAGAGAGAGATATTCCAGTGCAGAGCAGCACTTGGTGCCTAGACATACCCAGTCACAGCCAGGGGCTTTCCTGCTCAAATCCTTT
Source organism: Urocolius indicus (assembly GCA_013401255.1). Taxonomy (NCBI): domain Eukaryota; kingdom Metazoa; phylum Chordata; class Aves; order Coliiformes; family Coliidae; genus Urocolius; species Urocolius indicus. Next base: position 58,871 of record WBNH01012183.1, on the reverse strand, counting down.
TCTCTACTTTTTGTTCCAGATGCATTTGAAAGTGAAACAGGAAGGAAAGTTACACTTCAGAATGTCTTAATTCAGCTTCGGAAGTGTGTTGCCCATCCCTACCTTTTCAATGGTAAGAAAGCATTCCTCTCTTTTGAAATTGAAAGAAGTTTCTTGATTCACACAGTGGTTTTCTATTATTGATCAGCTGCATTTTAGAAGCAGCAAGTAATGCATGATGTTGTACTTAAATTAGAACCAGCTGTGAGTTTGTAGCCAATTCCAACACATGACAATTCGTCAATAATGAGGAATAAAGTAGGGCACTGTGTGAAGTCTTGAGTTTCTTACTGCAGCTTCCCGTTTGTTTTCTCATCGGTGCATCTACTCTCACCTGAACAAAGAAATCACAGTGCTTTGTGAACTACTGAGAGTGTTTAGAGACAGAGAAGCACCGTTGCTTCTCAAGCAAGCATCATGGAGATTTTCTTGGTGATAGTTGGCAGGGCAGACACAGTGAAGCTGACCACTGAGTTGTTACTTGCATAGTTAGATTTGCTTCTGAAACTCCTTTCTGTTCCAGGTGTTGAGCCAGAACCCTTTGAGATTGGAGACCATATTGTTGAAGCCAGCGGCAAGCTGTGGTTGTTGGATAAACTCCTTTCATTCTTGTATGCTGGGTATGTCATGTTGGGATGAGGCAGACAGGGTGGGTTGACACAGGGAGAAGAGTTAAAGTGGGAAGTTAAACTACCTTATTTAGCCATAGATTGAGCAGATACTCATCACAACACAAACACTCATGTTACTGACTACGTGAGAGAAGTTGTTTCAGTATAAGAAGCTGCATTAGAGATGGTAGAAGAACCTGAAAAAAAATTGATAGCTTCCCTTTAAACCTTTCTCAAAGCACTTCACTCTCTCAAATGTTCTTGTATTTGCCATATTTGAGAACCTGGGAGAATAACCATCATAACCATGGTGTATTCAGCACATCTAGTTTGACCATGAGAGGATCCTGAGAGTATCTTCCAGTGCTACCATGCCTGTGTCAGCCCTGAACGCAGAATGCAGAGCAAATGTGAAAAATGTGAAAAAGACTGGACCAATACCCAAGAATAAGCTGAAACTTCAGCTTTGGGAATGGCATTCAGAAATCCTAGTGGTGGGCTCTAGGTGACTTCAGAACCTGGAACACAAGGACCTTGGTTACCTGCCTCCAGCTCTCAGATGGGAGGCAAATCAAACTGCAGTTTGCATTCCTATATAGTCTGTGAAGCAGTGCCTCCTGCATGACACAAATTTTCTCTCTTCGTTGTGCTATGACTTTGCTTTGACTTCTTTAAAAGGACAGAGCTTCAGGAGACCTTGGGAAGCTCTTTGTCCTTCTGCCACATAGCACCTTGTGAGTGTCTTCCTCTCCCTTGAATGTCTGCCAAAAGTCCAGCCCTGTGAAAATTCTGTACTTGAAGATGCTTGTTTTCTGCTCTGCAGTGAAGTCTGGTTGAAATAGAGCACTGAGGTCTAGAGCTGGAAAGGAGGAGAGTTGATTTCTCACTTATACAAGGTTCTAGTCAGAGTTTGGGAGTCATTTTCTGGAGGAGGAAATGCTCTACTCTCACAGAAATGCTGATACTACATTGTCCCAGCATTGGAGATGCTTTGTAGTGTGTCATTTCAGAGCAACCTGGTGTGATGGGTCGTGTGGTGAGGAAGACCTGGTAATGCTAGGTCGAAGCTGAGGATCCTTTTAGACAGACTCCTTTGTGTCCTCACCAGGCTTCATCTAGCCAGCAGCAGAGCTGCTGCAGAGTCTTGTTACATCTATGTGACTCCAAACTCTAGACATGGCAACTGATGATGGCAAATGAAGTTGACTTGTTGCATCTGGATGTGGGGATAAAAATGTGTCAGGGGAATGGGCCGTGACTCTGTCAGAGTTGTGTACAGAGGTGACAAGGCCTTACTATGTAAGAGTGACTGATTCAGCTTTTGTAAGCCCTCTACCACTCCATGAAATGCTGTTACAACATGTTGAGGCTCATGGTGTCTCCCATTCTTCTTTCAGTGGCCACCGTGTCTTGCTCTTTTCTCAGATGACTCAACTGCTCGATATCCTGCAAGACTACATGGACTATAGAGGTATGTTCTGCACTCTTTGACAGTGGAGGACTTATCCTAATAAACTCTGCCATATGTTGTTCCTCTGATTTTGGTTGATCTGTCTGGGATAGAGAAAGGACTTTGTTTATTGCTTCTTAATAGCTAAAAAACTTGCAGGGATGCTGTGAGTTGGAGGATCTTGAGCTTAGCTCTTTGCTGTGTTACCACTTGCCTGAAAAGAGCTGACACATACATATTGCTCTTCAAAGTTATTCCAGCTTTGGTTCCTTGATAAGATAGAGCTGACAGATGGCAGAGTAGCAATGTTTCATATACCTGTGTGCAGTTATGTACCTGAGTCCTGAAGTAATTGTACTGAAGGCAATATGCTTGCTCTAGATTCAGTTTGTCCAGCACAAAACACAAACTGGGCCACATTCATACCAGGAAATTAAATTTTTATTAAAACTGTTGTTGGCAGTGAGGCCCCTACATGTTTGTGAGGGCAGGTTTGATCAGACCATTTTTGGCAAGGGTTGCCAAAGTGTTCTTGGGACGTTTTCTTTTGTTTCAACCCACATAGCTCCATGCCTACTTAGGATTTCCCATGAAAGAGGCTTTTGTTTGGTGTTTATGGTTTTGGACAACTAATAATGCAGGTTAAGTCCAAATATAGAGCCATAACCCATGCTGCTTGCTTACAGGAAAGCACACATTGAAGGCTGTGGGAGTTTGTGTTCAGAGGATCGAAACCTATTAGCGTGTTTTGTTTTTATAGTCTGAAATGGGACTGTGTGCTAGCTTTCTCTTTCTTTGGCTCTGAATTTTCCTGTTGTGTTTCCAAGGAGTAAATTAAATGCTAAGAGTCTCTGTTTCAAAGTCAGCTAAATGACACTTTGCTGACAGTCAGGGTCACTATGTCAGTTTTCCCCAGTTAAACCTTGTATAAACTGAAGGAGCTGAAGGCAATAAAATAAGAATCAAGGCAGGAGGATTTGTCATAAGAAAATTCAGGACAGCAGTGAGACAATAGAGAATGAAGTAAGAGGGTAGGAGCATAGACAGAATCTCAGAATCATACGTGTTGCTTCTTTGAAAAGGCTACAGCTACGAGCGGCTGGATGGTTCTGTTAGAGGTGAAGAGAGACACCTCGCCATTAAGAACTTTGGCCAACAGCCCATCTTTATCTTCCTGCTGAGCACCAGAGCAGGTAAGTAGGAAAAGGAGAGACAAACAACCCATCTTGCTTATGCACTCTTCTTTTGCTAACTCTGGCAAGATTTCTGGGAGTTCTGAATGCTGTAGAGCCTGTTGATGTGGCGGATTTTGGAGGGAGACAAGACACATCTTGAACTTGGGTCTTTTAGCTGGGACATCTGGTTTCTGTGCTTCCCTTTTGATGCCAAGATACTTCTCACATTGCAGCCGCTTGAGCTACTGTTTTTCATTCCAAGTCCCTTCATGCCTGTTCCTGTGCCAGGTTGAGCTTAAGGAATCTCACTAACATCTTATTTCTGCAAGCACCAGCTTTAGGCAGGAACAGACTTCCTTGAAATAAGCTGGTGGAGTTGCTCCTCAAGTTTACTGAACATGGATGTCCTCTCTAGCTCTCAGACTCAGAGAGCCTTTTACTGCCCTGGGACTGAAAAGAACACCACAGGACTGCCATCTGTGCTTCTTCCTCTATTACCTCCTCAGGCAAATCTGTTTTCTACACAGATGAAACCTCCTTGTCTCTTTTGTGAAGGAAGCACAGGGGCAGGCTTGTCTCCAGAGGAGGGATCCACACTGCTTGATCTCAGATGTCTTAACTTGAACTAGGTCTTCTATTTGGCTTCTGGTCAGGCTTTCCTGGATGAGCCTGGCTTCAATGATACTGCAGTACACTGAGAGGAGTGTGTAGGGACACTGAAGAGAAGTGCCTAATGCTAAGTGGTAGGAATAAGTGTGTTTCTCAACACAGTGCCTGAACTCTGCCTGCTCGTAACAGCCAGACTGAAGAGTTGTTTTTTACTGCTTGTTGCTATGTCTGGCCGAAGCATCTTATATTCAGCTGGGGATGAGTATGCCAACAGTATTTCCATCACTGTTATGGACAGAGGTTTTTGGGTGCATAACTGTGTCCACCTGCAGGGATATTCTGATTACTGTGAAGAGGAGCTTGGCATGAACCGGAATGGATGCAAGGGAGCAGGCTCCCCACTCTTGAACTACAGTCTGTAGTTAAAATAGTGGATATTAAAAATAAATATATAATTAATTGGTGGATTTTTTTTTTTTCCTTCTATGAGAAGCCAAACTCTAACCTCAAAAACATGAAGTCTTATAAATACCTAGGCTCTGGTTATTATATAGTTGGGCTTGGTGGTCTCCACTGTTGCAGCAACGTATTTACCTGTTGCTTCTGTGCTGCAGCCCACTTGTGGTTTGGCGGACCCTTGGGGTGTCAGTGAAGCCAGTCCTTGCTGGGTTAATCTGCTTGCCAGAGGAAGAACATTCTGTGTTAATCAGCCTTGAAAAACAGTCCCCTTCGCACCAGTTCACTTGTCTACATTGCATAGTACAGCTTGGATTTGGGCTGTTGCAGAAAGCTGGAAGCTGGAATTGGAAGGTTTACCCATCTTTTTAAAATCCTTACGAGGTTTAGATTTGGAGTTGAGAGATGGATTGAATCAGATGTGGTTGATCAAATCTGGCAGAACCTTGCATAGCATGAATTCTTCAGCTTCTCCTTTATTTTCTGCTGGTGACATATTTTGTGACCTTCTTTGCTTGTAGGTGGAGTTGGCATGAACCTGACAGCAGCAGACACAGTTATCTTTACGGATAGTGATTTTAACCCCCAAAATGACTTGCAAGCAATAGCACGAGCTCACAGGATTGGGCAGCACAGGTGAGAAATGCTGCTACTTCTGATTTGGTTGTTGACTCTCCTAGTCTCTCACTATTTCTTTCCCTCTCCATGGGCAATGGAGGGCTAAAGTACAATAGATCGAAGGTCAAAGAATGAGAGCAGAGAGGATTTCACATCTTTGTTTTTCTGTTGCTGTCTTGTCTTGTGTCTAGGGTGGGAGCTTTGTTGATGTGGAGGAGGAGAGGGAAGCTGGAGCTTTGGCTGCACTTTTGCAGTGAGCATTTCTCCTGTGCTAAGAAGCAATTACATCAGCATTACGTTTCTACTGATTATTTTTGTTGCTTCTGTTCTTGCCTTTTTTTTTTTCCCCCTACTAAAGGAATGGGCGAGGGAATAGTGCTCTGTGCAAGGCAATAACTTTAGTGCACTTCAAAAAAAAAAACAAACTCAGATAATAAGAATTTTCTTAAACCTTTCAAGGCCTGTAAAAATTATCCGCTTGATTGGGAGAGATACAATTGAAGAGATAATCTACCGAAGAGCTACTTCCAAGCTCCGGCTGACAAATGCCATTGTAGAAGGGGGTCAGTTTGCCCTGGGAGCACCCAAGCCTCAGGGAACAGCAGACTTGCAGGTAAAATAAAGCTATATCCTTAATTTGACTCCAGATAACGTCTTTAGAAATGTCCCAGAGTGTTTCTCTGTTTTTCTGGTTTGAACCTAGCCAACCTCTTAACGTCTGGGGGTAGGTGTGCGTTGACAAGTCAGCTTTTGCACACCTTAGGAACCAAAATGACATCCCAGGTCCAGATAAGATCTGACGTTTGAAGACAGTTTTACAGTTTTGAGGCACATCTGTTGTTGAAAAAGGGTGTGTTTTCTTGGAGAAGAGGGGAAGGCAGAACCACTTCTTGGTTTACTTGTTTATTTTTAATTATAACAAGTCTAAAGTGGAAGCTGACTCATTGTTTCTAGAACTTACCTGTCCTTGGTGCTTTTCTCTCACAAGCAGAGCTGATGATAATTACTTAGTCAGCTTTTGGTTGCTAGTCTCAAACTCAGTCAACCTTTTGTTGACCTCTTGACAAATATAGTGTCTCAGGAGTTGGGGTGTAAGTTATAATTCTGACCCAAAAGCTGAGGTTTGTCCTGATAACTTTGGGTGATAACCTCAAGCGAAGTGACATTTAGGGGAATATATCCTCTGTGTGCAGCTAAACCTAGGAGAGGTTTAGGAATTTGTGTATCCTTTTCTCCACTGCCTTCCCTCCCCACCCCATCGGCATGTATCGCAGTAATTATAGTTTCCATGGGACAAGTGGAACTGAGCCCGCAGGAAATTCCATGCTGATCTTTTTCTCCCCTTGGGTTTTCTTTGTACTTTTAAGCTTTTATTTTAAAGGAGTTGGGGGCAAAAATAAGCCTAGTCTTTTCTGGCTATGAAGAAAGCTGTTTGAATGACGTCGGTACAATGCTGATCTGTCATTTAGCTCTGAGGAAAAATGACTGTTTAAGTCTAGATGAGCTGTGTTTGAGTGAGATACGTTGTAGGGGCCTGTCCCATCAGGCATTGAGTGAACTGAGAGTGTTGAAGCATAAGTATTTTGACAGGTAACATTAAGGCTTAGATTTCTCCACTCATACATCCTTTGCATTTAAGCCTGAGAAGCTCGAGACACTGGGGTTGTCATGGAATTAAAAGTAATTTATACTGAACTTCCCTTTCTTTCTGTTGAAGCTGAGTGAAATCTTGAAATTTGGCTTGGATAAATTACTCTCCTCTGAGGGGAGTACTATAAAGGACGTGGATCTAGAAAACATCCTTGGAGAGACCAAAGGAGGGAAGTGGGTAATGGATGTTGTGCTACCACACAAAGAGGAGAATGAAGAGGAGGATACAAAGAGTAAGTTAAGAATCTAAATACCTATGAAATGCATCACACTTGGGTGCTTATTTAGAGAAGGCTTCCCAGGGAGAGGTGGTATTTTCCAGGCAACAAGAAGAAAAGTGTAACTTGTAAATGAGTGAGTGGATTTTGTTTGTAGCCTGTCCACAATCTTTATTTCTGAGCCTTTATTGGTCTTTTCCTTCTTTTTGTGTCCTGACTTGCATATTTGTAAGATAATAGTAATGATGCTTGCCCAGTTTGGTGGATGGAGGTCTGAATCCCTTCATGTGCTTCAAGTATTTTGAGACCCCAGAGAAAAGGGGAAATACTCAAATTGGCTGATGCTGGTTTTTTCCACAAAGGCCCATTGAGATAAATCAACAGTTTCAGAACTATGGTGGTAACTTAAGGAGAGACTATATAGCAAGTATTTTGTATTTATCTCCGAACAAAAGCTTTTGGCCACGAAAATCACAAGTTAAAATGACCTTAAAAAATTCCAAAATGTGACATAAGAAATATGGAGTCGTGGAGTCTAAACAACTAGAACAAACCTCCTCTGTGAGCAAGACCAAATTTCTGGTTTGTGCACGCAGTGGCGCTTAAATATATATCTGTGATTGCAGCAGAAATATGGCTCTGCAGGTTAGGTATTGTCCATCCTGCAGCAGTTGCCAACAACGAGTAATTATTTGCTGAGAGTTACCAAAGAGTGGTATTTTCTGTTGTTAACTTAAAGAGAAGCAGTGGTACCACACTGTGTAATAGTTACTGAGGGAAATAGCTCACCTCATGAGCAGTAACTCTGGGCTGACAGAATTCTGTGGTTTTATTTTGTTTGGCAGCTCAAAAGCAAAAGTTACCTATCCCTTTACAAGAGTTTCTTGTACTTAGATAGCAAAGCTAAATGGATTTGCAACTAACAGAGCTGGAATGACCAAAGAGAAAGCGATGGAGCTGCACTTAAAACAGTTAATTGACCCAAATAGGAGGAAAGGTTCTTTGCCAGCGTAAATGACTTCAATGAAAAGCTTTTGCCTAAGGAAGCAAATGTTGATTCTCTTATTTCTACTTGATGCTGACACTGGTCATACAAGAAAAAAAAAGGATGAGAGCTAAAATCTTTTTCTGCTGAGGGTAGATATGTGTCAGAGAGAAGCCAGAGTTCCTCTGATCTCGCTGTACTCTTTAAGTGTTAGTGGCTTTCAGCTCCTTTTCACACTTTCAAATTCTTTTTTGAAGATCACATGTATGTGTATGAAGGCAGAGACTATTCAAAAGAACCCAGCAGGGAAGACAAAAAAGCATTTGATCAGCTTTTGGATCTTCAGAAGGCCTTGACTGAAGAGGCCAGTATGGAAGGGAGAGCTCTTCGGAACAAAGCAAACGTAAGACAAAAGACACGACAAGGCGCATGATGTTCTTCCATTTGCTTGTAGAAAATGAGGCTGGCAGTTTTCTCTATTTACCTACAGCTTGCAGAAGGCATGTTAAAAAATTTGGATGTCATTGTAGTAAAGTTGGCTCTTGCATCTGAGAGCCTGACAATTCAGCAATTCTGATAACAAATCAGAGACGTGATTCACAGGGCACTCATAAATACAGGTCACAGAAACACGTTATGTTACAGTTGAGATCTGATGATTAAGACATGTAGACAAAAGGGGAAGGAGTATAGTTTAAGTTGGGTACCAGCCATGGCCTTAAAACGAATGGTTTCCATTATACTTCTTTCTTTCTACAGGCCCTTCTCACAGGCCTCCGGGAGCAGTCAACCAGGAGGAAGCACTTGTTGAGCGCAGAGGAGCTGGAGGCTAGGAGGAAGAGGCGCCAAGAAGCAGCAGCAAAGAGAGCGAGGCTCATGGAAGAAAGGAAAAAGGCAAAAGCAGAGGCAGAACACAAGAAAAAGTATGGTTTGTTACTGCATCTACTACTTGTAAGCTGATGTCTGTTATACTGTGCTCTAGAAACGTGTATCTGTTTGATGAAATCAAGTCGGGCTCTGCCTCCACTCTGACAGATAGGACTGGGGGTGAGGGGAGGAGGAGATGTCAAAATAGCTGCAGGCCACCTTCGTGAGAGAATTAACTTCATACATTAAGATGTTTCTCTGTGTGTACTCGAGCTCCATAACATAGGGATGTGAAGATGAAAAAGTGGATTGAGCCCGTAGCAAGGGTTCTTATCCCCTGAATACACTGCCTGACTTCACATCTAATTTGATTCCTAGAGAGTGGCCTGAAAAAGAACCCTGTATCTGAATGTACAGTGACTTTTTGGGAGCAGCTTTCTGAAATGTCCCAGTTGGCCCCTATGAATTGGTCTGACATAGAATCATAGAATGGTAGGGGTTGGAAGGGACCTTTAGAGATCGTCTATTCCAACCTCACTGCTAAAGCAGGACCACCTAGACCAGGTCACAGTGTGATATCTGTGGCTCTCTACCATTGGTCTCAATTTTCTCCTTGTTTCCTAGATATTCTTCTTTTCCACCATTCTAAGTAGCTCCTTACCATTTGTCGTGCTCACTTTTTCCATACTTGCAACTGGCTTATCACACTGGCCTGTGACTCTTAACGTGTAACAGCTGGGATAAACTTTGTTCTAATCTAAAGTAGGAGAGGAGAGTGAATGTAGATCTGGGTCTTCTATGCTTCACTGCAATAATTTCAAACAAAGTGTGTGCCTCCTACTTTGGATTTTCATTGAACAACATCATCTCTTGTTTTGTTTCAGGATGGCCTGGTGGGAGGAAAATCATTATATATCTACCTGCCTTCCTTCAGAGGGAAGTGACTCTGAAGAAGAGCTTGTGGAAGATGAGGCTGGGCTGAACGTGGAACTAGGTTCTGAAGAAGCAGATCTGAACTGTATCAAGTATGTTATGGGAGATGTCACTCGCCCCAAAGCAGAAGAGGAGGATGCCATCATTGTCCACTGTCTAGGTGGGACTTACAACATCAGGAGTGTTGTTGGGTGAGGTGGGCAAGGGGGCTAAATTGTTCTTACCAGCTCAACAGTTTTGAATTCCCATCCAGACAGAAGCAATTTGGATTTGAGCCTGACTAGTGTTGCAGAGGCAACACAGACTCTACTCCACCATATATAACCCACACAGATACTAGCAAGGTGTACATGGGTCTTTTCATGCCCTCTCTGGATGGATTAGTGAACTGCTTGAAAGGTGCCTGTATGGCTTGAAACCTTATGTCTGTAGCTAAGAGATGACAGTTGCTCCTGAGAGCAGGGCCTTCTGTTCATCCCATGGAAGCTGTAGGGATTGAACAGAGATGTGACACTATCTCCCTTATACAGTCTGCGGAGAGACGGGCACTTCCAGAGGCAGAGGTCAGAGTTTCTCCATCTGGTGCTCCTCCCTCAACATTGATGGTACAGAGACTCTAGGCTAAGCTTCTAATTTAAGGACCTCTGTTAAGACATTAAAGCTGAGGGAGAGAAGTTCACGTTACAGAGTCCCTTCTCAGTCAGTATTGGAGCTGCTCTCTGACCAGGGCTATGGCAGAACATTACAATTGACTTTGGCAAAGTGAAAATGCCAAGCAGAAGTGAAAACCAGCAATTAACAAACACTGAGTTGTTGGGAAACCCAAGGCACCAATGTGGGGATATACTAGGGGCACACTCTGTGCACCTGTGTGCATATATGTGAGGATACTGACAGGTTTATATGCTCAATGCCATGGTTAGTGCTTGTTTGAGCATCCTCAGCGGACAGTTAGAAGGAATTTTTCTCACTGAGTTTTTCAGGGAACTGTGACAAGTTTGCTTTCCTCAAGGACTGAGGTTTATCCTCTAGTGTGGTCCCTTGAGTCCTGGTTGACTTCAGTTCATGTGTGGTTCCCATATCTGTTTTTTGATAAACATTCATTACATTTGTACATAGTTAGATTCCCTTCCCTGCAGGGGATGGTTTTCAATCTGACTTTCTAAAAGAAGTTTAACTCATCATGTCATTCTAGATGATTCCGGCCGCTGGGGAAGGGGTGGTTTATTTACAGCTCTGGAGGCTCGTTCTGATCAGCCGAGGAAAATCTATGAGAGGGCAGGAAAGATGAAAGGTAAGAGATTAAAACAAGACCTTAGGCCAAGATACGTGAAAGAGCTTAAATCTCACTGATGTTGCAGCAGTGAAGTGCCTGGATACCTTGGTACTCGTGGTTTTTTCCTAGATATGTGCATCCCTACCTCAAAACGTAATACTACAGTGGATGCTTTGAGTTGATGTTGTTTTGGAGGGTGAGAACTCTGCAGAGGGGTTAGTAATTCTGATCCATGCTGCAAGTCATTAAAAAAAAAAAAGAGAAAGCCCCAAAATTTGTTCATAATTCACAACATGTTTTTCACTATATAAGACAGAGCACTACATCTTCTGTCAAAGTGCTTTTAAGAAAAAGTCTATTGGACTAGATGATCTTTAGAGGTCTCTTCCAAGCCCTACCATTCTGCGAAGGGTGGAAGCCACCTCAGGCAGTACTCAGTTGAGCCTTTGGTTCCCTCTGAGCACTGATCTTCTCTTGAGCATATATTAGCAATTTTGAGCTGCCTGCAGCTGGTGAGGAATGTGCTTGTTGCTATAAATTGGAGCTGTTTTGTTTTTTTTTTTTTTCTGCTTTCCTGGAGGTGCTCCCGTCTTGTTCCAGTACCTGTCATCCCATTTGTGGTCTTTAACTGGGATATGTGTGTTTGGCTGGGAGGTAGCATCTGTCTTACTTCCCTGGACTAAGATTCTGACTCCGCTGAAACCATCGTAAGGAGAAAAAGAAAAGCCAAAGAGAATAATACAGAACAGGACAGTGAAATCACTGTCCATTAACTCTTTAGGGCTCATTTGTTGTTGTTGTCATTCTGTTCTTGTTTCCTGAACAGACCTGGAGTTAGGAGGAACCCTGTTATTTCCCATTGATGATAAAAAATCCAGGAGAAAAGGACAAGACTTGGTGAGAATGAAAAGCTCGTTTTTCTGTTGCTCTGTCCCTATGGTTCTTAAGCTGTGTGAAATAAACATTATGGGGTTTTTTTTTCTTTATAATAATAGCACTGAATAACAAACTTGGCTAAATTGCAGTTAAACATTAGAGAAAAAGAGATTTTTTTTTTCTTATTTATTAAAAGTAGTAGTTGTATTGAAGTTTTCCAGCAGCATCACTGTATCTCTTAGCGCTGTGTAAAGACTCCCATTTCATTTTTTGTGCCTTTTAGTTGGCCTTGATTGTGGCTCAGCACCGGGATCGGTCCAACAACTTGTCTGGCATTAAGCTGTCTGCTTTGGAAAAAGGCCTGAGGAAAATTTATTTAGCAGCCAAGAAAAGGAATGGTAAGTGTCTGTGCAGCAGAACAGGGAATCCTTGCATGTGTGATTGCACTTAAAGGTGATGACCAATTTCCATCTCTCCTGTACTGTTTTGGGATTTTTTTTCCTGAAGTATAGTAAGAGTGAGATCTCCAGGGCAGATATGTTGTGTTCCAAAATATTTCTTGTCTTCTTGTTGGGTAGCTTGATGTCCTTACCTAGATTAGTCTTCCATCTGCATAGCTTGTCCTAAAGATTGCACTCTCTGTTCTCTCCTCCTCAGCAACAGTGCATCTGCCACGTATTGGCTATGCCACGAAAGGTTTCAACTGGTATGGTACTGAGCGGCTCATCCGAAAACACTTGGCAACACGGGGTATCCCCACTCTTATGTATCCTTTTGGACTACGTCCTCTTTTGTTCACTGACACTGAAATGATCCCCTAAATATCTTGGTGAATGCAAAGCAAGTAAGTTAGGCGGGGCACAGATGCCACAGTTCAGCTAAAAACTTGGTTTCTCTGACTTTGCTGTCAGCCAGGTACTCGTTCCCCAGGGAGGGCTTAACTATTGTGGGTGATAATGACAGATGTGTGTGATTCAGTATGCCTGTCAGAATGTGTTAGAACTGGGTGCTAGTCTTCTGTCGACAGCTGTCAGCTTACCTGCATGTGCCAAGTCTGTGGGGGGAGATGGCTGGAGTTTCAGAATAGTGCAAGTGACTCAAAGTCGCAAAAGTGAGAATGTGAAAGAAAACAACATTGCAAGTGATAACCTGCTTCTTTGGCTGAACATGGGAGAGTTGCTGTGTGTTAGGACAGGCTCACGTAACAGAGCAGCTCACTGCTTTCACCTTCCAGGAAAGGTAACAGAGGTTTACAAGGAGGTTCTGTTTTGTCACTTCTCTAGGAAGCCATGCATTTGCTGTGCTGTTGCTGACAGCAATTCTGTGAAGCTAAAAGCCTGAAACAAAGACAATAGCATTCTTCAGAGCATTCTGCCTCTTTCCTTAGTGCATCTCCTAGAAGATACATTTTCTAGCGTTGCTTGACACTTCACAGCATTTCCTTGACTCTTTTTATCAGATATTACTTCCCTAGGAATAAAGGCTCTTCGTCTGCTTCACAGCCATATTCACCTCCAGTTACAGTCTCAAAGCCATGAAGATGCAGTAATTTCATGGAGAAACATGCACAAAAAGCTAAGGATCTTTTCAATGTTACACAGACAGTCTGTATGCATCCATTTCAGAAACGTGGCTTACACAGCTCTTACTTGCTCTATGTCTCTGCCTTTATTGGCCAGAACATTTATGCATTGTCAGTGGCTCTGGAGGGGAATGAGACTGCTTCAGAGTTCGAAGAGTCTTTGGATAAGGATTTTGGCGCAATCCCAGATCTGTTTTGGAGATAGAACATTAAACTTTACTGATGGTTAACTGTTATCTCTTAAGTTCTTGCTAGGGCTTGGAATACAGTATTTTTTTGCCATATTCCTCTCTTCCTCTGAATTTCATCCCTTGTGTCACTAAATCTCTTTTAAGTCAGCTTTTCAGTGGTTACCTGGGACTGTCTGTATGGGCCCACGTAGACATCTCAGTGGAAAGGAAGCTGTCTGCATTAAAAACATTGCATGACAACCACATTGTATAAACTGTTTATACTGGTCCAGCTCCCCAGAAGTCCATTTGACTTGCATTTGTTCAAGTATAAAATTTAGCCACGTAATCAGATGCTTACAATCTAACAAAATCCTGACCCATATTCTTAGCAAAGCTGCCAAAATTTCAGACTGGTTTTATAAATGACACCTTTGCTTCTCCCATAACTGCTTTTTCATTACACAGTTCTTTATTGTAGCTGTTGGGCAAAACCAGTTCATGCACAAAAAGCTGTGTGAAAGGTTTCACGGCCCTTTGAGTCACTTGAAGGAAATCTTAATGCAGAGTTTTTTTTATTTTGGCTTCTCTCTATTGCAAGAGAACTTTCTTGGGTTTTTTTTGCATTGTTGGCACTGTTTGCTTTAGCGTATTTTTTAGGGTTTGTTTTTTTTTTAATACAACCAAGCAATAGCAGCTCTCCTAATAAGTGTTTTGACTAGAGGTGCCAAACTTAATTCAATTTAAAGTTCAGCTTTCAATAGGAAATCGCCCCACAAGTAGTGGAAAGTGTATCTTTAATTGCCAGCAGACATCTCATTGGCTGCATTTACACTGCTGCTGTAGCACCATCTGGTTACCTAATAATTTCAAGCCTGATTTGTGATAGGGCTCATCACACTGACTGTGTGTTGCACACTAGAAGGAGCTTTCTTGAGTTGGATACTCTGCCATTGACTCTTAGCTTTACCAGAAAATTTCAAGGGATTTGTTAACTTCCTTTGACCTCGCTGAAGCTGAGGTAAGCTGGTGCTGCATAGCACCTCTGTGGGTAAGGCCTTTCTGGCAGCTGCTGACTGGAACAGCCTCTCCGTATGTGAGGATTTTGTGGGGTGAAAGGTGGTGACTAGATGTGTGTGACCTTTTCCCCCAGTCAAGCGAACTGGCTCTCTTCCAGCAGGCCGGCTGGTGGCACTGTTAATCAGCTGCAGCAGCACACAGTTGCTTTTCGGCCTCCTCCTTTCCCAGAGCAGGGCAGTGATCTCCAGCCTGGAAAAAACACTCCCTCTTTGCCAGAATTAAAAACACCAATTATGCTTTTCTCTTTGCCAGCTTGACTGAACATGTAATTTCGGTCTGCAGACTCAACGCTCTTTTCCTCCACCTATTCTTACTTTATTGCCTTTCTTTAAAACGTTTCATTCCCAAGTTTTCCAGTGTGTGTGCAGTCATGTTCCTCAGCTTCACACACACCTGTGGCCAAATCCCAGCCCACCTGCAGGTTCTCTGGCCACCATGCAGTTACACATAAGAGACAGGATTTGTCTTGTGGCTGAGTCCCCCAGAACTATTTGAGTGCTCATGCTTAGCTTTCTACAAGAAGATGGAGCTCTGCCTCTGTTTTGTGCCCCCCACCCTGCTATAACTTCGACCAGGGTTACAAAGGAGAGGAGGGCATCTACCTGCCCATCCATGTCCCTTATGCTCTATGAAAAGGTCCACAGGGAGATGCAAGATTTATGGAACACACAGAAGAGAGGTCATGGTTTGCAGTAGGTTCTAGCCCTCTAACTTAGGAGCAAGTCAGACAAAAGATGTTCTCTTTTACCCCTCTGGTCCTCTTGGCTTGCACAGATGAAATCTACCTTCTTTTTTCCCCTGTAAATTTACATCTGGAGTGTGGGGGTGGTTGTTTCTTTGTTGTTGTTGTGAAGTTTTTTGTTTTATTTTTGTTTTTAACAATATTCTTCAACAGACTTTAAATCTAGTGAACCTACAGAAAAGTTGTATTTCTCTCTGCTTTGAAATGGAAGTGAGATTTCAACTGAATCTTGAACAGGATTTTGCAGAATCTCAGCCAAGTGAAGTTTTTCTGGTGTTTGCTACCCACCACCATTTCTTTTTATTTGGGCAGAAATCATGTATTTTGGATAATTAATTCCATAAAGGGCTCAGTAGGTATTATGCTAGTTGCTGCCCGAAATAAATGTGTCCTGCTGTTTCTTCAGCTGTGCACTACTACGCATTTTTCTAAATAGCAACCACTCCAAATGGGAAGGAAGGTATTCTTTTGTAGTCATATACCTCTGGCCTCTCTCTTCCTCTAAGCAAGGTTTTCTGCAGCATAACAGCTGAAATATGGCTCCTTGTGTGCATATCTCTCTTGCACATTTACTGAAGATGTATGCTGCTAGATTGAGGTCAGAAGCACCAGATCATGCACCATTCAGATTGGCTGTACAAGCAGTTTTATTAGATTGGATGACACTTTATAAGTCCTGTCTCAGTGGAAAACTTTCCCTCCCCACCCCATGCCTGAAGGCTCCAGCTGATGCCATGTAAGAGTGGGCAGTAATTCAGAATGACGTTTATACATTGTGCTGGCTCAGCTCATGCTTGTGCTTCTTACTTGACAAGGCACCACCTCTGATTCTCAAAGCATTGGGCAGACAAATTCAGTCTTTGGTGATGAACCTCTCTGGCCTATAACTTAAGAATGGTCTTTTCATTCTACTTGGGAAACAGTAAGAAAAAAAAAAAGGAGAAACAAATCAGGTTTTATGGACCTGTGTAGAGATGTGATTTCTCTTTTTTTCACTGAATTTTACCATGGACAAAAATTATCTGGATTGTAGCACTGCGTGGTGGGAAAAGTGGAGTCTGGATTTTGGGGAAAGAAAGAGGAAAACTAGTTTCCAAGGTGATGGAGAAAAAAAAAATCTACAGCAGATTCAAACTTGGCATCTTAACAAAAACATTGTGTATTTGTGTGTCCAAATAAAGTCCCACAAAAATGATCAGCAGAAACTTATAAGTAGATGGGTGTATTTAAAAAATAAGTGAATCTAATGGTCTTGGAGAAAAAAAGAAGGCCAAATTTTGAACAAAGAGATGAGTTAAATGTGTAACCTACGTGTCTCAAGTTGTGTGAAAGCTCCTGACACTTTACAATAGATGATCCTAGAAAAGAGAACATAGAGCTTTATTTAGCAATTTTGACTGAGTGGCAAGTTGATCGTGCACTGTGATCAGCAAATCAAAATGTAAGACCGAGCGATTCAAAACCCCTAAGGGATTTGTAATAAGAAGGGATAATATCCACATTCAACAAAATGCCTCTTCTGGTAGATCCAAGATAATTTGTGCTCACACAACTGTGACTGAAAACCCATCTTTCCCTGTTTTTCAGTCCAACTCAGACAGAAAGCCTGCTTTTCAGAGTGAAAAACACAAGCCTGTGGAGTGCAGTAGCAGGATTAGTAGAATCGCACACAAGTACTGCCACTGAGACAGGACCTATGGAGTGACATCCAGTCTAATAAAACTGTTTGTATAGCTGATCTGAATGGTGCATGATCTGTATAATTTTGAATTTCCTGCATGAATGAGTCTCTGTGTGTTTTCCCTGCTGGACTCCACCATCCATCCATCTTGGCCCTGGTCAGATGGCATTGCATTTGTAGAAAGACACCTAGAACCTTCTGAAAATGTGATGAGGACAAACATTGTCTGAATCCTCATCTTTCAACCAGGAAGAGAGTGTTCCTGCTTGCACTTTCTAGCATTTTCCTGAGTATTTCTTCAAAGATAAGGATAGAAACGATCCCTTCAAGGAGCTACATGAAACGAGGATGTTATGTTTCTGTTTAAAAAAAGCAAGCCAAAGGAGAGTTAACGGAAGCCAGAAGTTGCTTCTTGTAGGATCTTAAAAAAAATCTCAGGGTTTACTGGCTTGAACAGAGAGTAATTATTTTAGTAACTTACTTGTTGAAGTAAGTGCAGGGCATCTATTAGCCTTCTGCTGCTGCTTCCCCTGAAATGGAGGTTGCAGCATGACCATTCACATGATGAGTAATTTTTTTTTAATAGAAGAGAGACAAATTAGGAGAAAATCAGAGGTATTTATGACCTCATGCATGTCCACTGCAGAAAGGGATGAAGAATCTGAGATTGTACCCCTTTTCTGTGTGGCACATCATGAAACAGGCCAAGTTTGGGCCTGTCATCATGAGCGTCCCACCTCTTCATCTGTCTGTGTGTGCCCCTTAGAGCATGCCATAGAGCAGTGCCAGTCCATGTACTTGACCACAGATCCTTCCTGAAACATCTTCTGGCCAGTGTGCTGGCAGGAATGGGGGAAGATCGAAACAAAGGGAGCTGAACAGTGAAGGTGTCTTGTATTACATGCAGACAGAACACACTTTGGACTAGAGACCATCTTTGTTTAGCATGGAGCTAGTCCAGCATAAATCCATTAAAATAATTCTGTAGTTGGAGTATCTGACATACCAGGAGAGGCTAGGAGAGATGGGATATTAAGCCTTGAGAGTGGAGTCAATGTGTGTAGATGTGTATCAACGTGCAAATACCTGATGGAAGAGAGTAAAACAATGCACCCAGACTCTTCCTGTTGGTATCCCATGAAAAGAGGGAACTGGTTCAAACTGAAACACATGAAGTTCAATTTAAATTGAGAAATACTGTGCAGGTGTTAAACACTGGAACAATTTGCCCAGGGAAGTTGTGGACTTGTCTTTGAAGATGCTTAAAAACCGAGTTTGGCACAGCCCTGAGTAACGTGCTGTAGTTGACCATGTTCTGAGCAGGGAAACCAGACCTCCAGAAGTCTGTTCCAATTTAAATGATTCCTTCGTGGATCTGTGAGATCCACTCTGGGTACTTAAAAGAAAAACCAAAACCCACAACTCTAATCTCACCCATGCAGTAATGTGCAGGAGTACAGCACTTCAGAAATTTCTGAACCCTGACTCATGTGAAGAGTTTCCTCATGTCTCAGTGGTTTAAACAGATGAGGTGAGATAAGAGGGTAACAACGTCTCAGCATCTGCCCTTGAGCCTATCTCTGGTGTGTTCCTCCTTTGCCGATACTCTGTGTAACATCTTGACTTAGTTGTGTGCAAGTGAGCCTTGCTGCTGGGTCAGACAGGTATATCCATCAGCCAGGTGTGGATGCTGGACCTCTCTGCGGTTCATGTCCAGCCACAGCTTGGATCTCTTAGTGATCTCCTTTCTGCGGGGTACTGCAACAAGTCCTGCTGCTCTGGGTGAAAAAGTTCTTCCTAATGTTCAATCTAAACCTCCCTTGGTGCAACTTGAACACATTTCCTCATCCTCTTTGCCTCTCTCCTGTGCCAGGTGCATGGCCTACATAAAGTGTAGCCCATTGCCTTTTATCGAGTTTCCCTGAGCTCCAAGCAGGGAGGGAACAAACCCTGTTGCGATAGTCGAGCCATGAGGAGCCATTAGCAGCGAGGTGTCAGATACTTCCCAGGACAGGGCCATTGCCTGGAATGCACCAGAGCACTGTGGCTTTGAGGGAGTTTAGACACGTGTTGATGCATAATACAAGATGGACCTTATCACTTGATATTGGCCTCTTCCTGTTGGTCCTGGGGCTGAGTAGGCACGTATGCCATGCGAAACAGGAGAGCATGCAACTACCATATCAAGAGTGCTATGGGAAGGTTTCTTCTAATTTCTGGTTGACCATTCTATTGTAAAATCATTGCCATGTTGTAGGGTTGTTCAGTAAGGGGCAAGCACGAAAAAAACAAAAAACAAAAAAACATTGTTTTGGAAAACAAGGGGATGAGAGGAAAAATACAGATGCAATCTACAGCAGCCACGTTATGCAACACGGAAACTATCTGATGGGAGCATCTTCTGCATTTGCTCCCTTTGCAGACTGGATTCTTCTTGAGCAGTTCGAAGTGCCAGACAGGAGTTCTAGATTTTCTTCATGCATTCCCAGCTGCTAGTTCATTGTACAGCCTCAAAACTTAAATATTTGTAAGGGTATGGCAACACAGAGGTTAAAATGTAAAGAAGGCAACATTTGAATATAGAAAAGGTGATGGGACGCGGAACTCTGCTTGTTTTCCTTCTCAGCTGCCCAGAGCAAGAAGCCTAAGAAATTTGGTGCCCAAGGCAGGCTTTGGACAGCCTGACAGAAGCTTCAGCAAACCAGGCCAGTCTCCTTGGGGGGTCAGGAGGCCCTTTCTCCTTGCAGACCTCTTGTGACCAGGGGCAAAATGTACTGAAGCTACAGGCCAAGCAGTCCCCAAAGCGAGGCGTTGCAGTGCCTAGAGGTGCATTTAGCCTCGAAGAAAACCCATGAACACGATTGTCCTGGATGGGAGAGCTCAAAGGGACTGATCTTTCTGCTGGATGGGAGTGTGACAGGTGAGGGGCGAGGCTGGATGGAGAAGAACTGTGGTGCTGTAAGGGCTCAGCCTTGGATAAGCTGTGAGGCTGAGGAAGGGGGCGATGAGCAGGTCTCCGGGAGAGGAGCGGCCGCAGGAAATGTCGGGGAGCGCGTTTAAGAGCTGAGGCGCAAAGCAGGGAGAGGTGCGAAGGGTGACAGGAGGCTTTGAAGCTGTGAGTTAGGGGGTTCAGTCGCGGGTCTCTGCCGGCTGGGTATGGCTGCAGCGGTGCCCGGGCTGCCGGCTCCGGCAGGATGGCGAGCGGGAGCCGAGGGTGCCAGCGGAGGTGAGGGCGGCCGCTTCGCCGCGGGGGGCGGGGGCTGCGGCGAGGCGGCCGGCGGCGGGGGAGGGCTGGAGCTGNGCTGGAGCTGCGGGGCGGTGGCTCTGGCGGGGGAGGGCTGGAGCTGCGGGGCGGTGGCTCTGGCGGGGGAGGGCTGGAGCTGCGGGGCGGTGGCTCTGGCGGGGGAGGGCTGGAGCTGCGGGGCGGTGGCTCTGGCGGGGGAGGGCTGGAGCTGCGGGGCGGTGGCTCTGGCGGGGGAGGGCTGGCGCTGCGGGGCGGTGGCGGCAGGGGAGGGCTGGAGCTGCGGGGCGGTGGCGGCAGGGGAGGGCTGGAGCTGCGGGGCGGTGCCGGGCACAGGAAACGGAAAGCGGCGGCTGCAGAGACGGCGGCCGCCGCGAAAGGAAGGTGGCGGGGCACGGCACGGTACGGCACGGCACGGCGCGGCGCAGCGGGTCGGTGCCGGGAGCGGCATGGGGCGGCTACGGGAGGGAGGTGAGTCCATCCGCCTGTTCTGTCCGCCTGCGTGTGCGGGGCCGGCGGAGCGGTGCAGCCCCGCGCGCCCTCCCGCCGCCACGCTGCCTCGGCGTGCCCGGCCGGGAGCAACCTCGCCGGCTCCCGCGTCCCGGCCGGCGGGGAGCTCAGAGCCCGGCTGGGCTCCGGGGGTGCCGGCTGCTGGGGGAGAGCCCGTGGCGTCCCCGCTCCCCCTGCGACGCGCTTCCCGGGACGGGGCGAGGGCGGCCGCCGGGCCTCCGTCCATCCCTCCCTCCGTCCGTCCGTCCGTCCCTGCCACCGTCCGGGGCTCCCCTGGGCAGCCCCTGCTGCCTTCGCCCGCGGGGAGGCTGCCGGGGACGGTGGTCCTGGCTCCGGTGCCACGGACGTGGGGAGAGATGAACTTCCCCGGGTGAAACGCCGGCGAGGGCCGTAGGTGCAGCCCCTCGCGGTGGGCAGCAGTTTCTCCGCCCAAGCCTTGGCTTTGGAGGAACTCGCGTGCTGTGGGGTGTTCCGGCACAAGTGGGTTCACGCTGATGTGACTGATGGCCCTGCTAATGGCTCGTGAGACGAGCGGCTCTGTGCCTCTCCTCGTCCCGCCGGGCGGCACGGGGGTCACTGCCCGGAGCAGGGAGGGGACGACACGACCACGCTGCTTTTAGAAACCGGTTTAAGTGGCTGAAGCGATGCCCGGAGCCGTGGGCTCGCAGGACCCAACGGTTGTTTCCATTCCGCAAGTTCGGGCGTGGGGAAGCCGAGGCTCACATGGCCGGAGACGCATCCGTCTGCTCCAGGGACGGACGGATGGATGGATGGACGGACGGATGGATGGATGGACGGACGGATGGATGGATGGACGGACGGATGGATGGATGGACGGACGGATGGATGGATGGACGGACGGATGGATGGATGGACGGACGGATGGATGGATGGGAGCGTGGTGCCGCGCCTGGGCAGCGCTGGCCTGGGGCGCGTTACCTGCGCGCTTCTGGGAGCGCCCAACAGAGGGCAAAGCTCCTGCCGCAGCGCTTCGGTTTCGGCCAGGGCACGCTTCGGAGGGCCGCCGTGAAGCAACCTTGCTGTCTTTAGAAGGCTGCCAAGGTTGTAAACTAGCTCTCTTATGCCAAGGGCCCTTTGGCTTTGTTTTGGCCACGCTTGGCTCTTTTTCTTCTGCTGGGGTTTGGCTGCATAGCTGGGCACAGTTGTGTTGGCTCTACGATCATCTCACTTGTTAATTTTGAAAAATAGATTGTGAACAGGGTCTTACAGAAAACTTCCCTTAAGGACGCTCCGTATGAGCTGGAATTTTGGAAGGATCCCAGCCTGTGTCGGAACCACCCAGGCAAGTAGCTGACTGGCCTATGGTACTACTGGCCTTTTTGGTTTTGGTTTGTAGTGGCAGTGTTCTTTGTCACTGCTATTGATACGTGCACTTAGGGAGGACTTACTGTCACTGAGAGACCAGTATACTGTACTGGGAAAACGCTGTCAAGATATCTGCTGTTGTCCTAGCAAAACTGCATGTTGTGTTGTGATGGTCTACTTTCCTTCCACCCTGTCTGTCAACCAAAGTGAAGAATGCTATCAGAAACATGGCTCTGCTGCTGAAGGGCACGATGGGCTGTGTTAGGGACCTGCGAGACAGACCTCAGTGGAGAACTGTGATGTCCAGTTCTGCGGATGGG
Source organism: Urocolius indicus (assembly GCA_013401255.1). Classification (NCBI taxonomy): domain Eukaryota; kingdom Metazoa; phylum Chordata; class Aves; order Coliiformes; family Coliidae; genus Urocolius; species Urocolius indicus. The sequence continues at coordinate 36,456 of WBNH01012183.1, read as the reverse complement.
AAACAGTGCCATGTTCCATTGTATCTGGTACCCTCACTGGGGAATTTCACAAGAGGAGAAGACGGACCTTTGGGAAAGCTATCTTATGATTTCTTTTAATTTCTCATTAGCCTTCACTTTAGAATGACCAAATTTAGGTCAAATTAAAAAAAAAAAACCCAGTGATTATTTCCTCAGGGGTCAATACCCTTGCTCTTTCTCCTTGGCAGGTCAGAATGACGTTGGCTTTGTACGAAGTTCAGCAGGATGAGGGAGGTAGAAGGAGACTGTCCAACTGTGTTTTTTACTGGAGATTTGATCAGTGTCTGTAGACTTCTTTTTAATTTTAAATTCCAATTGGAAAATGCAGGAACACCTGCAGTATCATAAAGGAGGGAGTGCACTTTAAGTAGAGAAACCTTGTGTGGTTTATACCCTTTAATGCTGTCTAAATACTATGGCTAAAAGTAAAGTTTGAAAATAAGGTACAGCTACCGCCTGCTTGAATAGTCTGAAGGCTCTTGCAAAAACCTTTCCTGTCTGTTTCAGTAAGGCTTTACATGTCAATATGGAAAACTCTGTTCTATACTGACATTTGGAACTATGCTGTTGCATAGCTCTGGGGTCAAGAGGGGCACTTGAGGGTCTAGTAAGACAGGAGAGACCTTTGAACAGAAAAGCACAAGCTTTCACCAGTCTGACAGGACAGCAGATGAGGTACAATTTGCATGTTAGACTTGGACGCTGGTTGTACTTCTGAAACTTGTATGGTGCAGATGTGGGTTGTGGAGCGGACAAAGGATGTCCTTTGGGAAGGTGCTTCACCGATGGGTCCAACCCAGAGCACTTCCTAACTTCAAGCTACATAACAGGGAGGTGAGAGGCTGGGGCTTACTGCTTAGCAACACCGCTTGCTTGGCTGGTGGTTTTGGCTGGGCATTTCTGTTGTCAGTTGAAACAGTCTCACTGTGTTTTCAGACTGGTGGTGGTAATGGTGTTGCTGCGTGTTCTGATTAAATGTGCAAATCGAGTGCTTCAATAAACCAAGTGACTTTTCTTTTTGAAATGTCCATGTCATGGACTGATGGCTTTCAGCCTAAGGGCTAGAAATTCCCTGGGGGGAGGGGATGTCTGTGAAATCTTTCTAAGAAGCCTCTGAGAAGCAAAAGAAGAAAGGGCCTGTTGCTAGAGGGTTTGAATTTCTTGACTACTAAACTCTTTTTTTAAGGATGATGGTCTTGAAATCAAGAGCCACTGCTGCAGAATAAAAGCCCTGCTTTATATACATGTGTATAAAAAGCCAAAATGAACCTCATTTGATGACACGCAAAGAGAAATAGAAAGCTTTTGGAAAAACCCTGTTTTGCAAAGGTTGTTGGGTGTTAAAGCTGAAAGCCCAAGCTCTGCATCTAGATCAGCACGGGTGAACTTCTGTGCTTACAGATCGAATTGCTGGACTGGGGCCCGCTCAGGAAATTCAAAAGGAAAAGGTTCCAGTGGCATTGCTCATAGGTCTTACTAAGCGTGCAGTGGAACACAGCAAGTTACATAACTTGTCGGTTTTTTCTGAAGTAAATAATGGGAGTATGCTGTAGCTGTACCGTGCAGCCATGTTAATGCCAGAGCTGGAAGGCTTCCTCACTGCTTAGCCAGCTTTTAATTATTTTTTACTATTGAACCCTAACTCTCTCCCAAAGCTTAGCTCTTGGGGTTTTGCGTGTTTAATTTGTAATGATCTTTGTTTCACTAAATGAAGGGGAGAGGGGGTTGGAAAAAAAGCACACTAGCTCGTGGGCATCCGTTACCCTACAGACAGCTGGTGCCGTTTAACAAGCGAGGCTGGTAGCGTACGGAGCCGAGTGTGCGCATGTCCTCACGGACACTTGTGGCTGCTTGTGCTCCAGATGGCACTTCCAAATGTATGTAACTTCATGAACTGACTGGTAAATCAACTAATTGATTGCAAGTTGTTAAGCAGAGTGAGATTGAAACCGTGCAGACAAGGGTTTCAAAGCTGTGCTTCATTGGGAGTTATTTGCCTCAGCTTCACAAGGGAAGCCCATCGGGAAGGCATGGGATGTAAAAGAGCTCTCTTGTTTGCGTTTGCCCCTCTTTGATTTAAAGATGTAACTTGCTCTTTTTTAAATTTCTCTTTGGCTGGGAGCCAAACTGTGCTCCCTTGAAGGCCATCACAAAGCAAACTTCATTGGAAATACGACTGGGCTCCCGGCGTGGAAAATAGCAATTCAAAAGAACTCTTCTTGGAGATTTATGAGCGTATGAAAAGACGGAGTTACAATGAGTTGTGTAGCTGCGTAGAAACTCTAGTTACAGTGATCTCTGCGGTATTTGGGGGTAACTACATTTCTCTGCTGTCATACAGGATGCAGCCATCCTTCTTGCTAGAATAAGGTTCCAAAATGTTCCTGCGGGCATCCTTAGCGTTGTTTTCCATCTAGTGCTTGACATCCTTCTGTCGTCAGTGAGTTAGGGAAAGGCAAAGTGAGAGTGCTGGCCCTATCGGGAGCCAAGTGCTGAGTGTGCAGTTACGAAATGTGATGGTGGCTGGAGGGGAGGAGGCATTCCCATCTCCCCTCTAGCTGTCGGGTGTGTGCTTTCGTTTAGCCAGGTATTGGTTTTGCTGTTTGGGGCTGTGCTGTGAACTAGGTCAGGGAAAGTATCCAAGACAAAAAGCATGGCGAGGGGGAGAAAAGGGGATTTGTTTTGTTTTGTTTTCCAGCGGTGCTGTTTGCTCACAGACAATTGTGTTGACACAACCAAGAGTGGTGAACCGTGATGTGGAGGTGGAAGCTACTTACACCGGCTTTCTTGCCAAGGCTGAAACACAGTGCAGCTGTACCCTCAGGCCGAAGGAGCTTTCTTTCACAGAAGCTAAAAGCTCTGCAAACAGGCTGTGACTTCAGTGTAATCCCATGAGGTGGAATGATCTTTTGTGAAGCTGTTTCAGTTGGCTAAACTGGACTCTGGATGAGGCCCCAAATGATGAGGCTGCTTCTTTATGCAGCACGGTTGTTCTTGCCCAGAGGGGTAGGGTAAGCATCTTCATTACTAGTGATTGAGTAGTGGAAGTGTTTAAAGACTGTGCTTAGTCTGGATATGGCTGTGCTATGAAGGATACAAATACAGCTTCTCTAGCTTTGCTCAGGCTCTAGTGGTGAGCACTGTTGTATGTGCTGGCTAAATCAGGGTTGACTTCTGTCTGTGACGCTGCAAGATCTCCAACGTGGAGATGTAGTTTAGCACGTTAGTTGTCTTTTGGTCCCCTCACTACTCTCCCTCAGGAGCTCCAGAAGCTTTTCAGGGGATAAGGCTGGTCCCATTTTTGCTGCAAAGTAGACCAGGAGGTAGGTAACCTGCTTGGTTTGGCTTTGAGGTGTGTGTGTTTGGACTGTGCTCCTCCCTCCTTGATTTCTTCATCTGATAGTGCTCAGACTGGGAGTGGTGTCTAGCTAACAGCACAGGCTATCCTTTATTGGCCAGATCTAGGAACCCTTGTTGATTGATAATCAGCCTTGGCTGGGCACCAGACAAAGCCAGTGGTCTGCTTTTTGCAGCAGAAGTTGGACAGATGCATTTTACTCCTGGCAGCTCTGCAACTGCTGTGTCAGGGAGATCTGTTCAGCCATTGATGTGTCCTGCAGAAGGGACCAGGAGGCAGTGCATAGTCCCTAAGTTCATCGTACTGCTTTTGACAACAATCCAGGAGATGTAGCGTTTTTTTGGGGGCCTCTTTGTTGACTTTTCCCTGAGCAGTGTCAAAACCGTTGCTCTTGCTTATACGGAAAACGAAAGTTGGCATGATTCAGCCTGCCCCGACATTCCTGCATTGGTCTTCTCATGAGTCTGCTTTCTCTGCCTGCCGCCCAGCGCTGCTTTGCTTCATCCCCTGTCAAATGGGCACTGCTTGTTTCTCATTCTTGTCTAGGCAGCCTGTGCATTTCCACAGCAGCCTCTACCACTGAAATGTTCTCCAATGTCTCCAGAGAAGTGTGACCCCTCACTGCAGGGGGTGAGAGAGATCCAAAGACGACCTTCATTCCCAGTCCTTGTCTCAGCTCTGCGTCTTCTGTCTGGGAGTCGGGGGAAAATTGCTTCATGTGGTTAGAGGAAAAGACTGGGACTTGATGCTTTCCTAGAAGCCTAGGAAAAAATGCATAACCCTTACTGATGTATTCCAGCAGCTCTCCTTGCTTGTCCTACTTCTGTAAGGTGTTTGTGAAGATAGACTTATTCTCAAAGGGACTCCGGTAGCATCACAGAGAGTCAGCTATTTAAGCTCGTAATACTTGTTAGCACCTTTTGTACAACTGAGGGTGTTTCTGGTTTGTAATGCCAATGTTTGATTGCGAGGTCCTGTGCAGCAAGCTCCTCTGTTGGTATCATAGAGCTTCCTGAAGGCAGTGGGGTGATGGCCTCTCCCCGATTTAGTGGAGAAGGACAGACACAGGAAAAAGGATTTTTCTGTGGTTGCCTAGCAGGACAGAGGTAAAAATCAGCTTTAATGAGCTCCAGCCTATTGCTGGAGCCATAAGCTGCAGGCTGTGTGCACATCTAGGGAGTTAACAAGTGTTAACATCATGCATCTCGGGCTGGGGGATTTTTATTCCTGTTACGGTAATGATGCCATTTTCCAAACCGTGCTGTGCCTTGGCTTTACTTTTTGCCGTGTTTAAATCCCTCCTTATTCCTCTCCTCCCAAAAACAGGTCTTATGTTCCCATCCTTATTCGTCCTTCCTAGATGCTCTGCTGCCTGTAAGGAGCTCTCTCGAGGCACAGCATGCACATGGAGCTTGGGATTTCTGGTACAAAAAAAGTCCAGCTTTTTCCTTTTCGAGTACCCCGACAAGCCCAAGGAGTGTTCAGCTCCTGATGCAGTGGCAATGTTTCTTTACTCCGTTGCATATTGTGCCGCCAGCCAAGGAACCCCGTGGGTAGGAGGCTTCGTTCCTTGGCACAGCTTGTGTGCGGCAGAGCTCTCTGCTCGGTTACGAGCTTTTCTGGAGGTGTTAGTGGGAGGGATCTTAGGACTCAAAAGAATAGTTGGCCAAGTATGAAGCCTGATTTCTGTTGTCCCTCTGTGTTTGGAGAGGGAGAGGGATGAAAGCAGTGGTTGACTCTTTTATTGCTAACAGCTTTGGAAAGTGCTGTGAGCAGAAAATAATGGAGGGGTCCAGTTTTAAAGCAGCCTGCTGCCCGCTCTGGAAGTACAACACGGTTGTAGTCCTGTGCTGGCTGGAGGCAGCTCTGGGCGGGAGGCATGTGAGAGTGCTCCTCTGTGGCAAACCCTGGGCTGTGCCAAGGTACCTCCATCTGTAGCTGCAGCTCCTCTGTCTGTACCTCTTCACCATTTGCATGTATTTCCCCAAGCCGGTGACTAACTGCCTTCCTTCCCCTTTCTCTTCTCACCTAACACAGGATATGGGTTTGGAAAGTGGGATGGTGTCTATTCTTCATCCCCACAGGGTTCAGGGCATTTGAACAAGTCACTGCTGGGAATTGTTCTGATTGTCACCCTACGCCTGTTCCAAAAAACATGACCCTCTTCTCCCCTTTACAGGTGGGACTTAAGCTTCTGTTCAGAATGGAAGTACGTTGTTAGAAGTGTTGGCCCATATAAGCTAGATGTGATCTCTTAATCAACTCTCCCCAGTGTTATTAGTATGTGTGTATATATAGAGGCGATTCTTATTAAAACTCAGTTGTTCAAGGCCCAAATTAGCTTGTAAAGGCAAAGGTTATAGAGAAAGCGAGGTGCTCGTGGTGCCATTGATTGTCAGGTAACAAATGCTGTAAAAATGGGCACACCTTGCAGTCGTGAAAACAAAGCAGGTTCAGACATGGTGGTCTGATCCTCTCCTGCATTTATTCTAGGAAAGTCATCCTCCTTTTCCCCCCCTATATATAGGCTACAGTGCTGCCATTCTGAATTTGGGGGTATTTGCACTGTGCATTACATGGGTGAAGAAATGGAGGTGTAGAAGTCAAGCCTGGTACATTTTTTTTCTAGGGGTGAATTTCTGTCTAGGCTGCTGAGCCTTCTCCAAGTCACTGCCTTTTCCAAGTGACTTACACTGTTTCTCTCGGATTTTTAGATGAATGGGTTAGACTTTGCAAGTCAGAGATCCATTATCTACAAATGCATGTATTTCACTAGGCTGGAAAGGGAGATATCCAGGACAAGCTTGTAGCTTGGGCACAGTGTGACCCGTGGCACACTGTGACCCGTGGAAGTGCTGCAGTAGGAGTGGTGTCTGGCTTTGCTTAGAGTGAACTTCCATGCCTGTTTCTCTTTCCTTAGGTCGGTCGTGAGGAGCCGAGCGCTTTCCTTCTCCTCTCATCTGATCAGATTCCTTGTAAGTGAAGTTCAGTTGCTGTCTGAGGACCAGACCTCACTGATGACTGGGAAACAGAGAGTACCCAGGAAAGCACTTTTACCACGGACTCCCCCTCAGGAGCACCAGGAACTGATCATCTAAGCAAAATCCGTGCCCCTTCTGTGCAGACCTAATGTCTGCTGCAATGGATACAGAATCAACATATTCGGGATACTCCCACTACTCAGGTCACTCCAAAAAAGCCCACAGACAAGGGTAAGGAAATGTTTGTTTTTAATTACTTACTGCTCTAAACTAGGACATATCCCATGGAAAAAAAAAAAAACCTGTAAGATATATTGAAATCTGTGAGGTCACAGCTCTGGAGGAGGTGCACGTGGAGAGTCCTCATGAGGAGACTGTAAGCAATAATGCTGTTAATTTAATGATATTCAACCTGTTGGATATATGCTGGGGTCACGTATGGCTAGAGAGATTGGGGTAGCACGAGCAGAAGGAAAAGATCGCAGTACTCTGCTCTTAAAAGTGTGATGGATGAGTAGAGTCTCTGGGAAGAAGACGTGTCAGGCTTCCTAAATTGGTAATTGCCAATTGTTTTCTGCTGCCATTTCTTTATTGCATAATAACAAGGTTTCCTATCTCCTCCCGCCATCCTGCCTACCCTGTTGGGAGTTTTTTAATAGAATTTGAGTGGTACTTGAGTCTGAAACAACTCCATTATCAGCGTTGATTGGATTAGAAATCAGGCTTTTCAGAGCTTGAATAGCAAGTCCTCTCAGTTGTGGTAGTTCATCAGCCTCAAAAATCATCTTACTCTGAAACTTCTGATTACTTGGGAACATTATCTTTTTTTTTTTTTTCCCTGCATCATCATTAGTTTTGCATGCAAAACATGTGCCACTTAGTCTTTGCAGCTTAGAACTGAACTGATGCAAAATAACTTTGCATTTCAGAAGCAATTATCCAGTGTGGCTGGAAAAATAATTCTTTTACAAAATTAAATCTCATTGCTTGCAATCTGGTCATTTAGCAAAACGTCTTGTTTGCTTCTTTAACAACTCCCATCCTCAATATGGGTTGCCCTTTGAAGCTTAGAATGCCATGTGGAAAGAAGCCTTCGAAGTTCCTAAAACAACATGTAAATCCTAGAGCCTCTTACTCTGATGAGGGGAAAAAAAATCTCATCCCATGAAACCTTTGGGATTTGGTAGTTCCAAGAGAGATGCAGTGGAGAGAGCAGAGCTTGGACACTGGATGTTCCTGGGCCTTAAGCAGTCCATGAGCACAGTGGAAATCTCTGGTGTGAAGGCTGCTTTTCTCTCCAGGTAGGAAGAAGGAGGAATATATCGGTGACAGATTGATAGGGTTTAACTCATGTTAAGGCATTCTCAAATGAGAAGCTGTGGAGTCTCTTTGTCATGAGCCAAGGGTACTCTGAAAGTACTAGCCTGGTACCCCTGATGTTCTTTCTCTCTTTGTAAGAGGTTAGCTGGGGGTTATTAACTGATGGAAATAACATTGTAGGGCAGTTGGTGAAGTTTAAGGTTCTAGTTGCTAAGACTATGTGGCAGGAATCTAAAGCTGTCTTGGTTAGCTCCTAGTGTTAACTGTACACCACGAGACACTTCATAGCAGGTAGATCTGTTAATTCCAGCTGGAGTTGCCAGTTGTTTGGAGACTGCAAACTTCCCTTTCAAGCAGAAAGCTGTTTTAAGAGGCATTGAGGTGGTGGGGAAGTGTCCCTGTCCCTTTTGCTCTCCTCTCTGATCATTGCAAAGGTAGACCGTGCCCAGCCCTCAGCCTGTAGGCTGCTCTGGGCAAGGTCTTCCAAAAGTTGTTTTGTCACAGATTGAGTCTATATTGATCAAGACATGCACAGGCATGACTATGACCGAATGCTTAGGGGCACCTGCTGCAGGTAGAGATGTAGCAGAGTCCAAGCTCTGCTGTGGAAACTATCTGATAATGCTGTTCTCTTGCTCTGTTTGGAAAAGGAGTCGGGACAGGCACAAATCGCCGCGCAGCAAAGATGGCAGTCGCTCTGAGAAGTCTGTCACTATCCAGACACCTCCTGCAGAGCCGCTGCTTGGGAATGATGCCTCTCGGGCAGAGGATGGCCAGGTAAGCAGGGAATGAAAGCAAATGGTCGAGTATGGTTTCTGCAACAGAGTATATGACTTACCAGCACGTGAGTAGGAAAAAAGTGTTGCTTGAGTGCTGTTAGTAAAGAATCACAGCTTATGGGTGCCCTTTACTCATGCACAAAGCCAGGCTCTCAATCAGTTTTATCTCTGCTCCGAGAGCATTATTTTTTACAGCAGTAAGTGCTGGTGTGACTACTCCTAGCACAGACGTTTGCCTCTGTCTCAAGAACGTTATCTGCTAAACTGGATAAAAACATCAGTTTTTACCATTTTACCGTGCAATGTTCAGGTCAGCCCTTTCACTTCTGTGTGCACTTTTGGGTTTTAAGCAGGACTTGCTCTAGGTAATGGTGTGAAGCAGATCAGGACCAGGATCCCAGCAGAGCAAGGAGACAAGAAATGCAAAACCTACTGCAAAATAGCTGGGAAAGAGAGTGAATTCTGTGAAGGCTAGTACATCAACACTGGGTTAAATAAAGAATGAAATACTGCTGGGTTTAGATAGCACCTAGGGTGGATCCAGTACTCTGCTCTCTAGCAGTTGTGAAGGTATATATTCCTTTTCAAAGAACGGCTGATGCCGCAAGACATAGAATGCAGGATGTTTCAGTGCCTCCTGGGCTGGATTTGGGGGGTGACTGTGGAGCTCCACCTCTGCCCTTTAAAAAAATAAAGTTAAAAACTGATGTTCAGTTTCCACCCAAACTGTATGGTGATACCTGTAATTATGTTCACATAGGTACAGATGAGCTCACTTCATGTGCTGGTATTTGATATTTTGTAACCAGGTGCTTGTTTTCATGAGTCCCAGCTATTTCTTCTAAGAAATCCAAAAGTACTGGTGAATTCTTAAGCCCTTTTTTTCATGCAGATCTCTTCAATGTGAGTTAAAGCCAAATCAAAATTTCTCCTAGGGACCTGGGTGCCCAGGGTTGGGTCCAACAACTTTGTACCACTAGGGATTGAGTTTCCTAATTCCATGTAACTGCACTTCTTTTTTTTTTTTTTTTTTGCCTGTGTCACTTAAAGTGGGAAGAGCTGTCGCAAGGGGTAGACTGAGACTAGGTAGACTTGTCTTCTGGGCTGTAGTCTTAAGCTGCTGTGGTGTTTCTGTCCCTTCTGTCTTCTGCACAGTTTCTCAGCTCATCAAACGGAGTAGACTATGCAGAGCTATTTCATACATAAACATAAAATAGCTGAAATACTTAAGTTGCTTTACTGGAGACACTGGCAAAGAGGAAAATGGGATTGGATTATGCTGCCTTTCAGGACATACTACAATGCAGATATCTCTTCTGGGGCCTCTGTTTGTTGAGAAGTGACTCAAAAAAACCTCGTATTGCTTCAATATGCTGACTGTTTGTGGTTGGTTTGTCTCGAAACCCTACTGCTTTAGACATTGGAGGTATTCATGTCTTGCAGTGCATGAGAATTTAAATCCCTGGAGTTGTTCAAAGTAGTCCTGCTGCCTTTCTAGTCCTTTTCAAAAGATTCTTGAAGACTTAGACACTTCTTTATACACTTCTTTATGAATTAGAGGCGAATGAAGGTTTTGATGAAGGTTTTAAAACAAAATGCTTTTTTAGCATGTGTACGTCCAAGTCTGGGGGAAGGTGTAAATCTTATTCATGAGACAGGCTGCAGGAAGATACAATCAGGAGGGTAGGAGGAAGAGTAAAACTTATGCTTCTGAATGAGCATTGCAGTGACAAAGGTGTGCCAAGCAACAAAAAAAAGCATATGCGCTGCCATTGTTTGGTGTGTGTTTGTGGGAAGCATCAGGAGTCTTCATGTGCATGAGTCACTCCAGCAGCAGCTGTGAGTCAAATCCATACATGTCAGTGTAACTCTTTGGCTGTGCCAGCACCAGGAAGGAGCGATTGGAGACATCATGGGATGGAAGAACTAGTGTGCAGAAGTCCTCTGGTATTAGCTACGGAAGAAGTTGGACTTTGAGAGAACGTAGTGTAACCTGAAGCTTGACTGGATAGTGACTGTATTACGGATAAGCTGCTGTGTGGCTGAGTGGCTTCTGAAGTCATCTTGGCCTCTTAGTACTGGAGCTACTTGGTAGTCTAGGATCCTCTAAACTTCAAAACCCACACCTGAAAATATCCTCTGTGACCACCTGTGGTTTGTTGGTTTGACTAAACTTTTATTAGAATGTCAGCTGCTGAGGGCGGTGCTACTGTAGAGGAGAAGAAAAGAAAACAAAGCGGAGGAGCTTGCTGGAATTGTGGCCGTTTCTGTTACAGATGGAAAAACAATGTGTGAACATGTTTTTGATTGTGCAACAACAACAACTGGCTTGAAACACTGAAATGAAAATTTCCCTTCCAGGTGCTTCTGTGGTGCACTTGCACCGCAGAATTTGTGGGCTGGAAGAGTGCTAATCCTTGCCCTGCACATGGGAACTGATGATTACTGCAGTTTCCAAGAGTTATGTGATATTACTCGTTAAGTGTGCTGGAAGAGGAACCTCTGGGGTGCAGTGAGTGCCATAGCAGGCTGAGCGACCTGTTCTACAGTTACAGGTTTTTAACACCTACTGTTTAGAGTCACTGGTTTAGACAAGTTGCTGTTGTTTCCAAACCTTTGCTGGTTTTCAGGGTTGATTATTCAGTATGTTGAAGGTGTAGCTTTTGCTATTTTTTTTGCCCTGGGATTTAAGCCAACTGTAGCAATCTCTTTCTAGACAAGAAAAATAGAAGATGTGGAAGGAATAACATGATGGTCTCAATGCTATTTATCTTTATCTCTCCCTCCTCAGGATGACAACTGGGGTGAGACCACGACAGCAATCACAGGCACCTCTGAGCACAGTATTTCCCAGGAGGACATTGCTCGGATCAGTAAGGATCTGGAGGACAGCGTTGGGTTGGACTGCAAACGTTACCTGGGCTTAACAGTGGCAGCTGTTCTCGGACTCCTTGTCTTCCTTACCCCCATCGCCTTCATTCTGTTACCCCAGATCCTATGGCGGGATGATCTGGAGCCGTGTGGTACTGTCTGTGAGGGACTGTTCATCTCTGTGGCGTTTAAACTCCTCATTCTTCTGATTGGGACCTGGGCTCTGTTTTTCCGGCAGCCCAAGGCAGATATACCAAGAGTGTTTGTGTTTCGGGCCCTTCTGTCGGTCCTCATATTCCTGTGTTTGTTTTCCTACTGGCTCTTTTACGGCGTTCGCATCTTGGACACAAAGGACACCAACTACCAAGGAGTAGTGCAGTATGCGGTGTCTCTGGTGGACGCTCTGCTCTTCATTCATTACCTGGCCATTGTGCTGCTGGAGCTACGGCAGCTGCAGCCCATGTTCACTGTCAAGGTAGTTCGGTCAACGGATGGAGAGTCAAGATACTACAGCTTGGGGCACTTGAGGTAGGTGCAAGTCCTTCAAGTCTATCATTGTAGCGCGATGCATCATCTGCTTTTGTACATGTGACACCACGGGTTTCTGAACCTTCCCACGGTGGAGTTTTAGAGTCTTTCTGAAGTTAGCAATCTGAATCTCTCTTCCCGCCTGGGAGAGGTTGTCTCTGCTTCAAAGGAGTCCCATGCACTACTGTAAATTAAAAGAGCTGATGGCACAGCTTTGGGTCGGTCATTGAGCTAAGCGTGGTGAGATCTTTAAGATCTTTCTCCGGGCTTCTTGCCTCATCTTCTTACTGTAAGAAAGGGGAGAGGCCTCCTTGTGTAGCTTGTGCTCTTTGTCTGTACAGGCCAGGTGCCATATTGAGAGCAGCCCTTCAGAGCATGCAGAGCGTAGCTCTTTGGAGCCTCCTGACAGCTGTCCAGTCCGTGTAGCAAGGATTGGAGAAAGAAGAAAGTGGCCCTGTGTGAGAAAGCATTCATCAACTTAACATGCTGATGAAAATGCTCGTTTCATTTTCATTGCCCTGTGCAGCCAAGAGTCGTGTGAGGAATGGGAATAAACATCCCTCAGGTCAGATCAAGCGCTGTCGTTTGGATCCTGTGTCCTTTGCGGACAGTTGAAATGCTTGTGTTGAAGTGCTTGTGCTCTGAAGCCTGTAACTGTGACAGGCTGGGGCTACCTTGAAGCCAGGTATCTACACCGTGGGATCTCAGTGCTCCTTCCAGTGACTGGCCACCCTTGTTTCTAAGGTCAACAGTTTTCTGCAGGTTTGTAGTGGCTTGAGAAAAGTGATGTTGAGCTCTGCAGAAGCAGCTGCCTTGATGCAGCCAGGATATCCCAGCAGTTTGGGAATTTAGGAATAATATTTTTAATGAGTACTGGGGCACCTGTAGGTGCTTTATTTTATTGGCAGCAGTATGCCACTCCTGGTTTGGTTTTGCAGCATGACGCTGTTTCTGTCACACATATGGATGGATTTGTTGGGTCAGACGTACCTGCGAGCGTTTGGGAGCTGGGCGGTATCTGTAGGTATGACACGTGCATGCCTGCTTCCACCTTCCTGCTGGGGTTAATGCTTTCCTCAGCAAACGTACCAGAAAGGACAGGTGTCTCAATCTCCTTAGTTCCAACATCCTGTGAAGCTCTCTGGAATAATCTCTTAGTTCCTGTGCCTTGTGAAGCTAGCAGCTGAACTCTGAAGATGATTCCCCTGACTGTATGTGCACTTAAACATCTGTTCTGCTTATCCTGTGCAGACCCCTGTGGCATGTGTATCTCTTGCAGATGGAGAGATTAGTGTCTGCTGGTTTAAGTGGATGTAGAAACAGTCTCCTGCAGCCATTAGCTTAGCAATGGAATTGCTAAGTGGATGTAGAAACAGTCTCAGTCTCCTATTAGCTTAGCAATGGAATTGCTTTGAAGCTGATTTAGTGATTGAAGCTCAGGTCTTGGGAGTTGATGCCTGGATGTTGTTTCTGACTTAGTGGAAGAACTCAAGGCCTTTTGGGTGAACTAGGTCTGGACACTGCTGCATTTTTCTTTGGTGTAAAATACTAAGGAGAGCCCCTCTTCTGTAATGGACGTGCTCCCATTGACTTAATGAAAGATTGCCATCGGGGTGTTAAAAAATGAACTTGTCTCTGCTGGTTTTCTTGTGAAACCTTTTTTTTTTCATTTTAAACTTTAAAATTCCTGTGTGGTACATGACAGATCTGATGCAGTCTTGTAGATAGAGAGATGAAGAGGTGACTATAAAAGAACTCCCCTGTGCCACAGTTTTGTGCCTTGATATGCCAGGGCAGTCCTCTTGTAAGTGACTTATGCACAGAAAGTTCAATATGTGTGTGTGTATATACACCTGTGTACACACATACAGTGTGCAGGTTTAGTTTGAGAGAATTTCCTGGTTGCTTGGTGCTAGACTCTGGGTTTGTGTTCAGAGGAATTAAGATCCTATGCCTGCCAAAGTCTACGTGCCTGGCTTTAACGACGCAAGTAACCTTGCCATCAGAGGCAAAGAATTCGCTTGAGAATCAAGGCCTGAATATTTAATAGCACATGTTAGAAACAGTGTTCTCTCCAATTCTCTTTTTGCAGCAAGGTTTTGAAATGCCTTGAGTGTTGCAAGGGCAGCATAGAGTTGTAAAAGCTAGAGTGAAGTCAGAGATGTGTGAAAATTAGTAACTTCTCGTTTGTTGTCAAGCTGATTGCAATTTTGTTTGACATATTGAATCCAAACCACGCAGTATGTAGATGCTTCAGCGTCTTGTATTACAGGAGAGTCTTGTCAATCTTGTGTAATAATGGTAAACTAGACTTGCTTTTTATTCAGGTTCTGACAGATGAATGCAATATGTATTGACAAGTGTTTTGAAGCCTGTGAAACTTCCTGTCTTTACTAATGTAAAGGTAGAGTTGTATAGATTTGGTTAGTGGCCAAGTGTCTCCCAGCTAAGGGAGAGTTCGTTCCCTCTCTCTCTTGCTTGCAAGCAACAGGAAGAGTTAGTTGCACGAAAATGTTAAGAGCTGCTGGTCTTGATACAGACTATGAGCCATACTGTAAGTAGTGAATGTAGTTGGTGTCTCCCGCAACTTCTAAAGGCTTTGGTTTGTGAGATGTTTAGTTAAAATGTGGTAAACTTGGGAACTTTTGGACATCTCTGCAGCATAACTGTGCTAAGTTTCCATGACGGTCTTTACATGCGTGTCAATGAAGTAACAAAGTCACAAGGGGCTGCCTTCAGCCTCTGGTTGTCTCTCAGGCTGAGGCATGGGAGATGCAGAGATGTGAAAGGACGGTTTGAATTATTCAGGAAGACTGGAGAAGCAGCCTTGTGGGTATGCTGGAGAAGGTGATTGTAGCTCTGATGGAGTATACCTATACTACTTGTTGCTTCCTCTGAGCTCTCCATTTGCTACCATGCATGCTTGCCTCACCCCAGCACTTTTACGGGGGTCCTAGGTTGTGGGCTGCCACCTGGAAGAAGGATGCAGGCTTTAACGGGATCTGATTGCCTCCTGAAATCAAAGCCTTGCTGCTTCAGTCCAGCCTTTTGTCTTCCCTGTGCTCTCAGAGATCTTAAAAGTCTTGCTCCCTGGCTGTCTGTGGAGTCAATCTTCTTCAATGGTCCAGTGTGCTCTGGAGAAAGTGGTGGTGGGAAGGCTCTTGAGGCATCTTGTTCTTGGAGTAGCTCTGGATTTTCCACAGGAAAATTGTTGATATTAACCTTTTTAGTCCAAGGTGGAAGCTTTCAAATTCTGCTGCTATAGAAGTATGAGGAAAACAACATTTCTGAGAGGAAAGAGAAGACAGCAATAGCTCAGCCACTCTTCTGGAAAACCATATTGTTGGTAGGCATGATACAGACAGGCCTTTCCACCCTCCCTGGCTCCAAACACAGTAAAGAAGCTGAAAGTGCTGAGTTAGGTATTCCACTCCACCCCTGAGGGCCCTAGGTCCAGAAGAGTAAGCATATTTGGGAGTAGTTCCCCAAATTCATATTATAATCAACCTATTAATAGGCTGGCTTGGTCCCACCCCCAGTACTTTGGCTGTAACTTTTCTTCTGGGAGATTTGACTGCCAAAATTAGTGTTCCCTTTGGCATCGATTCAGGAGCTTGGGGGGGAGGTAAAAAAATTAAATTGGAGTCCCAATGTTGATGGTGCCAAGTCTCAGCTCGCTGACTGCTCAGCTGCATCTTGTATGGAGGGTTGCCATGCAGGGGAAATGCTCTGTGGTGGTATGTATGGGTAAAGAGCAGGGAATAGAGTAGATGCAAGAAAGGTCAAGCCTGGGAAAATGTGAAAGGTTAGGAATGCTGGTGAGACTTTTGTTTCCTTTTGTTGGCACTTTCAAAGATAGGGGAGAGTGACAGTAGATAACTATTCAGTGGAAAGCGTGATAGTTTTGTGAGCTGACACTTGGGTCTGCAGCTGAGGTTTTGATTTGTCCTTACAGATAAGGACACTGATGGCACTGATGGTTCAGCACCTTCTTATGGCTTAGAATACTATGTAGAAAGGATCTTGCTGGAGAAAACCCACCTTTTTTGTAGATAGATTGCTAAACGTGTTTCCTTCCTCTCCAGTGAATACTTTTTCCTCACCCTAGAACTTTGCTAGTCTAGACAGCTCAAGCAAATGAATGGCTTCAAACACATGTGGCAATTACTGGTCTTACACACAGACTGAGTGGTGGGCTCCAGTATAGTCTTGGCTTTTTGAGGTTAGAAATATCTGAGACTGAGTCTTGCTCCTTTCTTTTGCTCATCCTTGCAGTAGGGATAAGAGGAGTAGGGCTACAATAGTTTGTCATGTGTTGGGCTGTGTGAAGTACTGAACGCTTCAGTCTGCTTTTCTGGCCTCTGTGGCATGGGCTTGCCTTTATGAACCATCTGGCTGGGAAGCTAGTGGGCAGGCCTCAGTTTGTCTTTGGAATCAGGGTATGTCTTTTGTAGACAATTTGTGAGTTGAGTGATGCTCTCTGTCTATCTAATCAAGAGAAGCTTAGTACTCTGTGTGAAGAAGTCTGTTAGAGTATTACTTGTACCTGTGTTACCCAGTTGCATTTGGATGGATGTTTGCTGAACTGTGGCTTAAAAATCCAGAAAGGGAGCAACTACTTCCTCAGAACAGGTACCTGTTTCTGGAGAGCCTGTATCTTCCCTGCAGGAACTATCAGCATCTTGTTGAGACATCCTGTGGTTTGCACGTGCTCACAAATCCAGGTGCATGTGTATTTTGTGGAAGGGGAAAATACTCAGCCTGTTTCCCAGCTGAACTGGAGCAGCAGAGCAGCTGTTTCTTAAGTGCTGTGTGAGCCCTTACTTTTAACACAAGGTAGAGCTGAAATGGAATTGCACAGTGGAAGCTGATGTCAGTTTTGACCAAGCTGCTTTGGGTTGTTAGTCTTTTATCTATTGAATCTGTTGCTTATAAAACTGATCTCTAGGCTGTCAGTGTTTACTGATCTAACCTGATGAATGCTGTCATGTCTGTGTTCCTTGGTGCCACTGGGGTAGTGTTCTCTAGCAAGGGAGTGCTTAGAGGGCTAAGGAGCAGTAATAACCTTCTTCTTGGGCCAGCTTGCATTTCTGAGCCTAGCACATCTGATCTTGCAGCAACAAGGAGGTGTTCAAATATGCCTCCTCTGACCAAGGGTGAATATTTTTCGAATTAAGGACACCTGCTCAACATTTGAACTATACAGAGCTCTCTTGCCTCGATTCATCAACGCCTCTCTTGAGGTTATGCTGTCCTAAAAATCTCCCTACTGCTCAGGAAAGCTGCTGTGGCATATAGACACCTTCATTTCTCTTTCTACTATGGTGAAATATGTCAGTTTAACCATGGGCTTACGAAGCTGGATCTTTTGCCTGAGGCAAGAGCTGCTGAAATATTGCTGTTTTCTCATGGACAAGCTTCATAATGTGTGTCTAATTGCAATGGTGGCTGATCCCATAAGCTTGTGGGTTATTTCTGTTTCCAGCTGGGCAGTCAAAACTACAGAACAGGCTTTGGTGCACACTAGTGCAATGCTATGCCTGCCCAGCTAAATCCTGCTGTGGAGGCAGCCTGGGCTTCTGTTCTTCCTTCTAAGCTTGGTGTGCATTCACAGGCACTAGAGGAATTACACTGATCTCGATTTCTCCTTGAGGTTTCTTCAACCCTTATCATCTTCCATAGTCATGAAAAAGATTGAGATGATGAGTTTTTACCTTGTTCTATAGGAAAACATCCTGTTGCCTGGATTTACAGGAGCTTCCTCAAACAGCACGTTCGAGAGACTAGTTAGTGACTTCGCAGAGCAGCTTTTTCACCAGAGTCTCCAAGTGTGTGTGAAATTAGCCTTGTTCCTGAATGTACAGATTTCAGGACAGAGTAACTGCAAGGCACTCTGAGCATTTGTGTGAGTATCCCCCACCCCCACCTGTCACGAAACCCAGCATGCATGAGCACCAGCCTTGCATAGTCTCTCTTCCCAAGAAGTTCTGGGATAGCTGACTAAATGGGTGTTAATTGCATCTGCAAGTGTGAAACTCCCGAAGAAACTGAGTGATCTGCTCCAGAGCAGCATCTTTAGTACTAACTGCAAGGTGTCAGACTTGTGACCTCCAAGCCAATGTTTCTCCAGCAGCACTTCACCTGCCTGTTTACAACCACATGTTTGCAGCTCATCGTCTCAGCAGCTGGGCAGCTTCTCCAGTCCCTGAGCTTGCAGAATTCTGTCCCAAGTTATGTGGCATGGGCAGTTGAGCATTAGCACCCTTCAAACGCTCTGTGCCATGGAGCAGCCATGGAGTAGGAAGGTGTGACTTGGGGCTGAATTAAGAATGACATAAGGAGAAAAGACTTCCAACCACATTCTTAGTCATTCTTAGTCACGGGTCATACCTTTCCCTCTCCTGCCTGTGTCTGCTGCCTTGCCTCCAGGAAGATGGTGTCACAGAGAGCTGTTCATCTGATTGCTCTTGCCATAAGAGTACATGTGGAATCGCAGAAAGGAATTTTCCAGTAGCATCTGAAAAAAAAAAAAGGTGTGCTGTTCCCTGCTGAGTAGGGAGCAGAGTCCTTTGATGCTCCAGATGAGTTATGGGGATGGGGCCTCATTCTGTTTTATGAGGGGTCTGTTTAGAGGTGCTTGAGGCGTGTTGTCAGCAAAGTTCAGCTAGGGCTTCTTGCTTGGGTCAGAGCAACACCTCATTAGGAGGATGTTTGTTTGTGACAGTAGTGAACAGCAGACTCCAGGAGTTCCAGGTGCTTCTCATTAGAGAGGAGAGTTTAGGATAGGTTGTCAGTATCTGACTAATCTGAGAGTTTGTGATGTGGTAAAGCCTGACTCCAAAGCCTGGGAGGGCTCTGCTTTTCTGAAAGCAGCATTTTTTTTCCTCCCCTCTTGCCTCTCTAAACACACTT
Source organism: Urocolius indicus (assembly GCA_013401255.1). Classification (NCBI taxonomy): domain Eukaryota; kingdom Metazoa; phylum Chordata; class Aves; order Coliiformes; family Coliidae; genus Urocolius; species Urocolius indicus. The sequence continues at coordinate 17,686 of WBNH01012183.1, read as the reverse complement.
TTCAGGAGATTTTTTTATATAGCTTTACACATAGACCTGCTCTTTGTTTTGATAAAGATGACAGAGCTCTGGGAACTGAAGTGCCTGTGGTCATCTTTCTGCTCCTCTCTCCTCCCTTGTTTGATCTTGATCTTTGGTCACCTCCTGCACCCCTTGTGCACACACCACGTTTTTATTCCCTTTCACCAGGTCCAGGAGCATGGAGCTGTGTATACCAGAGCACTACAGTAGCAGTCGTACTGTGCTCCTGCAGATGCGCCAGGCAGCAATGGCGAGTGGTGCAAGGTGATCGTTATACCCTGGAGCAGTCCCACATTTTTTGAATACTTAATACTTTAAAAGTTTACAAGCCTACTTGTAAGTGAAGGGCCTGCTGTCAATTATTAATCCCCCTGGCTAGTACGTGGTATTACTTGCTCCCTGACTGGGAGCTGCCAGGCTTCATCTTTCTGAAAGAGATGGTGTGGAGGAAATGCCATCAGTTTCATCTGCAGGGATTTCCCTCGTTGGTTTGTCTTTCAAAACCAACACTACCCAGAAGTAAAAGAATAGCCTGCGCTCCAGCCCACCCTATACTTAAGGGGTTTGTCATGTAATTTCTATTCCCTTGCTGTCAGTGCCCTCCAAAGCCCCTCTGTGTACCACCCACAGAGACAGATGGTCTCTCTAAGCAACTGAACAAATTTTGTGGCCATGAGGATACTTTTATCTTCAAATACTGGGGAAGGGAAAAAAAAAATCCACCCCCTCAACCTTTGACATCTATTTCTTGTGGTGAATGATGAAATACAAATATTCTGCAAAGGAGTGAGCTGTGTGCCCTTTGGGGCAAAGGAGGGGACTCAAGTTTTCTTAAAAGTGGGGGGGAAAAAAAAAAGTGTGAATGTACAGTTCTTATACAGCACAACTGAGTAACGTCCAAGAAAACTGGAAGCTAATTCCTGATGCTACCCTGAGGGAATAAGGAACAGTTAAAAGAGGACTGGGTGGTAGTAAATGTTTGGGGGTTTTTTTTTTGGCCACAAAACCGAGGGCAGTATTTTCACTTATAACTTGACTCCACCTCCAGACCTTGCTCCCCTTAAATGAACCTCTGTGCTTAAATTCCCCTTGTGCAATTTAGGTCAAGTGAGGACCTCAACTGACAGCTGGGCGAGAGCTGTGACCCAGCTGAGAGCAAGGCAGGCTCCTGGCACAGCAGTAGAGGACCTTAGCTGCATTTTGGGGGCTTAGAACTCCACTTTGTGCTCCTGAAGTCCTGTCAGAAGATCACATCTGCATCCTTGTTGGGGCTGGATTTTTGATGCTCAGCACTGAAGACCATATCACCGCAACCCCAGCATTGTCTGTAGAGTTGCTGGGGGCTGGCTATAAAATGAGGTTGTACAAAGCTTGCTGGAGTGGAACTGGTTGGGAGATGCCTTGTGGCGGAGAGATGCTGTACAGAGAGGGCTGGGTGTAGTCTGAGCTGATAATCCTCTGTGCAAGGGTCTGTTGGCAGGTAGGATTGATACTACATCTTCAGGCCTGCCCATGTAGGCTTGCAGGGAAATAAGGCTCTGAGGTGTTGCGAGAGAAATGCTAGAAGTTAAATCTGCTGTATTGACTCAGATGGCAAACTTCATTCAAAGTCTGGCCACGTTAATCCCTTCCCCTGCTGAGGGTCAATAAGAGGTGGTCCTTTTTCCTTAGAGAGCATCCTACCAGGCTGCTGTTGGAACTACAGCTGAATACTGATGTTTCATGGCAGCAGCATCTAAATGTGAAGTCTTATTACAGCACTGAAGTTTTATTCTGACAGTAGAAGCTTGGAATGCTTTCTTTGTGTTTCCTTGGAATTAAAGTTGCATTTCTTAGCTTTCACTTCAACCCAGCCAGCTCTCCCAGAAAAAAAATCTCAAACAAAAAACCCCACACCCTTAGTTACTTCGTTACTATTCATGTAACTTGAAGAATTTCTTGTCTAAAGGCTTTGGCCTCATTTGATGCAGGGCCAGTCTTTAAATTGAAAATGCAGACTCTCAAACTTCTTGCCATACCTGCCAGTTCCTGCTTTTTTTTTTAAACTCTTTTGAAGCTCAGACTAATCAGAGGCATACATAATAAGAAGAGGAAATGTATGGATATCATGGATTATGCTGGTCCCAGGGACTGGAAGTGGTAATCCAGAGTGCTATATATTGCCAGCTCCTGCAAGGTTCCTAGGCGTTTGAATGGGGCACAAGCATGAGGTGGAGGGTGATGGGTGCCCTGTAGCTCAGGGCTGGGAGGAGTCTGCTGTTACATCCCTTTAGATGCCTGTACTAGACGTTTCTACTACCTGTACTACTACTGTTTCACTTTTGCATGCAGGGTAAAGTTTTGGTCTTACTCCCACCCTCTGTGTTCAGAATACCTTGGTGTTGCCCCGTCTCTCCTGACTTGTTTGAAACTCCTTAAATCCTAAATACAACCTCAAGCATGTATGAACTTTTAATACAGGTTAAGCTTCCCTCAGAAATACTTGGTGCACTCCTCAATTGCCATAAATGTTTGATCATAGTTGTGCATCACTTCTTAAACTAATGATGCTGGAAAATAAAAAATCCTGTCAACTGTCTTGTCCTTCCTCACTCCTCCCAAAGAAACCTTGTCTGGTTTCACAGGAATTTGAACGGTGGAACTGGTAATTTATCTCTCTATTATCTATATATTGTTGTAGTTCACATGTTCATCTTCCTTCCTGGATTATTTAGCTCAGATCAATTTCTACAGGTGTTTTTTTACTGTCCTTCTGGTGGTTAAGGGTCACAAAGGCTGGTGGTGGCAGAAGTAAGGCTGGTGGTGGCAGAAGTAAGGTTGGTGGAGCAGAAGGAAAGGGGTAGGGCAGCATTCTCTCATTATGGTGATGGTTTCATTGAAAGTGGTCCTGCTGATGCCCACATGCGGAGACAGGTTGTGCAGATGCATTGCTGCAGTCTTTCTGCAAAGCAGGAACAGTCCTTGGTGGTGCTTGGTTCTCTCGGCAAAAGTGTGCCCCTCTGCTGAGCTTGGGGAAAGGACAGCCTCACATCCTTCCTTTTCCTCTCCTACCTAGCAGGTCTAAAAAGGGACCATCTCTGGCCCAAGCATGAGTGACAGGTATCATGCTGCAAAAGCCTAGACCATGTCCCTTAAGGTGTAGAGCTGAACAGAGTGTACCACTTAGATTGTGGCTTATTGCTGTGTGTTTAGTGTAGTTATCGCTCCACCCGTGAGACTGAACTCTCTTAAATTGTTATCTTGAACCACGCAGGTCTCCCTCCACAGGACTTGTTGGTCTCAATAGTCTGCTCAGCTGTGGGGGTGGTAATGGTAAGATTAACTGCAGGAGTGTCCTTGACTCTCTCAAACTGGTCACAGTCAGTGTCGGGTTGGGTGCAGACAGGTGAGGCCTGCTTGGGCTGCTGACTGCTGGGTGCAACACCTGCAAAGTGCCTGGCGAAGCCATCTCACCCCTGCTCTGTTGGTACCTGCATCTATCTGGTGTGCCTGTATCTGTCATACTGTGCAGGTCTGTGGGGACAGCTCGGCAGCAGCTTCCTCCCATCAGCTTTTTCACTTAAGTCATTCCCTTTGTGCTCTTCTCTCACTGCCCTCCTTCTCAACCTGCCAGTTTGCTCAGTAGATAAAGGAAGCCCTTCAAAGCTTCGGTTTCGCTTCACAGTGAAGAGATGGTAGCTGGGTTTTTTTGGCTTTTTTTTTAGTTAATATTCTCACTAGCTCCCTTGAGGATACCCCATCACTTTGCAAAGCAGTGGCTTGGTGTGCTAGCAGTGTGCTTGGAAAACCCCTTTCTGAGCTCTAGCAGGTGGAGCCATTAGCCACTACGCTCCAGATCCAATTCAACTACTACTGGCTCCCAAGGACTCTGTGATGGGAATGTGGTATGCATGTCTGAATAGGCATTGGTTCCGTTCACTGTGGGTGTCTGGGACATGGCGGATGCGTGGCTGGACACTGGTAGCTTCTTTACTCTCATCGTTCTTCTCTTCGTTGCAGTAGGCCCTGAGGCGCTGGGCTTGCTCTCTCCTTGATGAGAAGGTAGTGCCTTTGCCTGTTTGAATGTCCTATATATGATCAAAGGGAAGTGGATGTCCCTAGTTTGAGAGCCGTTGGGGCATCTGTGTGTGGTTGTTGGTGTCTGAGGAACTGGTTGAAATCCAGCCCAAGTTGTTATTGCCTGAATACTGCTGTTGTCCACTGGCTGATCTGTGAGCTATACCGTTTGGATTTAGTGGTTCAGCTAGATTTCTGCACAGTAAGTGCTTGAAAATACCCACCCACATACACTGTTCCTCTTGGAGAGGTGGTCTTGGCATAGGAAGATGTGAGTGGTTTGCTTTGGAGCCTGCTCTCCTGGCAGTTGGCTTCCTCAGCCTTTTGGGAAAGAAGTTTGTTGTGCCACGTGCTCAAGCTTTCACAAGCTGCTCTTTCACATGGAGCCCCTGAAGCTGCTCTTGTATGTTCACATACCCATCCCAATGGATAGGCTGAGGCAGTCGGTACAACATACCTTTGCTGCATGCTAACAAACTCCCTTTTGCTATTCTGTGAGGGGGCTGGAAGACAGCCTTTCTTCCTGATTGTTATCTAGGCTGAACCATTGCAATGAAGCATCCTAGAATTGCTTATGGCAAACTGGGGAAGAAGCTTAGGCTCATCAAGAGCTTAAGTCTTTCTTATGAAGAGAGTTCTCTGCCTCCCATAGGAAGCTTTTCTGGTGCTCCTTCTGGGACCTCCGTCACTTCTAAACTCAAATTAGGCTTTTGCAGCATGTTTCTTGTTTCACTTTCTATCTGTTGAACATGATGTTGGGAGTAACAAGTGCCCCTATGGTATTTGCCTCCCTATACTGTGAAATTAAATATTCATGCTGTTTCGGACTAAGAAAAGTGGGGTGCTGTCACAGTATCTGACCTCAACATACTGACTGTCTTTTCCTGGTAAATCATATTATTGGACTTTTTGGATCACTCTTTAAGTGAGATGACTGTGCTGTCCTCCTCCTGTTCCTCCTCACTATATGTTGTCATCTTGGGTTTTTGTCTTAGTTGATTATGCCAGCTGCCACCTTCAGCTGTTGGAAGTGGAAACAAGGGCAGTGTGGCTGTTGGGAAAGCATTCACCCGAATTGAAGTTCAACCAATAAAGGTGACTGGGGAAAAACATTCAGCCCACATGCTGGTACCCTAAAGAGCAGTTAACTTCTGAAGTATCAGGCTGGGAAGTTTCTCAGAAGGAGAATTGCAATGAGAGCATGCCTGTGGGTTTACTGGAGTTTTATAGCTGCTTGCTAAAACTTAGCACTCTGTACTTCTGTAGCAGCATTGGCTTGGGAATACTTTTATAGAGTTCTTCAGAGAGGCTTAAACAAGTTGTTTGTATGGGTCGTATGACATAAAGGAGTGGACTCCTTTCCTCCTCAAGTTTGGTCTTAACCCTCATGTGAAGTCCTCTATTTTAAACATTCACATTTCCATGCTCAAGGCTTGTCTTCCAAAGAAAACGATTTGAATATGACAGCAATGTTAGTAGTAGATTTGCAGGGGTCCTTTTTCATCCATGCCAGAGGATTTTGGCTTGGTTGATGTTGAGTAAAACAGACAAAAAAGAACCTGAAAGTGAATCCTACTCTTCCTGTCTCTTTCATAAAATCTGTATGTTGACATCCCTTCTGCATCAGCAGTGAACTACTCTACTCCTCAGTTGCTATGTTATTTCTGGTTGCTGTCTCACAAAACATGAGACTTGGAGTAGAGATTGTTTATTGGAGAACACTGTGTCTTGGACTGTGCAGGACAGAAAAGGAGAGATCTGCACCTAGAAATGTGGCTGTGATGTTCTCCTTGAACTTGAAACATTCATATGAGAGTTGTTCAGGTGTCCAGTGTTGGGAGTGCATGGAGACACACTTAAATTCTTGGGTTTACTTTCTTTTTTTTAAAATGGCTGGGAGGAGAGAGAACAGATGGGAACTGGTTACTGCAAAACTGTGGGACAAACCCTGTGTGTTATGTGTGCTTCATACAAATTGCATCATTAATGAATGGATGGATAGTCTCTGTCTTGGGGGCAGCAGCCTTGCTGCCATTACAGTGGCAACCTGTTACTACACCAACGTTTCGTTTCCTTCCCCTATAAAGGCTTGACCTTGCAAACTCACTTCCCTGCCTGACCAAATGCCAGAAGTTGAGTATCTAAAACAAACATGCTGCATCCTGGTTGCCTGGTGCCTGTTCCAGGGAGGACGAGGATTGCACTTGCCTGCGTTAGCCGAGCAGAGACTTCAGTTGTGGTTGTCTGACAAGAGAATGTGGTTTTCCTGTTCCTAGGGGCTGTGGTCTTGTTCTCTTGACTCTACTAAATTGAAATGCTGTTATAGTTATGACAATCAAAAGACATTTTTCTGCTCTGCCTGTTTGGCCACAGCTGCTGAAGGAAGGAGTTCCTTGTCTTGGCATCTCTGCTGAGATCTGACTCCATTTACTGGAGAGGGCAAAACTGTAGCTAAGGCATTGGTGCTACTGCCTGTGCTGCACAGTGCTTCTGCATGACCTTGGTCCTCCCAGCAGCCCTGCTCCAAGGTGCTGTACGGGAAGGACAGTGGGTACCAAAGCTGTTGTGCTTTGCCCGCTCACAGGAGATGGGCCCAAGGAGCATCTGTCTAGGCATCTGCACTGGCATCTCTCCTACCTGTGGTAGGCAGAGCAGGATAGCAAGTCTGTGTAGAAAATGGTAGAAATACCTTCTGTAACTGTTTTCAGTGGGGATGTTGATATGGAAAGCATTTTGATTGTCTATTTCCAGTTTTATTTTCAGGACCACAGTCCTTGTGATTTTTTTGCTTTGGAAGAGCAGTTAAACATGGTGAGGGACCAGGAACCCAACCCCCAGCTCTGCACCTAGTGAAAGAGTATGTGAAGGAAAGGGGTTTCCTGGGAGTGAGATATGATCATAAAGTGCTTCTGGGAAGGAGTAGAAGTTGGATGTGAGCTGACAGTACTGAGAGAGAGTAAGAAGTGCTATGGATGAGCAGCCCTAGCACTCCAGGAGACCTTAACATCTCTACAGTTGTAGACTGGAGACAGCCAGTAAGGCAAAACCCAGCTCTGGGTAGAAGGCTGCTTTGTGCAATTCTTGCTAAGCGTCTCTTGCCAAAGCTTCCCAACTGACTGTGGCATGTGTTTTGTGTGCCCAGAGACATTAGCTTGTTTTATGGTGTGTCTGTTTCAGAGACTATAAAAATGTTATTTGGAAGAGAGGAGTCTGTGTTGGGAGCTATTTGATTAAATAACCCCAGGCTGCTTCTACCCTCAGCCCTCAGTTTAAGCACAACAGCGATCAGGCCTCTCTGGCTATCCCTGTGTGGCTCGCTCACTCCAAACTCTGGTGCTGCAGGATTTGCATCCATAGCAAGGTAAGGAAGTGAGTTCTCTGGTAGCAAACGGTTCATCTCTTTCTGGATGTGACTTGATATCTGTTGCAAAAGCATGAGGCACTCCTCTGCCTTTGATGATTAGCAGTGTCTAGCTGACGGTTGGTATACTGCCATGACAGACTACATTTCTAGCTTAGCAGAAAAGCACAGAACTGCTAAACTCATATGAATGACAGCTGCTGCAGCCTGCTGGGTTGGACCTTACTGTGTCCAAGGCAACTTTGGATGTAGAGGTGTGGCTTTAATCTTTTTTTTTTTCTTTCCTTCTTTCTTTAACTCTCTCCCACCACTTTGGAAGACTCAAACCCCATTTTCTGGAAACCAGCAGGGCCCAAAGCCAGTATTTTTATTATATAAATAGGCTTCTTTCCTTGTGTTTTGTTTCAGTATAGCACTGGCTTGCTTTCCTTGAAATCCTCTTAAAAAGCCAATTTCAGTACTGGTGTAGCTATGTCAGAGAAGGCAAATCCAAAGCCAAAATGGCCTCTGAGCTACGGAGTATGGCAAGGCCTCAAATATCAAAATTCCATGTAGCAGCAATTACTCAGGCAAAACTGTTTCCCAGCTCAGCTTTTGAGAGGAAAAAAATTGGCAGTGGTTGCTGCCTTTGTGTCACATAATCCCCTCCTCCACTTTCTTCGATGCCCTGTAAAAGTTAATTCATTACTGTTTGTAAAGGACTCTGCATTGCTCTGTTGCCAAATGCTGTTGAGGTACCCTGCGCTTCTGGTTAGGTCTGCTTGTTTGCTTTCCTTCTTGGCAGCGTGATGTGGCGTGGCTTTCTTCAGCCTAGCAGTAATAATTTTGACTTTTTTTTTTTAAAAAGCAAAAGCAACTTTCCAACTACATAAAATGTGAAGCAATAAAACACAGAGTCTAACTGATTCTGCCTACACAGAAAACTGGGTTTTCAGCAGGTCACCGGCCTATACAAGAAGAGAATTTTTTTGTCTTTTTCTTTTCTTCATGTCATAGGTTTTCAGCCTAAACTGTTGCATGAAAATGCCTTTTTTTTTTTTTTTTTTCCCAAGTAAGCTTTTCTGTGTCCAGGTAGTTTGTTACAATGCCCAAAAGTTGGTTGGGCTGCCAGATTCACTTTGTAAGACTTAAGGAGGAATCCTCACACTGACCTTCTCCAAACAGACAATCAAGTATTGAAACTTTCCGTTCGTTTTCTTCCTGCCCCTCCCCATTCTTTTAACATCCTAGAGGCGAGGAAAGTCTGTTTGCCAAAGTGCTGGCTGAATGAATGCAGTGACCGATGTGGTGCTGAACTCCTCCCGAGACCCTGCTGCAAGGAAACAGGCCTCTGAACATGGGCTCCGGGAAGCCTGCCAGTTTCCATTCCCCTTGGAGCTGGCATGTGGGTGGAGAGGAGGCTTGCTGCAGCCACTTCACCTTGTTTGCAAGGTCTACCCTACAGTGGAAAGTCCCAAAAAGCCCTCAATGTCTGTTGGCGGACAGCAGGCTTCCTTAGCGTTTTGCTTTGCTCCTAACTCATTCCCCAGGGCTACTCTGCATTCTTATTTGCTTTTGGTTACTTGTCTCCTTCTAAGTGTGGTGGGTGCCTTTCTGCTGTCTTTGGGATGGCCTGTTTGGTGTAGGGGCTCTTGTTGCTTTTCATCTCCTGCCTGCATGGGGCAGGGCTGGCTGTCCTGCGCTGAGCAGGGTGAGGCTTCTCCTTGATGTGGGTGAAGAGGTTGAACAACACAGCCCAGACAGAGGCTGTGATTCAGCTTTCTCCTCTCTCATGCTAATTATTGTGACCCTTCTAATTTTCTTGTCTGCAGCATCTTCTCTTTAATATCTTTTTTTTCCCCTTTAAAAGAGAATGTGAAGAGTTGTAGTACAGCTATTTTCCTAACCTGCCACGCTTAGGATGGACTACATGGGGAAAGAGAATAGGCTGGTAGAAATTCAAGAAACTGATATTTAATTAGAATTAATTAAATTGTAATTAGTGGTAGCTTAGAGAGTGGACCCTCTGTGTGATTAGGGTATCTAATACATTGGACTGAGCCTATACTGGATTTACATCAGCAAAAAATAGCTGGGCTTGCGTTTTCAGGGACATGATGGTTGCTTATGGCAATGTAAAAGCTTTACCGTGTTTGGATTTTGGGTGCGTGTACCAATGCATTGATGGAGTAGGTTATTTAGTGAGGGGGTGGAAGGGGTAATGGGTGAGGAAAGCTGGCATCCTGATGATAACGTTCTCTGTGGGATCCAGGGAAAATGTGTATGTATTAAAAATAAACTATTCTCTCCTGTGATGCATTGTGTTTTGTCCAAACAGAACTAGTCGGTCAGTGCAGCACCACCCTAATGTTTCCCATTGCTGGGATGGAAGTCCCAATGCTGTCTGAAACGAGTGCACTGTATTAACAGACTATAACTCAGTCATTTGTATCTTCTTGGGTTTAGTTGGTCCTAGTTTTCCAAATGTTGTATTTTGAGATGAAACTCTCTGGAATTTTTACTGTCCTGGGAAGTGGACGTGGAAAAACTCGGTTATGTTTGAATGCAGTCAGAAGGGGGAATCTGTGCTGCTGCCATGTGACTTCTTTTATGAAATGCTGGTTTTAAGCTGCAGCAAATTCACAGTAGAAATAAGAAATTTGTCAGGGAGAAATAAACTGACCTGCACTTGTTCTGTGTCACTGCCTACATGTGTGTGGCAGTGGGTCAGTCTGTACCGCTTCACTAAAGGAAAATTATTTCCTTGATTGAATAGCGGCTTTTTATTACCTATCAATAGCCAAGAGCTTAAATGGAGTTGCTTTTAAGATACCTGATAAGAGAAAATATGGAGGACTGACACCCGAAAGGTAAAGCTTCTTTAAGAAGCTTTAGCTGGATGTGAAAGACCTCACCAAACAGTCCTAAAGACAGAATTTGCTTCAAAAGCTGAAGTCATCGTCTTTAAAGTTACGTAGCTAATGAAATACATGGTGCTGTACCATAATATGTATGACTGATGAAGGTAGAGAGTGGACAAGTCTGGGTTTGTTCTTCTCTCTCAGAACCTCGTGAATGGGCTGGCATCTGCGCTTAATGCACCGTCCGGCGGGAGGAGTCAGCTGGAGAACAAGGCTGGCAGAGGAGGTGTGTTTAAATTACTGGGGTGTGATGCAGGAGTTTAATATTAGCACAAGGCACAGGAAAATTGAAATTGCTCCTCTGGGAGCACTCGTTGAATCAAGTGCTAGTGCTGAGAACGGAATTTAGGTTTTAATTTGTTGATGTCTTACTTTCCCACGTTACCGTCCTTGTAATGTTTTCTTCCTATGTTGTAACATGTGTGAGAATACTTGGTTGCTTTCCTTAGGAGAGGCTTTGTTGCTCAGTGTGAGCTTTACAATTAACTGGCAACCAAATGCACTGGCAATTCCCTTGTAACTTTTGTGGGTCCGAAATGAAAGTAGGTGTGGGTTCTTGGCAAACTCCAGCTGGCTGAATCGGTGATCTTGGTGATTTGCTGAGAATGCTACTGCCCGCCAGGCACCACGCTGGGGCACGGAGGCAGAGCTACGTGGGGATAGCTACGGCCTAGATCCTGCATGTATGCTGGCATTTGAAGACATCGTGGCTCTGGCTTATTTTGAAACACCACCCTATCTGTTGTTAGCTGTGCCTACAGACATCTCTCTCTCTCTCTCTGTTGTCAAAATGATTGCCAAAGGTGGATAGCTCTGGGTTGAGCCTTTCCTGCTGCTGGCTCACGTTCTGTTTTGCTCCCGCGTGTCATCATTTTGTGTAGAGGCATCTCTTCAAAAGGGACCGAGGGAGTGTCACTGCTCCGTATTCTGTCTGTGGCCTGGGATTTAACAAGCCATACTGAGGTAATCCCTTCTTCAGCAGCCTACTCCTCAGGCATCGATCTTATCTTGTTGAGAAAGCTGAAAGAGACTGAGTTCTTGTTAGTGTTCAGATGAAGGAGATCTGAGGAGCTGCAAGGTGCGGCTGGAAGTGACTCAAAGGGAAAAGCATCCATTCTGAGCTGGTCCCTCCATCTAGGCTGGCCACCTGCAGCAAAAACTAGTGTGATGCTCTCATCTTCAACCCGGGGAGTCTTTTTGTCACAGCTATCGAACTTCCAAGGAGGGCTGAGCCTAGTGAAGCCTAGTTTATGTGCTGCCCTTCTTTAGGGATTTCCTGTCATCCTCTTACGGAGGTGAGGGCAGAGGTGTTTGTCTTGCATCTCAAGTGAAATTTCAGGTCCTAGAGAGAGCAATTAATATTCTGCATATTGCACAATTCTGTGGGTGTGACAACGCTGTTACAAATAATGTGACTGTGTCTTCTTTCTTTTTTTTTTTTTTTCAAGGAAACAAAAGCCCTTGTTGCATTTTAGGGGGGTTTTGACTTGTGGGTTTATTTGTTTGTGTTTTTTTCCTTAGCATCCAGCGAGCTGCACTAGTGGTTCTGGAAAATTACTACAGAGATTTCACAGTCTACAACCCAGCCTTGTTAACAGCCTCCAAATCCCGTGCAACCAAGCACATGGCTGGCCTGAAAGTCTACAATGTTGATGGTAGGTGAGGTAAAAATGTAGTCTCTGAGACTGGGTGGGATGGGGAAGGGCTGGGTTGGCCTTATGCTTTGTTATGCACACATTCTCACCTTTTTGCTTTGCCAAATCCTTGTCTCTTGTTGGAAATCTTCCTAACAGTGCTGAGTTTGCCAGTTGCAGATGACTTTACAGATGTGTTTAGCCCACAATAAGGCTTTTGTCTTTGCCAGGTGAAATGGCCAAGTTTTGGATCGGGCTTAATTATTAGGTGGCTTGACAAGTGCTTTTTGGCACTGGTGCTTGTTTTAGGCAGCCTCTGCTTTTTGTCACCCTTGGGTCATCTCCTTGTGATAGTACAATAAACACAACTTAACCCAAATGAGTTCCCCAGTCATTTATTGTGCTGCTTCCGCAGGCAGTCTTCAGGAAAGGAAAGGAAGTTGATAGCAATGTGGGAAGAGGCAAGTACATTAAGCAGCAGCTGCCAGTGAAAGCAGTGCCAGTCAGCCTGCAGCCTTAGCACTAAACTAGCTGTGCCTGGCTTAATCGTGGTCATGCTCCCAAGTCATCGCATGCTAAGCAACTCATAGAAATTCAGAGAGGCAGATAACTATCCCCTTTGAGATTTGCTGTTCCGCAAGCCTGTTACTAAAATCTGTGGGCATTACAGGCTGGTGGGATCCTTGTGGACAGTGAAAACTGGACTTAATCATTTGACACTCTTAAACCCTATCAGTGAAAGCTAGGTTTGATAAGCAGGGTGTGCCTGACCATCACAGCCTTTATGAAAGTGTGCATTCCTTTGATGGAAGTGCTGAAAGTTGAGTAGGGAAGCTTTTATGGTGAAAGAGGGATGAAGTCCTGTGGCAAGGCACATCCTGCTTATGAATTCATTAGTATTGAAAGACTTTGAGAATGGTAAGGGAGAAAGGGCTGAAGGGATTTTGCTGGGCAAAGTGGCTCTGAATGCAGGTTATGGAGACTGAAATATGAAGAATATGTCACATGGAGTAACATGAGACACAATTGTTTTGCCCTCAGTAAAACTTCAGTGCATTATGGATGTAGAGTTTGGGGTTGTGTGTTTCATTTTTTAGTGACTTCAGAAGTTTCAGAGACCTTATTCTAAACGTTTCCCCAAACCTGATGCAGCACTCCAGAGTCTGTAAAATTAATTGGAGGTTTAGATCCTTACAGTGAAATGTCATCACTCTGAAGCAGGGAGGATGGAGACGGGCAGGCGTGCAAGTTGTGTCCCCTCTGATGCCTGGAGTGAAGAAGCTCTCGTGTAGAAGAGTTGGGGAGAAGAAGCAGTTCTTTAGAGGTTTAATCTTTTGTTGTAGCTGCTCATTCTCAGTAAGACCTGGTATGTGGGAAGTGAGGACTTCAGCATCCCACAGGTTGCCTGCACACTCTTCAGACTCAACAGCCCATGAGCCTGGCTGGCTGAAGGCCGTGCCAGTCAGGTTACGAGATGACTTGTCTTCTGCATTGCAGCATCTCTTCAAGAGGTGGCAGGATCTCTGTTCCTGCAGCACTTGCTGAGACACTGGGATTTCCAAGCTCAGAGGGAAAATGGCCTGTCTGGTAGCTTAGGAGCTGCTAAGCTCACAAAACTCCCTGATATAGTCTGGGGATGAGCTGCTGGAGAGCAGCNGGAGACTGAGGGGAGATCTTATTAACATTTACAAATGTTTCAGGAGATTGAGGCATCCCTTTTTTCTATTGTATCTAGCAACAGGACAAGGGGTAATGGGATGAAGCTGGAACACAAAAAGTTCCATTTAAACGTAAGAAAAGACTATTTACTGTTCAGGCGACGGAGCCCTGGCACAGGCTGCCCAGGGAGGCTGTGGAGTCTCCTTCCTTGGAGGTCTTCACAACCCGCCTGGACATGTTCCTATGCCACCTGATCTAGGTGAATCTGGTTCTGCAGAGGGTTTGGACCAGATGATCTCTAAAGGTCCCTTCCAACCCCTACCATTCTATGATTGTATGAAAACTCTGTTGGAAGAGAAAGAACTGAAGCAAGCTCCAGATGGGGCTGTCAATCCTTTTCAAGTGTCCAGCTTATGAGCCCCATCAGGGTATGAAAACTCGTGCTTTCCCTTTTGGGTCAGTACCAGTTTCCTGGGCTGTGCTTTGCACAGTGCCTTTACCAATATGGAAGTCTCAGGCCAAGAAGCACGTCCTTAAGACAATTCCCATCCATTTTATGAAGCAAAACGTAGTTCTGGCTGCAGTTTCTTTGGCATCCTGACAGTCTCTTACACCCTCCATGTGAGAAGACAATAATGCTATTAAGGCAGCCTAATTTGTTGGCAGCTTTTATCTTTGACATTGGAGCAGCCAGGAAGGAAAAATATCTTGCTGTAATCTCGCTTCTACAGAGTGTGGAGGCTCACCTTCAAAACCAGGATTTTCATGGCCAGGCTTAGCCAGTGTGGCAAATTACAGTTCCAACCCAAATATGGGACCTAGTGTCTCCCTTGAGTCATATCCTCCGTTTCGGTGCTGTCAGACAACATCTGAAGCATTTAGATTCTTAAGAAAAAGGATGTTTGTGTGAACGCTTATCCCTCCCACTGCTGAGCTTCAGGCTTCTCTCTTGGAATCTGGTTTGTGCTTTTTAGGAAAAAATTAAAAAGTTGCCCTTGCATGAGCAGAACAGTTGCAAGCATGTCTGTGCAACTGATTGGCCTCAGCCACTGCAAGCTGAGAGTGTGGGCTTTCAGAGTGGTTAGTCAGAAAAACAGCTCTTGGTGGTTTGGAGGCATTCCTAGACTTCTCCTTTTTCCCTGTGAGTTAGACCTAATTCTGTCTTCTATCTGGATAAGAAGGGTTGGTAGACTCTACTGGGGCAATATATATTTTCCCTCTCTCTGCCCAAGCAGACAGAGCAGTGAGCTTCATCGGGGAAGCTGGAGAACCTACTGCTGTTATCTTAAAGTCGCTAGTTAAGGTCTTGCAGTAGTCAGCTCTGTCCTTTTGACTGGGTGCTTCAGAGCAGATTGCAGCTTCCCTGTTCCTCTAGCCTGTTAACAGCAACTGAAGCTGTTAATGGCAGGTGCTGCTTTGTGTGCCCTGAGAAGCTACTTCATGTATTAGACCCCAGCCTGCCCTGTTGTAGCACTGCTGCTCTGACAGCATCTGCCCTTCTGGAAAACAACCCTATGCTTTGTCTAAAGGTGACCCTGCTGCCTCTGTATCCCATTTTTCATCCCAGCGTGTAAGTGTCTGGAGTTTGGCTTTCGTTCATTTGTCTCCATGTCTCATAATGTTCTTGTGTTTGTCTTTCTCCTCTTTCCAACTCCTCACTTGTGCTCTCACACTGTCTTGTTGCTGAAATGTGGTGTGCTCCAGCTGCCCTTGCCTTCAAACTGAAAACTTATATAATGGGTGGTAAGTTGCATCCTTGGCATGTGCACCTCACCTCTGCCTTTGTGTATGTTGTGTGAGATCTGTCATCCCAACTAACTTCCCTTATCCACATGCCAAAGCCCCCTCGCCCAGCTCCGTGCTGCCTAGCAGGGTTTCTACCAGAGCTCCAGAGGACCAGGGAAGTGGTTTATAACTTTGGCTGGGAAGGCTGGAGCCCCAGAGCACTCGTGACAGATGCTGTGGGGTGCTGGTTTGTCCAAGCCCCACTCCTGTGACAGTAACATCAACTTTCTCATCTCGTTTTCACTCCCTCTCATCTGCCAAAGGCCCAGGTAACAACGCCTCGGGACAGTCCCGTGCCATGATTGCAGCAGCGGCCCGTCGCAGGGACTCCAGCCACAACGAGCTCTACTACGAAGAGGCCGACCACGAGCGCCGAGTGAAGAAACGCCGCGCGAGGTAAAGCTGGCCCTGCCCGGGCACCCGGGGCTCATCGAGCCTGGCCAGGGGAGGAGAGGGGACACCCAGAGTTAAGCGTTGGGGCTTGGCTGTAAATCTGTCACAGCAACGAAGCGTATGAAACCCAGATGCGTGAGGGACGGTGACAGCTCGCAACTGGAATGATCTGAAGAACGTGCATAAGGCAGAGTTCAAGTGTATTCTATAGATAAGCTAATGCGATGTCGTGGATTGGGGCACGGTCCAGTGCTTGATGAATCTCTGTAATTACTTGCTGTAGGAAATCCCTTTGTTTTCCCCTGTGCCCAGACTTGTTATCTCAGTTCAAGTAATCCAGGGACAGGATCAGCAGGTACTTGATGCTGCCCGTTTGTGGGTGAGGGGAATGTTTGTGTTTGCAGACTAAGAGGAGCAGTTTGACTGCCTTTTTCATCGAGCTCAGGAGGAAAGAAGCTGTAACAGTTTTATTGTGGAACATACTTTCGTTTTCTGCCAGTTACATTTAGGCTGCAGAGTTGATGCTTTGTAGAGGTGCCATGAGATAATGCCTCTTATTTGCTCTGGAGCCTAATTATGGTTTGTAGCTGACATACCTAACAGTTTGAGGCAAAGTTGCTTGCAGACAGGCAGCCCTGAACTGTGATGCATTTGGAAGGAGTGTGCTGTAACTGGAAGGAGCTGGCTTGTTTTGTGTTTTCTTTTGGCAGTTGATATTTCATTGGGAAAGTGCTGGCACAGTGTCATGTCATCCCCCCCCACCCCCCACTAGCCTGCTTTGGCCTGACCTGTGCTCTGTAGCCACAGTCTTTTGGGCTGTCTTCCAGCCTCAGAGCAATAGGAACTTAAACTTTCTGTGCAGCATAGCATCCTGACTCAGGCCCATCACCCTTGCTTGCTGAGTTTGGTTAGAACAGCTGCTTAGTCAGAGGAACACCATCATCAGTCACTAGAAGATCAGGCCAGCTGTTTTAAAGGAGGAAGATCAGAGCTGCAACAACAACAAAAAAAAAAACCATGAGGAGATTAGAAAAAGATTTCCACCCTCTGCCTCCCCCAAGTCACATCAAACAAAACAGGCAGGGGTCAAGGCTTCTCGTGCTGTTCCTCGGGATGTGATACGCTGTACCTCTGCTGCTTGTGAGGCAGCTTCCCCTGGCTTTCAGATGCTTTGACTGTTGAGGGCAGTATGGGCAGTGGTTGGTGACTTGAGTGGAAATCCAGTCTCAAGCAAGCCCTGTTTGGAGTGGCAAAGGAGTTTTGTTGGATGACTCATTTATTGTCGCTTTTTCCTCACTAATTGCAGAGTAAGCCCCTCGCTTGTTACTTAGCCGTGGGCTAACCTGCAAGTGTTGTATGGCATCTGTTTGCCTTTTTATGGTGTGATCTCAGAGTTTGCTCACCTGTGCCAACACAGGAAGGGTTTACAAAGAGTATCCCTGTGTGCAGTGTTAGGAGTGAAGACGGGAGCCCTGTCACTATTCAGGGGAGGGGTGCAGAGTAATCGTTTGGCAGCACAAGTGCTGTACCCCGTTGGTACAAATCAGAGCAGGCTGCAGTTTGAGCATGGAGAGCCTCAGATTTGTCTGTGTCCTGGGTCCATGCTGATTTATAGCCAGCCTCTTCCTGACTGCTTGCCTGTCCTTAAGCTTTATGCTGTGGTACTGTATGCTGGAAGCATTGTTTTCAAAGACATACATTAAAAGCAAGGGTAGCTGTGTCTTCTTTGAGTCATGTAACTGACGTTTATGCTGTGTTGGTAGAACCAAGTATGACACTCAGGCTTTTAAAAACCTAATCCTGGTTTATGACCCTGAATTGTTGGATGGCTTTGGCAAGGAAAGAAAAGCTCCTGTTTACAGAATCATAGAATGGTA
>WBNH01012182.1:677140-756336 GCA_013401255.1 Urocolius indicus | reverse complement strand
TGGATATGAGGAGGAACTGCTTTTCTGAAAGAGTTGTCGGGCATTGGAACAGGCTGTCCAGGAAGGTGCTGGAGTCACCGTCCCTGGAGGTGTTTAACAGATGGTTACATGTTGCACTTAGGGAAACGATCTAGTGGTTGATAGGGCTGGGACAAAGGCTGGACTTGATCTTGGAGGTCTCTTCTTCCAGATGAAAAAATTTTATCATTCTACATCCACCCTTTAGATATTTGTAAATATTAATGAGATCCTCCCACAGTCTCCTCTCATCTAGACTAATCACCCCAGTTCCCACAGCCTTACCCCACAAGGAAGATGCTCCCGTCCCCTCATCATCTTTGTGGCCCTGTGCTGGACCCTGTCCAGCAGTTCCCTGTCCCTCTTGAGCTGAGGAGGCCAACACTGGACACAGTACTCCAGATGAAGCCTCACCAGGGCAGAGTAGAGGAGGGGGAGAACCTCTCGACCTTCTGGCCACACTCTTCTTGATGTATCTTTGCAGAGACTAGTATTACCTTGAAAACAACTGTACCATAGCTGAAGCTCTGCTGACAAGGGAAATATGTATGCCTGAAGAGGAACAAAAGCACCTAATATTTCTTCTTTAAATTGTAATAAAAATACGGGTGAGAATAAACTATCGAAATAGTGCTTGGAAATTTATTACATTTCTGAAAGGAAAGGCCATATTATAAAACTGTAACTATAATTTTGGCTTCATGAAGTCAATGAAAATAATCTATTAGTGAACGAGGCCATGATTTCCTCTCTCATTTTTAGTATCATACTAACACATGCTGCCTAAGAACAAATCCTTCTGTTTAACTCTGGCTGTACAGCGCTCCTGTACTGAGTAATGAGGAAATATCACCTCACATCTAATCCTCCAGTTGTTCTTTGTGGCCTCCAAGTGTGCAGTGCTCTGAACACACTATATCTACACACATTTCTATAATGGGATAAAAGTACAACCTTTTGAGTTCATTAAGTTTGGTTATGAGATTCTTTTTCTGATGAAGCACCTTTGTCTTTCACTCACTGTTCCAGAGATTTGCCAGTGTTGCTTATATTGTTACAGGTTTGAATTCAGGGTACCTCTGCTGTAGCCAAATGACATTTCTGAAGACTGAGACAGCTTCTCTATCATGTATTGCTTCCTAAACCTCTGAGTCTAGATCCAAACAATGATAGTAGATTGTTTGGTGCCTCCCAAAATGTCTGTAATTGAAACCTAATAAAAAGAACGTTTATTTTGTGAGAATAAATAGCATAGTTGGACATACAGGAAGCATCACATAAGAATATTTTACACTGTTATCTTTTTCATGCAGTCTTTGCATGTGAATTGCATAAAGAGTTCAGCACCATTAAAAAGAAAAGTTTATAGATATTGTCATAAGGAAAGAATAAGACCAGAGGCAAATTGGTCTGTCTTTTGTTTCAATACAGTAGTGATGACTGGCTATTGTTACAGCAAAGTAAGATTAACTTCAGCTGAAGAAAAATGACATAACACATGAAATTCCTGGAAAGGTTACAGCAGATATGTATTTCAATAAAGCTATCATATTTCAGCTCTGGCTACTGTTTGTAATTCATCGAGATGTATTATACCACTCACAAGAGAATGGTTGCTACTTCGTGAAATAAACATGCATATACCAATATATATATTACTGATTTTGAACTATGCATACATCTAGTTTGCAAACCAGATGAACAGTATCAAGACTGCAACTTGCCCAGCAACAGCCAATGGACAACAAGTGATAACAGACCAAAGAGGACTAAAAGTATTTCATTTTCTTCCAAGTAATTGGCACCAGACAAAGTAGCATTACAGTGTCAGAGTTTAAGCTCTTAATAGTAGTCATATCACAATTAAGATTTTAAAAATAGTTTGGAATTAGACATAGAATCACATGACAGAGCAAATGAGAAACCAAATCATTAGTAAAGGGTTTAATACTACTGAATTCAACTTCAAGCTTTATTTTGGAGTCATCTTTGTGCTGGGATGCTCAGGTACTATTCTAAATGTAGAATTCTCAACAAAATACTTCTGATTTTATTTCTGACAGAAATAATTTCAAATAAGCAAGAACAATAAAGAGAAGAAAGAAAACTGAAATCACTGACATGCAGTGATAGGAAAAATTGAACTGAAGATCGCAGGAAGTGAGGAAGAAAAAGGAAAATTATGTAACCGTTTATGGTAACAGTAACATCACTCACAAAATAAGCCACACAGTTACACTCTTGTGTGCAATATTGAGTAGGTCTCATCTGAACTATTACAGTGAGCTTTGGGCTTTCCATTTCAAAAACTTTATCAGTAAAATAGACTCTTTCTTTTGAGGAGATAAACAGGATTAAGATTTGATAAATGTCATCCACAAAGAAATGTAGATAGAAACAAGACTAGTACAAACAAGAAAAAGATGAGGTGACAGAGAATTAGCGTCCAGAACTATCAACAAAGCGTAAATTATGTTATGAGGAAGATAAATATTATCATGAGTGAAACATGACAGAATAAGAAACATAGAATGTAGTGCCTGAGCCATGAAGATTTACACAACAGAACTATAAAGGAATACATTATTCATCCCTGCTAGGGGTTGTATTTCTTCTTGGCACCTCATTGTACTGCAATTTGGCCAGACTTGCTGGAGGAGGGGATTTCTATGACCTAACAAATCACTTTTTATGCTGTCATAACAAGGTTTCTCCCAGTAGAGTCTCAAACAGCTTCCAAATCCTAAAACATCTGGTGGTGTTTTGAGAAGGTCTAAAATGCCAACATTGTTTGCATCTTTTACCAAAGGAGTCACAAGCTGAAAATTTATCTTTTATCAACATTATTAATGGCAGAAAAAAACCTGACAATCTCTAGACAAGTACAAAACTCTTACCTAATCTTAATGGCTTAAATGGATCGCTGAAGATTAGACTGCATTCTGTGTTTTTTCTTTGTGTTTGGTACAACTGACTAAAGAATTACAGTCTTACCTAAAGACACAGTTCATAAGTGGTGAAGATGTTCAACATAAAACTTGAATTAAGTCTATCTTGAAAAAAATTAAAATGTTGATATGATATTGACTTAAGTTACAGCAATTGTAAACCAGGCTGACCTCAGTTAAGCCTAACTGCTTAGGAAATGGCTACCTAGGTAAACAGTTGACAGAAACTGTTATTTTAAAAGAAGTACTCAAATACCAAATGCAGAATCACTGACCAAATTCATAAGCCATATCTGAAACAGTGCAGTATAGCTCCATATTCTAAAGCAAATACATTTATAAATTACCATACAATAAAAGCAGGCAATTATTTTAGCTTAAGAATCAGAAAAACTTCAATAACTTGTCAGGAACTTTTATAAAAATGTATCTACTGAGCTAATACTTCAGCACAATCTACAGTACTCTAAAAGATTTTAAAAATATCTAAATGACTGCATGTAACAGGATGAGAAAGTTAATATTATTCATATAAATATTCACTTTCTCAAAAGTGATTATGTGTTGCTGACTCAAGCCTTCAAAGTTTTCCAGCATTATGAAAGTAGAAAAAACAGAAAGTAAAAATATAGAGAAGTAAATGTATAACCTCTGAGGACGGCGAAACTTTAAGAAAGGATGATATGTTTCGAAAAGACGCAGACTTCAAAAATAAGTGACATTAATCATTTACATTTCAAGATTCCTTTTCCATTTTCTAAACCATATTTCTTCTTTTTCCTCTTGCAATCCATACATTTTAGATTGAAAATTAGAATTAATGTAAGAAGTTTTCAGTCAGAATATGATTGTGTCAAGTGTACAGTAAGGCAATAGTCGTGGGACGTGCTTTTGTAAGCAATTAGTATTTAGCCTTTAATGTCAGAGGAAAAAACTTATTTTAACTTTATCACAAAATCAGCTCACATAAAATAAAAGCTTGATGTTTCTCTGCATATAAAAATAATTCTGTTGTGATATCAGCAAAGAATAACCTAAAGAACTAACTGTTCTGCTACATATCCAGCTAGATTTCACAGCACTGCCAGGCACAGGTTAACACACTGAGTTTTTTATATAATGAAATGTTTATATACCAGTTGGCCTACCTGAGGTTTGAAACAAATGGTTTCAATACAGTTGTTAACAGTCAAAAAAGCAAAATAATATATACTCAGGGGGTTGAATTTTATTGAAAGGGGAGACAAAAGATGAAAGGATAGCAGGTAAGGGAACAGAAGCTATTAGTGGAAGTTTTGTTACTATCCTTTTGAAAGCAAATTCATTCTTATGTAGAAAGGAAAGGAAAAAACGAAGCAATTCACCAGTCAAATCCAGCATCCATTTAGACATGAGCAACAGGGAAGAAGAGGGCAATAAATCTCTAGTGAAATATGGACCTTCTGGAAATGGGACAGTAACTATGCACAGTAGTAAAACTTTCTCAAAGGAAGAAAGAGTAAATAATGGATATTGAGGAATTGTGTAAAATGGTGGGAAAGAAGGAAAAAACTGCAGTAAGTTTTACTATTGAAAAAGTTACTTTTTCAATTCATATCTATATTTTTGCTCATGCTTGCAATCTCAGACAGAAAGATCAAGATTTGTTATTAAAAAAACGCATTTTTACCAAAGGATATATGAGATTATTAGAATAATGGAATACAAGTACGCAGGCTGGAAGAAGCGTGAGGTAAACAGTCAATATTCGCAACCAGAGCAACTCCACAGGGCATGGGCAGTGACACAGACAGAATACGGATCGTCTTGGAATCTTCACCCTCATTTCATGGATGCCACGTCTATTTAGCAATATCGATTTCTGAATGATTTCTCTGATTTTTTTCACTAACTCCATGTGATACTGCTTGCTAGCTCAAATGTTGATCTGCCCACTCTTTTCCATTCCTACCGCAGATGCGCATACTACTTCTATCAAAGATCAAAACCTTACTTTCTTTATTTCTATCGAAATGCTTCTGGCCTTTAACTCAGAGCTGCACAGCCATACAGGTGTATAATCTTATAATTACTTCTAAACCATGGAAAGCAACAGTGGTAATACAAAGCAGCACGTGCCTCTCAATAGCTTGCATCTGTTTTGAAGGATGTACAAAAGCGATGTTTCCTGTTCTATACCTCTATTTTGGCTCCTTGTCAGGCATGATAGCACTCATTGCTTCCCTAATACCTAATTTGTCTAAATCAAGGGGATCAAATTCGTTCGTTTCTATTTGTAGCTCCCTAAACAATTGCAATAATGGTGGAGATCCAAGAAGTGATCTTATCAGTTTGTTAAGAATCTTTGTTCTTAAACCCTTCTTAAAAACACCAACCCCTAGAAATTTTAGTATTTATGGAATATTGACTTCCACAGACATAAAGATGTATTTGCCATGAACATTAAATAATGAAAAAATGAAAAAAAGAAGAAAAAAGGAAGGCAAAGAGAAAGAGGAAATGTTTCCAGTCATCAGCCAAAGAGAGAAAATTCAAATGAGTCACGTGTTTTGTATCAACATGAAGGATAACCAAAAAGAACACATTGCCATTTTAGCAATGCTGGTGTCAGGTTTCATCAAATATAAAAGCCTATCAGGGCTACAAATTACTCTGTGGAATAGCAGCAGCTGTAATTGGACCTGACCATACAGATATTAAGAATGGGTCCCTTCCCATGATACATTTTGTGATCCTTTGAAAGGGTATTATCTGAATTTATCAGGTCTAACTTCTCTGTAACCCACAGACTGGTACATTTGCATCATTGCCATCTGCACGAGAAAAGCAAAACAATCTGCTGCTTTAAACATCTGTTTTTCACAGAAAGGAGAACCATGGGAGTAAAATCAATCAGATAACACATTTTTTCTAATTTGCTCCCTTCAGTCAACTAAAAAGGGAACTATGACATAACACTTTGGTTTGTATTTTACTTCAGGCATGTTGTCAATATTCCTAAGTAATTACTATGTAACATCTCAAATGACACCTTTTCTATAATTTTAACAGATTACTTACTCATCACTTCTATAAACCTTCAAACACAATTACTCAATCAGGAAAAGACTATATAACATAATTATTAAAGGCAAACTGTGACATCTCCTCCCTTCACAGTCCAAGGTTCCTTGGCTCTGTGTATCATCTCACTTTTAGATGTTAAAAAAGCACCCCATCACATTTATTCATATGCAATCATTGCTCTCTACTGAACCAAAATGGCTTTTCTGAGGCTGACAATACTGAATTCTTCTTTTAGCCTCCCTTTTTTTGTCTTTTGAAAGACGATCATTTTATGGCAATAAAAACCAATTACTGAGGCCATGGATCTGTGTAATTCTATTAAATATTTTCCTTCTTTATCTCCAAAGATCTCAAAAGCCTTTAAAATGAAAGTGACTGTTTCATTATTTCCCACAGCATGAAAGTAAAGGGTGATTCTGACACAATTCTTACATACAGGTGTGTGTATGCAAGGATGTCTGTGTATGTTTCAAGCACAGAAACAGACATGCACGGACATGCAGGAAAGTGATCCAAAATGAAGATTTACACTTTAAAAAGAATACATTAGACTTTAGAGATAATATTCCTGTTATACCCATTTCAACCCAAAATATTTTCCCCAAATCTATTCAGAGTACTGTTTAAAAACAAGCTCAAAGTTGTTAAATATATATTAAGGCCAAAGTGCAGAAGTCATATTACCTCTTGTGTTCTGCAAACTTCTCAAATCACAGTGAGAACTGTTCTCATTTCCAACAGTATTTCTCAAAGGAGCAAAGTTCACTGAAGTCACGTACAGTAGTATTGCTGCCTACAAAGGAATCAAAGAGTGACTTGAGTTTCCAGGGCAAAGTATCCTAAAGATAGCAACTCTCACAGAATAGAATGTGGCAAGACAGAGTGTAGAGCTACTTTTCTTTATCTGATATTCTTGAACTTATATTCAATATGATGTAGTGCTTTCTTGTCCACTGTACTTAGTATGACATCTTACTTCCTAAGGACATGGTGAGAATGAATGCTTCTATCTTATCCTAATTTTGGAATTCTAAACTCAGCAAAACTAGAAAGTCAGATAAACTGAGAGTTTACAACATTTGAAAACCATAGTACAGATTTCATCTTGTAACTTCATCAGTCTCTATAAAATCTTAATTTATTCTATGCAACCTGTATTCTAGATTGGTAACTCAGTAACATAAGACAAGGCAAAAGAAACTTGGAAACTGAAGAGAAGGAGACAATACAGACAGTAGTGGCGAAAGAAGATAGAAATAACAGAGATAATATTGGGTTTTTTGGGGAAGAAGAGTAATAATTGTTGGAAACTGAAGATTAGTGATTGCAGTAGCGATAGACTGTAGCAAAGTCAAATAACATTGCAGGCAAGGCAGGCTGTTGCTTTCTGATTAGGTTAGGCTTTTGTACAGTTGGAAGCCAGAAATAATCATCAGCTACCTGCAAAGAATATACTGGACAGAATTAGAATTATGAAGCCTTGGAGATTTTTACTTCTTAAGGGTTAACTTCCTTTCAATGTCAAACAAATGAAAAGAAACACAGGCTCTGAAAAGACACAACCTCGCTGATCCAAGTGTCCCCTTCAACACATATTCCCACATCTGTAATCAGAATTCTGAGCTAAATACCTCATTGATCACCTGTGTTATACCAGTGTAGGTAGGAGCTCATCAAGTGCGTATAAAGTTTCAGCTGCTGCTATTTCAAGATCTGTTTTGCAGTTTTTTCAGAAGAGCCCTAGTTACTTTTACAGACTTGTCAGTCCAAAGTAGTTTAAGTAGTTTGATGTAATTAGCCTTTTCATGGACAACCGATTAGCTCAAAAGTTAAGAGTATTACAGTAGTTAAGGCAAGCTGATCATTAAGCTATCTTCCCTTTTCTCTTCCTGTTGTCTTCCAGGCTAATGATAGGAACAGACAGTGAACAGCTGTCATATCAAAAAGAATGAATGTTTTCTTCATTCCTATTTAAAGTTCAGAATACTCCTCCTATTTTGACTGACAATCTACAGAAGAGGACAAAAACCCCCAAATTATATTTTGCACAATTGAGGTAGAATTTCTAATCAATTAGTTTCTCCTCTAAGTTGTGTGAAGTTTAGAAAGATATTTGATTACATGCATTCATTACAGCACTTTATTACAGTCTTTTTTACATTCAATGTTTTCACTACTCTTTTATAGACACCACTTAATTCTGTAGCAGTTTTCACAAATAAGAGATGTTCTTCTGTTAAAAGATCTCCCTTCTGCAATTTAGACTACAATTGTTCCATTTATTTTTCAATTTTTGCCTCCTTTTACTGCTATTTTCATTCCCTAAAGTATTACACTGAAGAATTCCATGGTAGTTGCACAGCTAAAATGCTCATGGACATTTATCACATTTTCTTTGATAGGTCCGTGTTCATAGTTGGTAAATATTAAACAATTTGTCATCATTCAAGTTTCTTTTTATTTTCTTTTGTGAAGAGACTACTTCATTTCTAGTGATCTGTTCTCAGCAAATGGTTCATAACAAGATTATGGAGACAGACAAAGAAGCATAAAAGGAGTGGTCTTGGAGGGCTTTTCTCCCTAACTTCAATATCTGTTGCCAACCTAGTACATTTTGGCAGCAAGACAAATGTTTACACTCCAGATGTTTACCTTCATGTAGGGTGTGAACTGAGACAATTCGTAATAGGATATTTGAAAAGATAAAGTGAACTTTGTGTTCAATACAGATCCACTACCATGGGAAAATTCATGAAGAGAACAGAAAAGCTTTGTCACTAAATTTCATTTAGGATATGATGGAATGCTGGAGAAAAAAAAAGGAAAATGCACAGCGTTACAGAATATGTTAAAATATTGTACTAGCACAACTTAAAAATCTGCACAGTTGCAGATCAGGGTCTTCCCTGCATTGCTAAATCAAGTCAAATCTTCATCTCCTAACTGACATTAGAGGAAGACCTAGTTGTTTCGCAAGCAGTCTCCAGACTACCAGGGAAACCGTATGCTATCAATATGATATCTAGACATTCCTCAACATTTGCTTTCCTATGCTTTGAATTCATGGTTTTGCTGCAAATGTTGGCGAGCAGCAAAGTGCAGCAATACATGTCCTACTGGGAAAAAGAAAACATGAGGGAAGGGAATACAAGAAACTGTATTTATCCTGCAGAGATTTCAATTTTTTACAGTTTATAATGCAGCTTGTAGAAGAAAAGCATTCAGTGTTTTCAACTCTTCTGAAAACTACATGTGCAATGGGCAGTCTGGACTTGGGCTCCCAAAAGATGAAATCTAAACTCTGTACACCTAAAAAATATACAAGGAAACAGGCATTAAAGAACATGTTCTACTATGCTCTCTCCGAGATAACCTTCTGGGTCATTGTGTCAAGAAGACTTTTTGAATGACTATACTCAGCACTGGCTCCTTCTAGCTATATTGCATTATTTATGCTCCCAAGGCAGATAAACATAGCTATTTTAAAGTGAAGGATGCATCAATTCATGGTGCTTTTCACACTCTCAAACAAATATCGAAAAAACAAATATATTTTGTGTCTTTAAACAGAAGAACATTCAGAAACTTTAGGAAATGTTTTGCATAGTACTTTTCCTCTCATTTACCCAGTTAAAAAGCAGGTTGTTACAGTATCAAGGGGCGGTTGTCAAATCTGCACATGGTACCTTCATTCCCACTCACAAAGGCTGTGATCAAATCACCCTCCAGGTTATTTAATTTCACTGTGCAAAATCCACAGCTAAGAGGGCTGTGACTTCCTAGATGCAAAAGTGAATCTACATATACACATCTGCTTTGTGTGAAGACTGTTTTTTATTATTTAACTGGCAGTAGTTACCAAAAGGCTATTGTGCTGCCTCAAAGACATGCAATGATAGCTGGTTATTTCTTTAAAGGACTACAATCTAGATAAAAAGGTGAGGAGAGTTAACAATCATGTACAACATTTAGTAGAACTGCTGAGCTCCCTGAAACTGGTCCCCATCCTGCTTGTAGTAACCGTTAGAGCTACAGGTTATGTGGAGCACTGTTGAGTACAGAATACATTTACAGCTGCTTTCCCCAAACTTTGCCACATATGGCAAGTATTTTTCAGCTGTATTAATCTCTAGGCATCTCTTATTTCTCACATTTTCTTCAGTCACTATTACAAATAATGTCTGTCAGGAGTGCTGTAGCACTATCCCAGATACCTACGCTCTTCATCAAATTCCTGTCAGCTAAAGCCTTTCGCTACACACAAACCAAGAGCTGTTAGGTCTTTCATTTGAGGTGTTCCAATAAAAAAAACAACAAACCAATCCATCTGATTACATGTTTATGAAAGCACACAATGTCTTCTGAGACTTTTCTAGTAGAAAAATGAAAGGACTGAGATGGCAATGAGTGAATCAAGTTTAAACACATTTAGGTCACAATTCAAAGCATTTCTCAAATTTCAATCAGATCTGTCTGTTGCTGTAACATTTAACACCTTAAATTTGGCTGCCGCAGAAAGCCTGCTGCTCTGATTCTGAAAGAACAAACCTTTACTTGATGTTGTCATTTGCTGCTATGGTCCACATTCAAGTAGAGCGATGTTCTGGATTACTTCCTTTAAATGTTAAATGTATCCAGATTACTAGACAAATAATCAAAATTATTCCCTTGGTACTAGTAAAGCTCTTTCTCCAATAAAGTCAAAGAAATATTCTCACTACTGTCAGCAGAAGGAAAATCAAATCCCTTCCTTTGGAATGCTAAGGAAGCCAGGGAGAGTGTACAGACATGACAGAGAGCCAGACTCACCTGTTCTGGCCTATCTCAGCAAGCCAAGTTTGAGCCAACGCTACAGTTGCTGCATTTTATTAACAAAAATAGACATTTGACATACTAATTAGTTTAGATGGGGACTTCAAAAGTTAAAGCTAGAACTTTGCGCTATATACCTGAAGCTTCTCCATAGTGTCTTTCATCACTGATTAATGGCTTTGACAGTAACCATTTGGAGTGTTTTCTTGGCACCTAGTTACCAGGTGATAATGGGTCTAAACCAGAAACACAGAAAATAATTGGGAAGTTAATTTACTTCATTGAGAAGAAGAGAGTTCCTAGTCAAACAAGCAGTTGATGAGTTGCTATGCTGTCAGCAGAAAGAAAAAAAGAGAAGTACTTAGGTGACTGATCTTTACTATTTCATCCAGAGGGCTAGGATAAAATTGTTCTGGACAGTTAGGAAATTCAGCTGGAGATAGATCATACTTATTGTTCTTATTTTGGTGATTTAAGATTATTTTAAAATACATATATGTGGAGGGGACAGCAGCTGTTACAAATATGACGGTTACATCTTTTTCCTCTTTTTCAACTAGTTTTGCCAGTAGAAAGAATGAACAAGTTTCAAGTGAGGAAACTACAGCTCAGGTTACCATTTCTGAATGCAGATCCTTAGGCTGCTTAGAATATTCACTGTATGGAGAGGCTCTGGCTGGTTTGTATGCACAATAGTGATGAGTTGTGTCCCGTGCAGAAAATAGATAGAGATTTTATAAGGAGATCCTTCCAGTTTCCTTCTGGGAGTATATTAGTTCCCTGCACACATAATTATTAAGTTTACCCTTTCCTCTTGCTCCTAGCCCATAGTTTTCATTTTTCTTATTAAATTGATTCCTTTGGAAAGAAAATTATCAGTCATTTACGTGTAGACCATGAACAGTTGCTTAGCACCTATTTAGCCTCATGAATCAGAACAGGTTTTCTAAGAAATCAGCCTAACATTTTACCTTTGGGATGTAGTTTAAGCATGATGGTGGTATGCATCTCTCTTAAAAAAAAAAAAACCATCCCTTTTGACCATTCTCAAAAAAAAAAAAAGAAATAAATTTGGCACGTTATTGGTTAGTTCCTTTTTGTCGTGATTTAGGACCATCCAAGAACAAAGATCACTATCAGCTACCTGCTCCCTCACTGCTCCCCCGAGGGGAGAGGAAAAGTACCAAGGCAACACCTAAGAGAAGCGAGGGCTCAATTGTCGCTGACGGTCCCGGGATGGTGAAGAGCACGAGCAGCAGGTCCCGGGATGGTGAAGAGCACGAGCAGCCTTTTCACGCCTCTTTCCCCCGTTCCTCCCCATTTGCCCGCGCTCACACCTCCCATCCCGGCGTTTTTTCCCCGTCAGAGGCGGGAACGGGGGCTGCGCTCAATCCCTCACCGATGGCTCCCGACGCTCGTCTCGCCTCGCCTCGCATCAGCGCAGGAGGACTCCTCGCCATTGCTCACACGCCGCAGTCCCGCACGGCCCGCTCCGACGGGCGTTCATCCCGAGGGCTGCAGCTCCTGTCCCCTCCCGTGCGGAGCTCTGCGGCCCGCGGGCACTCCCGCACGGCCCGTGCCATGGCCGCCTCCCACATAGTCTCTGGCCGCTGTCACACGCAGCTATGGGCGACTCCCAGCCCCTCCAGTGCCCTCCGTGGGTGCAGGAGCACAGACGCGCTCTCACCGCGGAGTGGGGAGGGGTCTCGGGTTTGGTGCTGTACCTCCCTTCCTGACTGCGGGGCCCGCACTTCCACCCCCTCCTATACGTGAGATTTCCCCTCTTTAAATAGCCCCGAGAGGCACCAGTTTGTCCCGGGCTGGGCCGGATGGGGCTCCTCCTCAGAGCCGGGGAAGCTTTGAGAACTGCTTATGGGGCAGCACTGCAGCCCACTCCCCTATTACCCAGCAAAAAGGGACTCCACACAAAGCCATCACAACTAAACACACACTTTCTCTCTGAGGAGAAAGTCAGCGTTATCAATTTCTTAATATTATATTATTATCTTGACTGTGCAAACTACTGAGGTTCATCAGTCTGAGGCACGACCCTCAGCATGACCTGGAAACTCACTTCCTCTGCAGCTTCCTTGCCTTACACAAACAAACAAACACATCAAACAAGTAACAGTAACTTTCAAAACACAACTTGCTCAGGTGCTTTGGTTCTTACAAATAACACATCTATCTGTCCACATTCTTTACAGATTTTAACCCTTGAGGAGGTAAATCAGATGCAGAAGCCACACAGCTTTTGCAGTATTGCAAAGATCCAAATAATTCAGCGCACCTGAAGGATCTCGTTTGTTGGCACTTGTGGTACTTGTGCCAGTTGCAAACTTTGGTTTGCCAAAGGTGCGCTTCCAATTCAATAAGTTGTGAGTAAAAAACAGTCATGTGATGGAACACTTCCAGGAACACATTCTAAATGCCACTCAAGATCAGTCAGCAAGTTGATAATACCAAATCTAACAGATCTGAACAGCATTTCCTCTCTCTCAGTTATTAAATAAGAAATGTTATCATGAGAAAAAAAAAATGTACTGTCATAATCATACTCAAATAAATTAATGACCATATCTGTTACCAAGCAAAAACTCTTTCCACACAAATCCATGATATTTTTATGCTACAGTTTTGTTTAAGGCAGACTATTTCCTTAGCCTTTAAGGTGTAGGTTTTATATGATAGATATATTGCTGCTTTAGTTTAACAAAAAACAGAATGTTCATCCAAGTCATGTAACTGATACAAAAAGAAGTTTTCAGTGAGAATTTTGACGTAATATTTAGGTTCACTTATATGATTAAGAAAAGCACAAGAGATTTTGTAGCAGCTGGTGCATATTTATCCCTAATGAGCAAGTAACAGCAAGTAATCGGGAAAACTGGATTTTTTTTTTTTATTTTGTTTTCTAAAGAAACTGGCAAATATTCTATTTCTTATAAACAGAGCAACAATTCTATGTTAAAGAAATAGGAAGCCAAGCCAGTGCATGCACTGGAGATAGAACCTAAAATAATTTCCCAATATAAAGTGCAATTGGATTAAGAAAAGCTTTGCTGTGGGAAAAAAAAAAAAAAAAGACAAAAACAAACAACCCAAAACCAGATGGAATCCTTCACAGAGGCTGCCAGACCTGAGCTACCCAGCATGCTAACTGGAAGGTCAGAAATAAATGGTTATGGTTGTTTAGAAATATCTTCTATGTGTGAAATTGATTGAATTTATTCCATCAACCACTATTTTGACCTGCTTAACAAAAAGGGGGGAAAAAAGGACAAAAAAAATGAAATGAGGGGAGTGTTTAATCTACGCCATAGTATTTACAATGAGAGGTACCAGATGTGGTGTGTAATACCAACTGCTTCCTACAGAAACTTCAAGATAATGGAATTCCTGAAATAGATTGAAATAAATTAAATTAAACTATAATTACTACGGCTGCCTATGCACTTGGGCTCTGGAAGACTCAGGTATTGGAAGCTGCCTGAACTACATGATAGTGAACCAAATATTGTGGCTACTATCTTGGTTTTACCAATATAAGCACTTACAGAAAGCAATCTGCACTCTTATTACCCAACCATAAAATATTTTTACAGTAGGTCTGTGTTCAGTTTTATATACTTCCAAGAATGTTATTGTAATCTTTAATCACTATAAACAATAGAAGTATCTGAAAATTGTTGAGATTAAATTCTACTCTCCTACATCAACCAACTTTGCAGTTCTGAGGAATTCAGACAAGCTCCAAACAAGGGCTTTGAAACACAAGTA
Organism: Urocolius indicus; assembly: GCA_013401255.1. NCBI lineage: Eukaryota > Metazoa > Chordata > Aves > Coliiformes > Coliidae > Urocolius > Urocolius indicus. The sequence goes on along the minus strand of WBNH01012182.1, from coordinate 741,712 downwards.
CTCTGTATAACAGAACTAATTGGAGGCTGGACAAAAGAACTTATCACAGATTCAGACAGCCATACAGTAAAGACCTTTGTTAACAAATTTGACTGCTCAGTTACTTTAAAGCAATCTGGATTTTCTGATAAGGATGCTGACAGTGGTTTTCATGTTCTCTAAAATTACATTTTATATGTAAGGCATATATTTAGTGCATTTTAGTATTGATTTTCTTTATATATTGACCATACTCCCTCTCTATACACAGTTCTGACATTTTCTTGACAGTTTGAGGCTTGGTCCAATTGCTACACAATATATTCATTTTGAACACCTACTTCAACTAGTATGAAAAAATAAAAAATAATTAACATGCCCAGTAAAAATCACTACTTCAAGTTCTTTCCATGCAGAGGTTTTGTTCTCTCCATCTCATTTTTTTTTCTTTTTATTCTATCTTGATAAATTAATAAAAAAGATTTTTTTTCCCCCAAAAAAACCCTCTTCATTTAAACAACCGTGCTTTTGGCAAGGATAGATATGTGATCTGATTCTGCTACTGAACTTCACAGTGCTATTTCTTCAAAAATTACACAGAAAAGGCATCATTTTAATAACCTGCAAGCTTTATGATTTACACATGAAGTGCCTCCATGTTCCCTGCTTCTTGACAAAGGTTTCACAGCAGCATGCCGTATTGTTTTATTTTGCACAGTACAGAATTTATAAGGCTTTGTTACTTTCATAAAATATATTATAAAATATTTACTACTCCATTATGAAGGCATTATCATAAATAGTTAAAACTGTAGTTCAGCTGTCAAGATAATTGAATAAACCGTATTTTGTGATGTAGCATCTTTTAGTGATGCATCACCACTTTCATTCTGTTCCATTCAGTTATTTACTAATGTGGCGAAACTGAAAATTATTCAATAGTCCACACTTTGAATTAGAGAGTTTCATTTATAAACTGAAGGAAGTAACAGTATAAACTGAATTATCTGTTCTGTGCATTTAAACTTCTTGGAAGGTTTCTTAAAAGTTGTAGTTCTTCAAAAGACATACTTTTTAGCAGATAATTTTATTTTAAAATTATCACGACTCAATTGCTAGCAGACTCTGTGACTGCACTTGCTTCTGTGTAATGAGTGGCTAGAAATGGACAGTTTATTTCTGTGTTTGAAGCAATAAATCCAAAACACGGGAAATCCCCATTTCATAAACCATAAACAATGGAAAAACGCAGAACTGAGGGAAATGACAGATCTCCAAAACACATGAAAACTGCAATGGATCAAAGTACTTACCTACCGATGAGCACTGAGAGCACTCAGAGCAGATGATGTTAAGAGAGTTAGAACACAATGTAAACACAAGGCATTAATTGTGAATGCTGCTTGAGCTGACTAAAGTTCCTCCTTAAACTTTATCTAAAGGAAAAGCCTCTGTCTTTGAGTAAACCAGAATTTTTCCACAGAGAATGAAAGCTGACCAGTGACTTCATCCTGATTTCAAATTGACCTTAATAATTCTTCTACACAGACAGCAAAAAGTACTATTATCAGTAGTGTTTTCCATGATAGGTCCTTTCTAGGGTTCTGTGACAAAGCTGGGACTATGTGTCTACACCTTAGATAAGGGTATCATCAAATTGCCTCTGAGGGTGTTTTTCAAGTGCTAAAACACAAAGTCAAAATATACTTGATATAATGATTTGAGAAAATCTTCTGCAATAAGGATCTCTCTGTTTCCATTGCTCCAATTCCTCTCATGTGAGGTATTGGAGCCATCTTTAAAATTTATAAGTCAAGCAAACATCTTGTCTCCAGGTCTAATTTTCGTACCATCTCTGATACCACTATAAGATAGACAGTATAGCAATCTTGAATAATGGTGGTTGTAGGCTGCCTATAGAACTCAATGACACAAAAGCTAAGAACTACAATCACAGCCAGCACACTAACCATGGAGCCATCCTCATGAATTACTAGTAGATGTTGAGAAGTGTGTTTTGTCTGAGCTGAAAGAGACTTGTATAGAGAACATTTCAACAGTATGCAGCCTTTGATGACACAAACCCAGGTGAACTAGAGTGAGAGAGCAGAAGCAGTTACTAGCCTGAGATGCTTGTTTCTTTTCTGGAAGCCATGGTACACATGTGAATGGCTTGCGAAGTAGTTCCTGGCTTGGCAGTTCACAAATCATTGAATCACAGAAAAATGGTGCTAACCAAGGTTTAATTTAATAAACTGGTAAGGACTGGAATGGTTCAGAAGCTGCTTCATGAACCTTTTAGACAAGAGTAGTTTGGATGGATAGACCAGAATGTTCTGGTTTGATTAATCTGAGGTTTTAAATCGCCTTTGAGGAACTGCAGCTATAACTATATTCCCACTCTTTAGTATTTCCATACTTAATTTTTGAGAGTCACTAGCACTAAATATGATCTCTTCTGTGAATTAATGTCTTAGACATGTAACTGTAACTCTGGTATTATTTAGCGAGCTTCATGAGAAATTATTGCAGAAGGGTAGCTGAACGAAAACAGCTGGTAATGTCACACATATGACTTTAACGGTCCTACAGAGATCAGCATCTGCAATGCCCCATCTGAAAGCTGGAGGGAAACATTCTCTCACTGGGATTCAGAACCATGAGGACTTCCAAGAATAAAATGCCTATGTTTAGTCTCGCAGAAATATAGCTGAGGAAGGAAAGGAGGAAGAGTTGCTGCCACCTTATCCACACCCCATTGAATCCTTTCACTGTCCTGTTGAAAGTAGGCAGGGAGGGGTGCTAACTCTTGGAGTACCAGACAACCTTTCTGTTCACAAATATTCAGTGTTGAAAGCTGATGTTATTACCGATACATTGCTTTAAACAAATGTGAGTCATACTTCTGATCACTGCTGAGTATTCTGGAGAAGGTTTACCTTATTCCCCTTATAATGGGTATTACTACTACTTATTCTACCATAGTGTTGGTTTGTGACTGCCCCAACACACTGAGAAATAGGGATTTCACTGTCATTCCAGTATTCCCTAATTAACATTTCAAATTACTGTGCTGAAATCTGAGCTTTACTTCCTCCTATGCTGTCAGAATTGCTGAGGGAGGAAGGCAGAAAAGCTGACCTTGAATATCATTGAAGATGCATATTCATTTAAAGGTGTTCAGAAGGAAGAAGTCATTATTTCTCAAACCATGGCCCAGAATATCATTATTTATTTACTTATTTTTCTGCTGCTGCTTTTAACAGAAAGGGATAAAAGCCAAGCTCCAGGGACCTAACACAAAGTGTCATCTGTGAACAGTAACAACAATAAAAATAAGATGGAATTCAGCAAAGCTAACAGCAGCTTCCAACATCTACTGTTACATATCTGCAATTTCAATCCATCTGCCAGTTATAGTAACTATAGCCAGAGAGTATAGTATTTTGTGACTGATAAAGGAGGCCACTAAATTAATCTTAATACTTTCCAAACTGTAGTGTCAAAAAAGGGTCTGTTCACAAGTGTGGTATCTTAGACATGATTATTTCACACGTTTGCTATTTGAGATAAAAAAATTAATGTTGGACTTTACAAAATGCTGAAAAAAATTTAAATCCCCCACACTAGCTGGAGGACACACTGAATGACCTAATACTTTTGCTTTCCCTCTCTGCTGGTAATTCTGTATTCAGTGATTCCATAATACCATGGGCTTTGAAATACATGCTTTAGAAACATATGAAGAATGGTTTTATTTTACTGCAAGCCTTGCTGCAAGGCATAACCTGATGGCCATTTCTGGGTGGCAGTGATCTTGTCTTCTATTCTTATTCCATGACTAACAAGGTCATAGGCTCTTTGAACTTTTGCAAGTCACTTCAGCATTTCTTAGACCCAGTTACTTTATCACTTCCAGGAAAAAAAATGGGAATGAGAATACTCAACTTTGCAAATCACTTTGAGATTTGTTTGAGTTTGAGCAGAGAAGGAAAGAAGCTCATTCTTAAATGTCCAGGCCCCAGTCCAGTTTTTTACATTTTCAAGCATAAGGTGCCATAAAAAGATTTCATTTTAGTAGGCAGAGATGAATGAAATTGATGAAATGCATTTGATTATTGCGTAATATATCTTTTGAGAATTTTAAAATACACACCCTGCTGTTACTTATTGCCTGTTCTTATCTCAACAAGACAAGAATTAGTTCTACCTAATCAGATTCCTAATCAGGGATCCGGCAACCTCAGGGAAATAATTTAACCTATATCAATATTACGACACATCACACACAATGACAGTAACATTTTTACATTAAGTCTTGGACAAAAGCTTTCTTTAAAAATAATTTGATTATGGCACTGCACCATGCTATGTTGAAATACTTCATGTTCCATTTTAACTATATGCTCATAGAGGTTAAATCAACTGGTACAATACCCATCAAGCTCCGTTTATGAAGGTTCTGTAAGTGCTTTGCAAACTATTCTCAATAAAACAACAAGCTACATAATTTTTGTTAAAAAGTGAAAATGCATGACAAGGTTGCAAATAGATCAGTAAGGATCATCAAGCTGTGATCTGTTTCACAAGACGGAGAACTTGTTCATTGTTCCTACAGAAAAGGACAAGTGCTTTAACTTAAGCAGCTAGCTTAAATTAAACAATGATCTTCATGATGTAGTGGATGAACTCTCTCCTCCAGAGCTTCATGAGTTATAGTGGAATTGGGCTTTTTAATATATGTAAATTACTCCTTAATTCACCGATGAAACTTGCTATGACACATGTACAATGTTACCTGAGCTTATACCTAACTTTTCAGTCTATAGGGAAGAGGTAAAGGTAAACATGACCACACTGCATGTTATACTGCAGGTATGAAAGTTGCAGAGTGTGAGAGTTTTCTTTCTGCATCTTAATTTTCATTTGTGAGGCTGAAGACATCAACCTCTTACCTGCTTTTCTCAATGCATAGAAAAGAAGCAGTGTGTAGGGGTGAAAACCCAATCCTATCTATAGTCATCCGGCCTCATATTGATGCTGGGTTTTGTATTGCATAGGAATTTCTTTCCAATAGAATGTTTATCTGTGAGAAACTGGAAATTCAGTGCAGGTAGGACTTTCCATGTTTTATGTAAGTTTTAGCTATGATTCATTTAATTAAGATTTAATATCTGGACCTACAGAACTACTCCCAGAGCAGCAAAAACTCTCTTTAATAGGAATGTGAATGTTAATTAATGAGCAGGCTATTCACATCTGAATTCAAGAATCATTCAAACTCTATTCAGAAATTCACTGGCAAGATTGGTGCCCTAACCCATAAACAATAGCCAGCATCTTTCTTAGTGCTAAGATAATTGCTTCATAGAACTTCTCTGTTAACTGCATCTCAAAAATTGTTTTGGGTGGCCTCTCAAATCTATGCTGAATCTTGGTAACAAGTGTTTGATGTAGATAGAGGCTTTTAGAGAATACACCACTCTATAATTTTTTTTAGCCTCTTCATCATCTCATGGTCCCGAGAAAAGAGATTTATGGCTCTTATAACTGGTTACTAGCTGCATCCGACTGTCATAATTAGATCTTTTGCAAAATTATATTAAAAAGGTTTTCTCCAGGCCATGAATTGTCTTGGAATAGAAGCCAATCAGACAATATAGAAATCTGAATAAACTTAAAACAAAATAAGTGACATGGAATAAAAAGGATTTATAACTTCAAACATGAAACTAGATAATAGTATTTATAAGCCTATAAATTTTAAAGCTCCCAGACTAATTTAAAAGCAGTTTGGTGATACTGCCAGATGAGAAGTGCATAAACAGAAGGTTCCTTTGATTATCAGAGTGTTTGCTTCTGAAAATTAGAACACAGCCATTTATCAGAGGGTGTCTCAAGGCTATAATCAGTTAAGGATATTCAAGAACTGATGTAATTGATTATGCTGGATGTCAATCAAACTGGGGCAAAACATGAAGCAGTGTTCTAATGTAAATGTGAAATATGCATATGCTAAGGTGTCATGATGAAGGAATAAGTGACAGTCACGTTCCTGATGTGTTACAGCACTTTGAATACAGTCATGAATGTGTGAATTAAAAGGAAGTACCTGTAAAGTTTCAACATGCAGATCTATATGGGCTGAATGAGAAGTTTCAACGTCAATTTACCATTATTGTATGATGACATATCAAATAATATCTCCATTATTTGGAGTCTGTTTTGCCCAGAACCATAACTGGCAGTCAGCCCTCCCTGCCCTTGTCTCCATCGACAAGCCCTTGGGATCTTCTACTATCTTGCTGGGGCCTCTGCCCCCCTACGGGAGGTGGGGGAATGTGGGGGATGTGAGCGAGGGGCTATGTGGGGCTTTGTTGCAGGGTGAACTGAAACCACGACAGCTGTACATGTTTTTCCAGATGTCCGAATATAAATGTTTGATTTTTTTTTTTTTACTGAAAAATAGGAACAGGGAGATGAGAAATAAATCTTAAAACAGTTCCGCCCACCCCTCCCTCTTTCCAAGACTATCCTTCCTTCTCCCCCAGCAGCACAGGGGATGGGGGTTGTGGTCAGTTCGTTACAGATGGATTTTGCCGCTGCTTCTTCTCGGGGGAAGCCTCATCACACTTCCCATTGCTACAGTGTGGGGTCCCTCACCATGGAACACGGTCCTTCATCAATTTCTCCAACATGGGTCCTTCCCATGGGATACAGTTCCTCAAGAACTGTTCCAGCATGGGGCCTGCCATTGGGGCAGCTCCTCATACCCTGCCCCAATGTGGGTCATGCACTGGGAGAACAGTCCTTCAGGCACCGACTGCTCCAGCATGAGTCCCTCACAGAATCCCAATTCCTGACAGCAAACCTGCTTTGGCATGGACTTCTCTTTCCCCACAGGCTCCCAGGTCCTGCCAGGAACTTGCTCACCACGGGCTTCCCACAGAGCCACAGCCTCCTTCAGGCATCCACCCGCTCCAGCTTGGGCTCCTCCACAGGCTGCGAGTGGATCTCTGCTCCCCAGTGGCCTCTATGGGCTGCAGAGGTGCAGCTGCCTCACCATGGTCCTCACCACAGATCACAGGGGAGTCTTTCTTCCAGGGCCTAAGCACCCTCCTCCCCATCCTTCTCCACTGACCTTGGTGTCTGTGGAGATGTTTTCATATTCTCAGTCCCTGTTGCTGCTGCAGTTTACCAACTGTGGGCAACTTCTTCCCCTTTCCCAATATGTTAATCACAGAGGCGTTAGCTCCATCACTAATTGGCAAGGCCTTGATCAGCTGTGGGTCCATCTTAGAATTGACTGGCATTGACCGTGTCAGCAACAGGGGAAACTTCTGGCAGCTTTTTATTTAAAGAAGCCGCACTTGCAGCCTCCCACCATTACCAAAAACCTGGCCTAGGCAAAACCACTACATTACTAAATATGTGGAAATCCGCTCAAGTGTGTCTTGAAGGAGAAATACTTGGAGATCAGAAGAGTATTAATGGAAGGTATTATTAATACATGCTTTCCCCTTTCCTCTTCTATTGGCACCTGCTTCCGGCTAGGTATGAAATACTGCTGTGACAGACAGATTGTCCTGCTACACCCATTCTTGGATTCTCAACTAAATCAGGACAGAAAAGATTGAAGATAACTGCTACCCGCTATTTTGAACAGAATTTAAACAAGCACTTATTATATGACTAACCTGTGACTTTTAGACAATAATGCTTATGGCTAGTACCAAATTACTTGATGGCCAGCTAGAAGAGTGATCAGTTTGTCTCTTAATATTTGCGATCATATTTAAGTAGAAATATGCCATCAGAAACTGTTGGGGAATCATTTATGAGTAGCAGTTTTATCAGACTTTCAAGAAAGTACAATTGGGGAAGATGTGATAAAGGAGACAGTTCTTAACCACAAGCATGGCTGTTTCAAAACTAATTCTGAAAAGCAGGGTAGCATTTCACACTTTTCTTTCCTATGTCTAAATATTTCATCTGTGGAAAGCTGTATACATTTATGATTTTTCTATCAAATGTTTGCTGTTGACAATGCTATGTAAAAGAAAATACAAAATATAAAGGGATATAGATTCAGCACATATATTGATGACAACAATGAAAGAATACTTTTCTATGTGGCAAGCACAACTGGCTAAATACACAGCAAGAAGTTGTTAGCCTTCTTTGAAGAAACAAGAGATGGTCAATAATGGAATTGTACGTGATAAACTGACAATAACCTCTGTCTATCAAAAAGCCATGTGCTTCTTTATAGCCTTATGTGTCTATGTAAAGCAACAAATAACTTTAAACATCTTTCCTTCTGGAATTCATTTCTGAAACATTCAATTCTCTTGTTTATTTTAAGCAGAGAAAGAAGAAGACATCCTTACACGTAATTCTCTAGCAAAGCTAAATAATCTTTCAGTAAAATATTAATAATTCATACCTCAAAAACATATCTAAATTAGTCTTCACATATTTTTCCCATGTATCCCCCCCAGGCTTGGATGCACACAGAAATTAAAGGTTGCAAACTTGTGCTAGGTGAAAATCCAAAAGCAATTATACATACTGCACAGTTCAGGCTCTCATCTTCTTCCTCCTTTTTTGTCCCAATACATTACAATAGTTACAAAAGAATTAAATTGCACCCTTTCTTAACCCTCAGGTTATAATCTTTGAAATGAAGATACATAATTAGTAGAGCAGAATGCATACAATTTCTCTAGTACATTTTATAACAAGCATTAGTTTTATTACTGCATACAAGTTTTACCAAGACCAATACTGTATTGAACAAGATATGCTTCACATATCTCAATGCCTTTGTCTCGAAGAATTTAGACAAGAAAGGCAAACACTGGAAGAAAAGACATGTTAGTGATTGTGGTTTATCCACAGATAAGAAATCAAAGATTGTTCACGAAATGGAACTAAGTTCCAAGATATATAAACTTTCTACAGCTGAGACATTAACTGAAGATAGAGTTTCTGATTTAGGACAGTCAGCAAGACTCTCAACCCCATACTGTGGCAGCTCAAGTTTGACTTGGTATTCAGTTAATCTTACAACTTTTTTCTCAAGTTACCTGGGTAGCTGTTACCCATCTGTCCCTTCCAGCCCTTGAGACTCTGTGATTCTGTGATCTGTTACAGCTGTAGTGTGCAAACATTCTGGGGAAATAGTGCAAATTTTTTCAGTATTACTGTGCTCATCCCCTATATTTACCTGCAAACAAGGACATTTGTGCAAAAAACAAACAGCTTTCATTCTGTATTGTCATTAGTTGTTTTTCATCAAATAATCCCATTTGTTCTTTCATGGAATAGAAGCAATATCATAAGTACCCTAAGTGACCTAATAAATAACAGAAATAACATTGCTCAAGACAAGGTTAATACTCAACCTTTCATTTTTTTGTTCAATAATTTCTAATTACAGCAAATAAAATCCCACGATGCTCTATTCTATACATTGATGTATTCCAAAGACAGTAGAGGGCTATATCTGTCAAATTATTTATTGCAAATAGTTCATTCAGATTTATCAGTAACTGATGTCTGTTGGGTGCTTCTTATCTCACAGTAGAATATTGTTTCAGTTGCAACATAAGTGTCAGGAACAAATAGTATAGTTTTACTTCAGAATTTACTCTAGTATATCTGTGTGAGATTACATTACTATGGCATACTATAAAACATAGATGTAGAATGTACACTTGTCTGTATTATCTGAAGGGAATGGATTCAAATCCCTCAACATCCTCTTAGCTAAAATTTTGATTTTGCTTTAAATCCACATGGACAATTGTTGTTATCTCACCTCACAGAAACCAAAACTTTAATACAAATCAGTCTCTGAAAGACTATTCCTTCTGAAAGAAGAATTGTTAAAAATGCCACTGATATTATTGTTCTTATGCTGTCATGAATGAATATAGTGTGGTCAAGCAGAACTTTCAGCATTGGTTTGCACTCTTAAAGGCTAAAAAGGGTTTGTCTTGGATGGTATCCAAATAGGATATTTCCCAAGAATGTGTGATTGGTCTTCTAGGTAGTAACAGTAATCCAGTAACCCACAGGAAATACAGAAAAGTAGGTTCAAAGTGTGATTTTAGAATTCATGCTCATTCAGTAACTACTGAGCTTCAGTTTCAATGTTGGAATCTTGACTTGTATTTTTCAACAAGACTGTAGTTTGAGTGTTGTTGTTCAACTTGCTGAACCAATTGCACCTGAGTTTTTGAAAATGATGGCAACAGGCTTCTTTTCCTAACCAGTTATTTTATTCTACTTTGTACCTGAAAAAAATGTTATCCCACCTGAGATTTCCATCACGTTTGAAGTTACTTATCTTTAGGAGCAGAACTTTGTCCTCTTTCTATTAAACCAGATGACTGCAGAATCAGGACAGTAGTTTGTAAAACCTTTGAGATCTTAGAAGTTAAAAGGTGCTCTTATAAATGGAAGTCATTGTTATTTACTCATGGTGAGCTGAAGTGGATGACCAGAGTTGCAGGGAAGCTTCTGCATGAACTACTTTTGCAAGATGTCTTAGCTAAAGCTCAGTAGGTTCAGGTAGTTATCATGGAGCCAAGGATTAACAAAAGAGTTGGAGCATAACTGAGAATCTCGTTAAACTTCACTTGCAGGAAGTGTCTTACAAAGTCTTTCTCAGACATCAAAACAGGACAAACACTTAGAAATACACAGCGTGAGCAAGGACTGGTAGCCTCTAAGAAAGGAAAGGCAGGTTTCACCATCCAGTTAGGTTCCTTTGAAGGCAAGGCTACCATTGGAGACAAAAACGGGATTCAATGGACAGCACATGCTCAGATTTCCAGAAAGGATTTGACAAAAGTCCAGCTCATGTGTGGCTCTTTTTTTACTGCAAAGTGTCTCAAAAGCACATAGGCTAGCTGCCTGTTAGCGGGATCTCACTGTTCAAAGTGCTCTGGAGAATGGAGGAGGAACGAACTGGGCTCTGGGGGCATCTGGGCACACTGACTGCTGTGAAATGTCACACATTGATGTTTCACACAGGAACATCAACCACGGTTAACCCCATCTGTGCTGATTCCTAGTGCTATGGCCAAATTTCCTTCTGGAGCACTGACTTATTGTGATCTGCAAAACTTTTTTGTCTTCCTTGTGTTAGAAGGCATATCTACTATTGCCTTTAAGATCTACTGTAAATGACAGTTTTACTACTACAGAATTTATCTACAGAAGGTGATGCTTCACAGCAACATTTAAGAGTTTGTACATAAGCACAATAAGCAGAATGAGAGATTACTGTTGAACTGGGACCTCATCCAAAATACAATGACGTCAACAGAAAGGCTGCTATTGATTTTAATAATTCAGTGACAAGTGACCTTCAAGTTACTGTTCACTTGTAGCAGGAATAAAATTAAATTTAGCCAGTTTTAAAGATTAAAGTCCCTACCTCTGCGAATGTGCTGAAACTCTGTGTGTATTTGTTCAATTAACTCTCAAGTTCTTCAAGGTAACAGACCAAAAGTGTTCCAGACGTTGTTTGGGAAGGAACGCTTGCACCAACGCTTCAGCTTCCTTCTCCTCCCCATGTGTCTTCAAATGGGAATGAGCAATACTCAAATGTCTCACAGAAAATAGCCCACAGATGCTAGTGATCCAGAGCCTGGTGCTTGTCTGTTTGCTGGAGCAGTGTAGGATGTCATCCCTTATGGATTAAATAAGTGTTACAGCACCTTGTTAATACTCTTTTGGGATATCCTTAGAGTCCTGAATACTCGAGTCTGCTTATGAAAAGGCTTTGGAGAAAGTGATCTTTTGAGATCCTTTTCATCATACATTTTTCTGAGCCACTAGTAGGTCTACTGTTTACTCCACTGACACCAGCCTCATCAAATGCATTCACTTAGTCTATCAGAAATTGAACTGACATCAATATATATAGCACAGATTGTATGGATTTGGGCCTTATCTGTAGAAATAAAATTCTTTCTGACGAGGCAGTTCCTTCTCATTTTCTATAAATGTACTGTTTAACTACAGCCATTATTATGAGACAATCAAATGAATGGCTTCATAAAACTTTCTGTAAAGGATAATCCCAAAGAAATAATCTTTCTTAAAAAACAAAAAGGATTAAAAATCTTTGTTCAGGGCCTAAAAGGTTTCTGAGAGCCTGAAAATCAATAGTAATTTATATCAGTCAAATGATACCAAGCATACTTGACACATAGCAAAAAATCCCCTATGAGCAATTTACATAAAATATATTTTTTTCTTTCTTTATCTGCCCTCCTTTTCAGCAGCCAGGTCTTTTATTGCATTATACATTCTTATCTAGTTGCTCCTCAGAAATATTTAAATCATCATGAAATATCTGTACGCTGTTTCGAATTCATGTTCCAAGGCACTGAAATAGTTCTAAGGTGTTTTGTGCCTTTACTTCACTGTTTAACAGGAGAAAAAAGTTATGTGACTAAATAGTGATTACAATTCACTGAATAAGACTTGCAATATTTTAAAGGGTTCAGTACCTTCAGAGTTAACAGATTATCTCCACTGTGGTCTACAATGGCAGGCACAGAAGTATATCTGGATTCTAAGCATTAAAGAAATATGATTTTTAAAAGCTGATACTCCTGTCCACGCGACCAAAGTTACCACATAGGTAATCTGTTTTCCCTATAAGATCTATTCCTTTTATTGTATTTTTATGCAGTAGCAAATAAAGTGAGAGTAGGTAATGATTGTGATTGCAAACACTGAAAATGAACTAAGTTTATTATTTTTTTAATATTAGCATAATTCTCACAATGTTGTGAAAAGGTTCACATGGGAACAGGGAAAAGAACTTTCCTGCTGCCTTTGCAAACTGTGAATGCAGTGCCTTTGGCTCACTTTGACTCCTCTCTAACCAATCCTGGCCAGAGCACCAATTGGTGGAGCTAGTTTGATCAGCTGATGAATGACAATGGAATAACTGTGTTACTTCAGGTTACTGCTTTTCTAAGTCATCAGTAATATTTCTTTCTGAGGTTTATTGTAGTGAAGCATCATGAAAATCTAATAATTAAAACATATAAAATGCAAAATGGCCAACTGTGCATCATCTGGAATTGTGAACTAATGGTGTTAACATAAATAAGAGCTCAGCAAAGGTATCTGGAAAAAATCTAAGCAGATTCTTTAAAAGTTCTTACCAGTTGTGCCTTCACAATAGTCACTACTACAAAATCCACATAAGAAAGGAAAAAAATGTTTGAGTGGGTTACTTGTTCTCAGTCTCTTTTTAGCACAGCTGAACTACTTTCAGTACCCATGATAACTAGATAACTAGCTCAAGTAAGATTGTACTGAATCATAATAAAATGTTTCCTTACATAATTAAAAGTCCTTTTTCAAAACTGGATTTAGATTTTATATTTCCTAAAAATATTATCAGAAATACAATTCCTCAAACCTAAAGCATAGTGGGATTAAAAAAATGACAATTAAAGGCTTTTCTGATTTTGGAGATTAACATAGAAAATGACATTTAGAGTGTAGAAATTTGTTAAATTGATTACTGTAGCAAACAGAAGTCATGCTAAACTGTGATATATCTCATCAGAATTACTCTTAGTGACTTGACATCTGCCTTGGCCAAATATATGTGGATAATTATAGTCCTTTTGTTTAACTGCCTATTGCAGGTTTAGTTTTTTTTCCCAAACGTTATATAAATGGGTACATGTAAGCTCAGAGGATTTATCATACCTGAGCTAAATATAGCTGAAGTTAATTTGTGACTGAACAAGATTTTGAAAAACTCTGCATACTGAGGTGATTACCCTCCTCCTGACGAACTGAATGGATGTTTTTCCTTATGAATATACATATCCTATTATTGAGTCTCCTCCAAAAGCTTTGGTTGGCCATATGAATCCAGCATTCCTCCTTCACTCTCCAGATACTGAACACTCTTGAAGAAGAAAATTAAAACCTTGCTAGACAACCTTGCTGAGGTTTTATCACTTTCAGGAATGAAAATATTTCTAGAATTTTCTAAATATCTTGTGACATTTGAATTCTATCAGCTACAAATATATCATGGGTTTTAAATGCGTGAAATGGGGGAAAGTCTGTTAAATATTAATACTGATGAGACAGAAAATACAGTCATGATTACAATCTCACATTCTTTCATTCATTTCCACTGTCATGATTCCAGTTTGAAATCCTGGTTTAATTCTGCTGTCTGTGGTTTAAACTATTTTATCCAGTATACAAGCTGTCTCTTCTACTAGTTACACATAACATGAAAAACAAGAGCATAAATCTTCCTGTTCCTTCTTCTCTACTGGTGGTAATGGTGTAACACCACAATTGTTCATGCAAGGAAGAAACTACTTCATACTATGATACGCTGCAGTGCTTTTTTCCTTGGCTAGATGGTGCTTTTCTCATCTGACATTACATGCTTCTCTCTTAGCAGCTTTTTCAGCAAGTCTCACACTGCTCTGTCCCTCATTTTGTATCATGCTGTGCCATATATGAAATGTATTGCATTATTTTAGGATGGCATTGTATTTTTCACTTTTATTTGAAGTCTAACATAATAACTGACAGTAGTAATGTTTCCATTTACAGCTTCATAGCCCTCTGAGACTTGGAGATGTTTGTTACCTTTCTTTAGAGGTTCCTACTTAGCAGATAATTATCTGTGCCTGACCCAAATAGAAACACTTCAACAGCAATTGCTTGAGTGGCAAAGTAGTCCTGGTGTACATCCAATAACAGATTTTGAAGATGCGGCACATCTCTGTTATTATTAAGGGAGTAACATTCAGGAGCATCAACAATGAACAGCAATCAGATAACTTTGAAGTAATGCTAGGGCAGAGAATTACAAACATGAAATAGAGACGCCCAGTTCCTCAAAGATATTTAGATAAGTAACGGTCATTGAGATCTACCACTGAAAAATTCTTAAGTCTTTAGGACAGTTTATCCTTTGTGTTTATCAATTACTTAACGGTAAAATAAAAAGAATGAATGACACATTTGTACATCACAGGACCATAAAATACCACGTAATATAAGACATGAGATTGAGGAACCTTCTTGGTTTAACCTTTTATATTTTTCACATGAGTTTCTGAACTATAAAAGTAATCACTAAATACATTTAGTGCCTTATATTTGATGTGCTAAATGGTGCAGCTTTTGTCTGTGTATTTTTGCATACTGAGACAATTCTCAGAACTAGGTCATTAACCTAATCAGCAAGTATATAACATAATGAAACCACCTTGATCTAAGGATGAGACTGAACCCTGTTATTTTCCTTCTCTTCAGAAACACCAAGCCTAAGGAAAATAATGCACTAAGGTAATTTGTGGAGAAGAGACTTGCTGTCAGGAAGTGGTCTTTACAGACTTTTTTTCCCTCTCGAGATGTTTAGTACCCCAAAGGTTTCTGTAGCCAAAATCAAGTAATTACAGAAGATAACTCTGAGACAGCAATTCATCTCATCTTCAAGCAGATGCATCTGTTTGTTCAGAAGAGTAATTTCCTAAGTTTCATCAACTAAGTAGACTAGCTTTCTGTTGAATATATTAGGAAGTTGAGAGTGAGAAACCTTATCTGTAGGGAGTTAATGTTAACTGAGACTAATCTCACTCTCAAATTCCTTTAGTCTCATCTTTAAGTTATATTGTAAGGACTCTCCTGCAAAATGTCCAATCCCAAGTATCTCTAAAAGCTCATGTTTTAGAAAAATAACATAAGTTGTTCCATCTGCTATGTGCCCTGCATATAACACTGACCTATCTTTAAATCCAGTTATTTGTTGGTTTAAATGATGCTGCTAAGCTAAATAAAAGATGGTCCTTGGAAAAAGAATATCTGTGTATCATAGTGACTTTCTTGAATTTAATTTTCTTATACTCCCTTTAAAAAGAAAATCAGTAAACCTAAACGAAAAGAGTATAATTGTTCAAAGTTTCATTAATGTAGTCAGTCTTTACTGAATATAAGATTTAGTGCCCTAAATAACATTACATTTTTCCTGATCAATGATAGCAGTTAAAAAACAGCAAAGCAAGTGCCTCCTGATAGAGGAGTCAAGGGAAGGTGTTATTCTGACATCAGTCCTTGATATCAGAAATACAATGCTTTGTAATGAGGACAGGAAAGACCATGTTGCATTATCCCCTTCTCATCCTTAGTTCTCAGGGCTAAATCTGAATGAGTGTAATTTTGAATAGAAAAGCATTTATCAACAAAAAATTTATCTTAAAGCCTGCTACAAAATGATGTTAAAACACTTGATTTGTTTGATTTACTAAGATTGAGAACGATCAATGAGATATTTAAACTGGCAATCCATTTGTAGCCTCAGCTGCATTGACTACCAACCATGATTTGAGCAACAAGCTGTTAACAGTGAGGGGCATTTTCAGTGGTCTGGTGGAGATTTACGCCAGGAAACCAAGAGGGTAATTCAACCCAGCGTGTCAATTAGCACATTCACATCTTTACTGTGTTTCTGTCTCTGCTGTTGAAGGCCAATGTCAACGAACATTGTCATTATTGTTTCATATATTCAATCCCTTTCCTCAGGCTGTTATAAACACACCTGCATTACGTGCTGCATGTCATGAAAGATCACAAGCAATTTGTTCTACAATAAAACTGGAAAAATACAATCACTGTTAAATAACACCTGCTGAAGTCAAGGTGACACTGGTAATTGTGGAGAAGGCCCTTTTACTTTGCATTTTAGATAATGGAATGTAACTGGGAATACATGTAGAACCAGCTCCTAAATTAGCCAAGAGTTTTCAATGATATCATAAATGGAGAGAGAAAAATTTGAATAGTATAGGACCTCATATGAAAACATAATGAACAACTGTCAGTAAATTCTTCATGTATTTCTTCGTATCAAAGAAAAGGAAAAGTATACCTGCTGAGGAATCTGAATAATAATCTAGTAAATTTGATCCAGTATTCCAAATAACCACTAAAAAGTAAAAGAATGTACCAAAATATTGACAAATCATGGAATAATCTGCCTAGTGTGCAACTAAGAGATTATATTTCTAAAATCACACGACATTCTAAGCTGACAGGTTCAGTTATGCTAATAAAAATGAACTAGATTCCCCTAATTTTATATCTGTTATTCTAATGCAAGTATATAAAGCTGATAAGCATATTTATGCCAAGTTTAATGCAGGAAAAATACATATTGCATTCATATATTTTCCAGGAAAAGAAAACAAAACAACAAGAAGAAGGATGTTTAGTTGCTCTATTGAAGTACAAATTGCTGATAAAGAATGGGTTGCCTAGAGATGACCACCTGACCTTGAAACAACTCGTGAACACCTGTACTGACACCGGTTCTATTACGGAAGAATGCTTCCTCTTCTTTTAAAAAGCATAAGTGGAAAACAACAATATTCAGATTCCATATCTTTTGATCCTTGGAATGTGCTCAATGCACTTTTGAAATAAACCTTAAGGGCTTCAACAAATCAGATTCTTGAGGACAGACTGTGAAAAATCAAAGTGTGTGTGTGTGTGCATGCAGACACATGTGTGTGTTGGTGTGACTGTACCTTCTCCCTTTTATATACAAACCTCAAGGCATTTCTTAAAAGCTGGAATATTTTGAAGTGAGATGAAATGGAAAAAAACAAAGGTAATAGTTTTTATCTGTAGGGATTATGTCTGTAAAGTCACGTAGAGTTTAGAAATTGAAGGTTATAAACAATTTTTAGAATTAGACAATACAGCTCCTATTAAGATGTACTTATTTATACCTCATGATATCTTCCTGCACAGAAAACTATGCACATTAGGCTTGGGCAATGTGGATATTTATGGGTAAATTAGTCCTCAGAGGATGCAAAGCATCTATTTTATGAGGTAAACATTGCTAACTGCAACTATTTAGTGGAATTAATCCATGTAAGATTTTCAGAGTTATTGCAAGCAATGGCTAATTCTTTCCAACTCATGGGTGTGATTTGGGGGGCAGGTGGTGAGGGAGGGGGATGCACACGACACTAAATCCATACATTAGTTCTCAGCAAGGTTTATGCAAAAAAAAAGCTTTAAAAATGCATTTTTAAAACCTTTATGAAATAATAGCACAGAGCCTGAAAAGGTTCTAAATATGGGCTAATATTAGTTTTAAAAGACCATTCTGCCCATTCTAATCTGTGTTTTGGCATGTGTCATGCACAATACTAACCCCTTTTAGGTAAATTATCATCTTGGCTAGATGGCAGTTATGCAAGCATGTAGAAATGAGGCCATAAGCAATTCCTTATTTACGGTAAGGTAATAGGACTAATGGCTGTGAAATCTCTAGAAAGACTCTGCACTGAATGTCAGCATGACTCCTCTTCACGAAGTCACAAGTAGCTCTTGGTTTTGGCATTTGAAGGCACAGACATTTCTTTGTACACTCCCTCCCACCCCTGCAGAACCCAGTCAAGGCTCAAGCCAGAACGTGCCATTATTTTTTTCCTGTTGTCTTTTTGGCAGTTGGGGATGTTTCTTTCTTTCTGTTTTCTTTATGCTACCTGAAATGTAACAGCTATGACAAAAGCAGAATGGTCTGATTGTGTCTCAACATAACAACTCAGCTGTTTTTTTAAGATATTTATGTGGATTGCAACAAGCTTTATATTTTATGTTCTGTATTGTGTCAACCATTCCAGAGGACAAACACTTAGAACTCTCTCCTGGAGATGTTTTTAATCTATTACTCTTTTTAGGTAAGACGTGCATTGTGAAATATTAAATTCTGTATGTTTTCTAACAAAAAAAAAGCTGAAAATGTGTAATGATAACCATAAGCTTTCACATACTTAGTTATTTGTTGCAACCAATCACACTTTTAAAAGTTTTATCAATCACTACTTAATGAAAAATATCCTAGAATTGGAAAGATTATTTGTTTTCAGAGTCATGGTGTATCATTCATTCTAGAGGCTGATTATCAGCATTTAACCATTACTGCTACACCTTCAACCTCTTCTTTTATAAGTGAATTGTTTACTATCACACACCATTTCAAGACCTGAGTTTCAGCATCAAACAATTTTTTTTGGTGGAACACATCCCGAAGTCCATCATCTCCCTCTCTTCTCATCTGCTAAAAACTCACTCTTCAGCTTCTGCTGCAAATTGATTCCTCTGGTGTCTGTCTGATCCATAGACCATGCCAAATTCTTCTGAGGCTTTAAAGTTGGATTTATGGGCACAGAATTAAAGTGCCAGCCAAAGTGAAAATTTTAAATCACTGATGAGCTACTGTCAAATGTTTTTGTCTTTTCAAGCATATTTTATACATTAAAATATCTGCATGTATAAACAGAATTAAACATACTTTTAGCTTTCTTTTTTTAATTATTTTTTTTGGTCAGATGATAGTTTATAAAGAGAAGAGCCGACAAACAGGAAAAAAGATCCAAGCATTTACTTTCTCACAGTCAATTTTGGTCTCTATAAATCTCAGAAGAGGATGTGAAATTGCTGTCATCTTTAAAGAAAAAGAAATGTTTTTCACTTGAAAGACTTAGTATGGAAGCAGAAATGGGCTAATTGAAAACATGCATATATATATATATATACACACACACACATACACACACACTCAACTCATAAACCATCTGGAATGAAAGACAGTGAGGTGTAGTATGATTAAAGCAGAAGAGAATTATGTCCCTAGGCTTTCTAACAAATTTAACTTTTAATGACTCAGTAAAGAGACAGCTCCTAAGGGGGCGAAACCTTTATAGAGAAGGTAGATCTCTATCAAGAAAGACAACCCAATGGACCCCATTTCCCATTCAGCACACCAAGTGCTTTCAGATATCAGTTCAAGAATTCTGTCAAATAAGTTTATTAATTGGGAAGATATTTGGCGTTTTCTAATCTACTCACATACAAATATTGTATGTGAGTATATAGAATACAAATTGTCGCCATTAGCCATTCATGGTGAGAATTGGTGTGAAATATCACTAGAATACAAATAAGAGAATGCTTACCTTTTAAAATAGACATAAACCAAGGTAGTTAGTTATTCAGATAAAAGGATGAAATCTGGCTATTATTCTGAGCTAGAAAGATTTCCCCTGCTTAAAAGAGAATGTATTAGCTAAAAAAAAAATATCTAAATGCCAAAATACCTATTTTCAGTACAAAAAGATGGAAAATCACCAGAGCTTATTGATTCATATGATAGTTTTGTCATATTTCTTTCAGAGTGCACAATTTTTCCACAATACATATGAATGCTCCTTACTCAATTGACTAATATTGCAAAACCATGCTCAATTATGAACCACCATGATTTATCTTCGATATCATGTTCTGATCTCCTGTTTCAGTCTCAGCTCCAACTAGTAAATTTGCTTGGTATCAGTTTACCAGAAAGGGAACCTAGCTGTACAAGTGAACATGAAAAACATAAAGCTTAAAAAATTGCTGGTGAGATGCAAGTGATGAAAGTTCTAAACCTTAAAAGAGAGATGCCCACATGTAGCTGTCATAAAAGTCCACATGACACAAAGTCTGGGAACTTGACTTCGAAGAATGTTTACTGGTTCCAAGCCCAGTCTGACAGCAATCATAATTTACTACCATATTATCTGCCTGTAAGAAAACTTTCCACTTTTCTCTACACTTCATATATCTTCAGAGCTCCGGATAAACTCCATACCAAATGGACAGCTTTTCTCTTTGTGCAACACTGCCAGATTTCCCTCATGTCCTCATCTGGAATTACTCTTTAAGACTTCTGAATTTTCACTACTATAGAATTAACAAAGCTATTAAGGAGTCTAAAGCATTAGAGTTTATTTTGTTTTACAGATTTGCAAGTGTATGAAAATGTAAAAGTAAGGATTTTCCTTCCTTTCACACTAGTCCAAATCATGTTTTAATCCAAAAAAAATCTCTCTTTCCTAAACAATGGCAAGAGATAATTCATTTATTAAAGGCAACAGAATGAAATTTGTACTTTTGTTCCTATAACTCCCTCTTGCAGGAGTTTGTTGTGCTGAGGTTAGGACAGAGGCAGAGTGGCAGCACAAGAGGAAGAAAACTCACACCATCTTTTGAGTAAAATGAAATGAATAAAATGAAGCCTCCAATTCTGGGGCTCTCATTTCAGCACTTTTGCAAAAGCAAAATGCTTTTATCAAAGAAAGATATAGTTTCCCAGTTGACTTGCAGCCCTACAAACCTTCACATACATGATATGCTTTATTCATGAGCTGTAGACTCAAGTCACAAAGTCACTCTCTACTGAGACAGAAAGACTCAAGGCAGCATTTGAATAGTGACTTAACTACTAGATGTTTTAAAATGCATTATTATAAGTGAGCAAGTTTCACTAGCGTTTTTCATGCACTCAGAGCAAATGGTTAAAAAATACTCCTCTAAAGTTTAACTTAATTCAATGAAGAGTCATAAAATAATCATCGCTATTGTTGATTCAAGTAGCCTCTAGTTTTTGGGGTTTTTTTTCCCCGAATCACAGTCAGAATCATATAAAAACTAATTTAAAAATCATTCCACACTGCCAGGCAGACAATTTAAAGGAGCTACAGTAAAGAGCTCTTCATTTTAAAGTTCATTGAGACCAGTATTAATGCAAATATTTCAATTCAATGCACAGGGATATTATGGAAGGCTTCCTCCACAACCATACCACCACTATCCATTGGTTTGCGTGGATAAGTATAAACTCAGATCAAAACTAGGAAAACCAATTATGAAATTACGACAATGACCATCATATCCAGTAACAGTAAGCCTCACATTTGCAGTGTACTGCTTCAATTAGAAAAAGAACAAACAAACAAAGCAGAAGAAAAGGCCATTGTTTATATGAGAGAATACTTCTATCCAGGATGTCTTTCTCTCTACAGTAACTATTCTTACGTACTTTATTAGCTGTGAACGCAAAATCTAAGACATAAACCTCAGCAGGAGAGGTAATCCACAGTACAGCATAATAGTAGAGGTTTCCAATTTGGTGTCAATGATTTAAATATTTGTCATCAGTGTAGCTGTATCAAGATAGATTACTGTTCCTTCAGGATTAATAATTCCAAAGCAGGTAAAAAGGGAGGTTTATGTTTCTGCAGTGTCAAAGTTCATTTGGAAGAAGTAAATTTGGAAAGAGTACACTGATTAGGAATAATAAAGAGATGAATGACAGAGATGTGCATTGATTCCTTTCCATCACGGAAATATACTCTGTATGTACCATTATAAAATGTGTTTCTGATCTCTAAACATGTATTATTGTAGAATAAACAACTGGAAAAGTTATAAAAGTTTGTTTTTTAAATCGTACATTGAAATTCTCTCTTGCATCCTCACACTGTTGTTTTTAAATTCTGGTTCCTCCATCAGAAGAGCTTCAAATGCAGGATCAGGATTTCAAACTGACAGTAATATTCAGAACCTGCAGGAGTGCTCAGCACTTTTTTTTTTTAAATTCATGTTCAGTAAGTTCCCAGAAAGAAGAGTGAAATAAATTAAAAGCATACTATGCCTGATTTTCAGCTAGCTGCAGGAAAGCCAATGCACTTGGATAATCTTGTTTAAAAATGTGAAAAATATCTACTGTCATTTTTATAGCTGTAATAATGTCAGAGTTTAAAGAGCAAGGATGTTTTGACTCCAGAACTAAAAAGTCAAGGATGCAGTCTAGCTTGGAACACAGCACACAGTTTACCAGAAATATAACACCATAGTTTCTGGAGAATCCTAAATTCCAAATTCAAGTGAAGATATTAACCAAAAATATATTGCAATTGGAAACACTGCAAGAGAAAAAAAAAATCACTTAGTAATTTGGAAGAACAGGGCAATGTCTGTGTCAGAACAATTATAATGCCTTGTAATGTCATATGACCTATTTGCCTAATTGTATGAAAAAAAATTAGAGCAGACTCAAAATGAGGCTGTTTGTAATTGGAGTCAAGAATGTAGCTCAACACTGAAGATGTGTTCCTGTTTTTGCAACGTTGTTTAACCAGAGCTTTCAATTCAAAATGCTACAAAATTGTAGGGAAGCTCAACTACAGATCTTAAACATAAAAGTCCAGTCTCCCCTTAAATGACAGGTTCTTAACCCACCTCATCCTCTTTTACATTATCTTTTATCACCTTCATGTGTTTGCTACTAATTAATAGTGCCATCTCTCTACCACCTTCCACAACGTTCCATCAATGTCAGCAACTAACCTTATGCTCTGTTGCTGCTTATAGATTAATTTACTGAGCCATCTGTCTGTTTTTTCTACTCTAAGTACTTCCACATTGTGTGACAGTGTAATAAGCCAAAGCCATTCAATCTAAAATATTATTTTAATCTGAGAAAGATGGAATGATGTGTCTGGAAAATGTATCTAGCTTTATGCAAACAACAGTGGTATCATGATGATGATCTCTAACTCCCCATAGAAGAGACTAATCAGCTTTTTATTATCCTTATTTATACTTTTATTCTCATTTTCTTTATTACTTCCTCTTTTTTTTTTCAGTCATATCCTCTCCTTCTCCTTCCACACAGCCTGATATAATAAAGGAGAATTCTATTTATACTATATTAAGGAATAATCAAGTTGTGTTTAAAAGGAAAGAAAAAGGGTAAAATGTAATTTAGGTATGGGCAGCTAGAAAAAAAACCACCCTATTGTCAGTGTCTGCTGGACAAGATATGTATAGACCAGTCATTTAACAAAGCTCTAGAACAAGAAGTACATGGCTATTTAATCTTAAACAGCCTGAATTCCAGGCTGGCAGTGTCCGTAGGATGATGATGGATGTAATGTAACAGTGTGACTCAGTACTAACAGCTGTCTCTGTGGCATACATGTATCTGGATCAATCCTAAAACAGTTTATAAAAATTGACAGCCTAAAGAAATAAATATATAGAATACTCCAAGACACAACTGGATCTCAGATGCATACAGTTACATGAAATATCAGCATTGCCTATAGAAGGAGGAAACTTGTTCTGCATTTATTCACTTGCTTTTTTCCAACTGCAATTCTCCCCCTCTTCCTGTTGTGTCGAATGTTTCGTGGTACTATTTGTGCTTCAAATAAAACAATAATAAAATTTTCTGGGCTGAAACAAAATATTCAAGAATAAGTGCCACTATTCACAGCATCTGAACAGAAATCCTTTTGAGGCTTGCTTTTAAGTGGAGTGACCTTTCTAACACTGCATTGACATGGACACCTCAAATTTATTAGAGACCAGGTAAATCTGAGAATAGCTTTTAGTGATACAAGAGAGGAAAACAAATGCCTTCCTTCATGTTAGTTTCTGCTAAACGAGGAAACCAGAAAGAACAGTAAATTAGATACACAAAAGGACTGGAATCTCCAACGGGAAGGAACTTCAGAACAGGTCAGACAAACCTCTGCCAGGATGTCATGGATAGAGCTCGTCGTGCCTTGGGGCAAAGCAAATGGATGTGTACCAGGTAACCTCTGACACTACTTTGGGACTTACGATTCTATAATACAAAAATGTAACTGATATTAAACGATGCTTTGCATAGGCCTTTCTTCTGATCGTATTCTTTTACGAATCAGAAGAACACTTCCAAAATAAATTCATTTCTCAGTGGCATCAATGATAGGACTACTTAATCCTCAGATGCCACATGGCAGAATGGCACAAGCTACAAGCACATGCAATGAATAAAGATAAAAACTGGCAAGTGTTAGAAGATCTTACAGAAACATTTAGGTGATTTCAGTATTCTCATTGCATAGTTGTATTCCAGATATGACTTAACAATGGCATTAAGTTATTAAATAAATCTGCAAAGGTTTTTTTGAGTTATATTAGTTTTCAGTTGTTACAGTTATGATCTTGCAAACACAATGGTCTGTGAATATAAGACAAACAAAATCTGCCAGAACAAATTATCTATTTTTTTTTTTTAGACTCATTCATTCAGTTGCAGCAAAAAATGCTTCCAAGGTCACAGTCTTTTTATTAGGCTTGAAAAGAAAGATTAAAAGCCAGACTGCATACAGGAAGGGATGTTACTGCTCTTAGCTTAATCTGTGTTACATAACAAGAGAGGAAAGATTGGAGAGCAACACTAGAAAGGAGGAGCATGTTATCAAGGAGATAGGTGATAGATCATTAACTCACCTGGAAAAGAGAGAAAAGAGGTTTCAGAGTTTGTGTAACAGAGACGATTCAGAGAAAGAATTGTATTGGAATTCAAAACCTGATGTTAATGCTATTGAATTCAAGATTTCTAGCTTCCAGAGTTAAAAAATTCTTCATCTCCCAGGTTCATCTTTTGGGAGTATTTTATAAAGGTTCCCATGAGAATCAGGACTGGAGAGGTCAGAGATGGAAGAGCTGTTCTGTGGAAAAGTTCCCCCTGTGATGATTAGACATTCCTGTCCTTTATCGACTGCCTGTGTGGTTCACTCTGGAGCACAGGCTTCTCTCACTTGTATCACTGGAAAGCAGTCAAGCCCTTGAATCAGTTATGTTTTATAGGCAATACATTGCCTATAGGAATTCATATTTTAAAATTATTTCTTCTGCCATCTTATTGTTGTAATGACAAGATAAAACAATTGTGGAGAGAAATACAGATCTTTTAAAATACGATAAATAAAAGCTATAATTTTACCTTTTTTTCTGTTATTTATTCACAATTGAATCATGAAATTACAAGTTTGAGAGTACACCTTTAAAATGCTTCCCTGTGTCTTCATTTCAAACACATAATCCTACAAATTCTTAAGACTAAATGAAGAGTAAGATAGATTATTCTGAAGATGATCCATTCAAACAGTTTGAAATGTCCCCTCATTAATTCCTGACCATTAAGAGAATCTAATAATTTATTCAGCAAAATGTATTCAACTAAGATCAATGGCGTTCTTGTTTAAGGTTTCAAATTCAGTGTGACAGTGGGACCATTAACAACAGTTAAATTTTGACCCTGTTTTTCCTCCCATTTTAATTTTTCCCTTCCAGACTTTGTGGCAAATTTACTGCATGCAAACATCATTCAGCACTGTAAAAGGAAAAAAAAAAATGTGTCGTTAGCCACAAGCCTTTAGAAAGGAGCGAGGCTATGAATTTTGGCCTTTTTTCTTCATTTCCAGGCAAACGTGTTTGCCTTTTTGTTAGCATTTAAGATGACCAGTCTGACCTTCCTTAAAATAGTTTCAGTGACAGAAATCTGTATGATATAATGCTTTAATTAATGACAGAATGTGGCTTGACCCCTACATAAATACATTTCATCTTTAAAGAGTAATTATGGGAGCTTAATGAGAACAAAGCTTAAATTAATTGCTTTTTGTTATTCTTAGTGTCCTTTAGCAGGGTCTTAGCTTGATTTTAATGACAATATTGAGTAGATAATTCATTATCAAGGTTTCCTATTTGTTACTTACTTCTTTTTTTAAGTAATTCCTTCATAACTTCTATATCATGTCTTGTTTGAAAGAGATAAAATATATGTAGCACCAGTTATTGCTTATTTTTTACTTATATCACCTTCCCAGTTGCTTTCTCTGAGAACTTCTCTGGTGAGACAGCAGAGTGGGTGGTTCATCTGAATCCTTTCAACTCTTATACTGTGTCTTAAGTTAAAGTGCACTGGCAGTCTGATGCTTTGAAACTCCACAAAGAGGAGCAGCAAACGATGCGGCTTCTGCATCCACACCAAATGCTTCTGAACCAGTTAAAGCCATCACTCTGTTGTGCCAGTGTTTACTTTGCTTTGAAAAGGAAAAAAAAAAAAAAAGACATAGAAACCTGATTCATTTGGCTTTAACTTTCACTAGTGGAAAATACTACAAGCCATAATAAAAATTCATTGCTTTTCATATTCCCTACTGCCAGATGTTGATGCTCTTCCTATCTGCATTTCTTATAAACATTTCCTTGTTAACAAAACTCAGGAGTTTCACTTGCATACAAATGTATTTCTAAGGTTTGTAAAAAAATCCTTCCATTAACTAAAATATGCAATTAATTAATTCTGACAATCCAAATCCTTCTCCACTGTCATGTAAGAATATTTGAATGCTTTCACTGACTTTTGCTATGCTTCCTGCTGTTTTAGACTAAAAAACTATAAACATTTCCACACTCTAACTATGACATAGTGAAACACAAATGCCAAACTCAACTAACAGTTTAGACAAATTAATCAGATTTTGAGTTGTTTCTTTCACAATAATCACTAGGGAAAAAAAAAAAGACTTGGAAAGATGTAAAGTCCTGCTGTACTGTCATCATGGGCAACAATGTCACAGTTTTCAAACATTTAAACTGCAGCTTTCTCCAATTTTTAACTTGGTAACCTGAATTAAGGACTATTCCAAGAAATCTCCTCTTATGATAATTAATAATCTAATTCTCTGCTTACTTTTACCTACGGTTAACTTCCCTTATTTACTCTGCTTTCAATATTGTGCTTCAGTTCCCATTTTTTGTGCATCTCACTGTTCACTCACGCATTTCCACAGAGCAATCAAATGCATCATTGGGTTTTTTTCCTCTCTTTAAATTACACAAATTCTTTCAGTCTCCACTTCTAAGACAGACCTGCCATTCCCCTGACCATTCTCGTTTTTTTTTTTTCTTTTCTGCTATTACTTCAATTTGTAATTATAAATTATATTTCTGGTGATTCTCCAGGGATTTTATCAGCAACAGAACATCTAGAGGTAAAATTGTATAAATAAGCTGCCAAGAGTGTTAATAATACTATAGATTATTTCAATTCTCCTAGCCCTTTAAACTGAAAATGACTTGCAATTCCTGGAAAATTTTAAAATAAACCAAAGACACTTTTTTTTTTTCCATGAAAAAAATAATAATAGCCAGTTATAAACTATGATGAATAAAATTGCCAACCATATACATACAATGTGCACTTAAAATGTCATTTTTTCGTATCTGTGTTTAGGTAACATGCTATTAATTGATTTTAGGTCGAAAAAACTCCTAGAGCTGTCTGGATTCTATAAATTTCTTCTATTTAAAAATCCTACTTGCATTTTTTATTACATTGCCAATGCAATTTTAAATGATGGGGGAAATGGTTGAAATAAACAAAGATATCCTCTGTTTTTTTAGATCCTGCAGAACTTAAATTTTGAGGATGCTTTGAAGTATGCATCCTTCACATAATTTATGCTTTCCCCAAACAAAGATAAGTCTTAGAATCCACATAATAAACATCAGAGCATTGAATTCTCAGGCAGGAGAACCTACATACCTTTTCAGATTCATTACACTTCAGTATATCTAAAATTTAGCATTTGTATGGGCGTTTTGCTGACAGGAATCTATTTGCAATCTTTCTTTTTTATGACACTATGTTTATGTGGATTGGAGAACGGAGAATTATGCATGCTTGTTTATTGTGGGCATCTTCTTATAGAGACATACAGTAGAGTCCAATAACTAGGAGAAATTTAAGAGAATACATTTTCTTTTGTGTAGATAGGAATTACTTCACCAAGTCCTACAACATTATTTGAGTTCCATGTATCATAGCAGTCCCACAGGTCATAGCCAAGTAAAACAAACAGAGTAACAGAACAGAAGTCAAAAGTAGGAGAACGAAAGTCCTTTGAGGACTGCTGCTCTTGGTGAGGAACTAAGAAAAGTCAAGCTGGGATAACATGTCAGGGAGGGACATTAGCCAAGCAGAATCTCCTTGTTAATTAGGAAATAAGGTGTCTTTAATTAGTCATTCTTCAGAACAGTGACCGTGAACCCAGCTTTCAGGTTTTTCCTGCCACTGGATGATTATCTTATTAATGCATGAATGGGTAAATTTACTAGACGTGTGAGAAACTATAATTGAAAATTGACTGATTGGATGTTAGTAGAAATATTAAGCAAATACAGCATACTTCCTATAATTTGCAGAAATTATACCTATTTTATTACTAAAGGATATTTGCCCCTCAGGTCCCTGGTCATCAGTCCTATGGTGGACACTCTTGACTTTCTATGTAACTTTTTATCATATTAAAATTAGGAAGCTATACTTTCAAGGTCATCAGTATTAGTAAGATATATTTTCAAGGTCATCAGTATTCAGTTATTTGGCCAGTTAACAGGAGAAAGAGAACATATAAATCAGAGCCTCTTCCTCTTAAGAAAAAAGTTCTTTTTGTGTGCAAAGAATAAAATGGTCATCAAAAACTGGTAGTCGATTATGTTTTATAGATGAGGTAAAGTGCTGTGTGACTTCTGCTAAGAATACAGCTGTAGTCCATGATTATTCCTTTTAGGGCTGTTCATCAGGTTGAAGCCTAAAAGTTATCTCTCTCTTATAAATAGTTCAATATAGTCTTTTTTTTTCTTTTCTAATAGAAGATATACATCATCTGTTCTGTGATGGAAATACAATGCTTATGTACTCATGTTTCCCCATTTTTAACTAAAAACTACAAATTAAAGTATCTCCTCTTCTAACATGAAGAAATAAAACAATGCTTTGATTTTCCTGTATCTCAGTGTGCGTTGGCAGGAATATCACTTAACCTCGTGGTACCTCAGTTTCCTATGAATAGGGAAAGACAATGATTACCTCAAATGGGTGTTTAGAGGCCTAATTAGGCACTGTCTGTATTGTTCTGAGATCCTCAGAGGAAAGCAATTACACTGTGCATAAGAAAAATATTACTATACTAATTAATTTATTATTGAAAAATGACATGATTATTTGACATACTCCAATTATAATTGCACCCATTACTATTTTTAAGTCTCCCTTTCAACTTGTATGGAATTTCACATCTGAGAAAGAAAGATGCCCTAAATGAATCATCAGTCCTGTGATCCAGCTGAATCGCTTTGAGCACAAGATTGCTAGGCTTCCATTTTTCCATATGCACTTTCATCCAATAAGAAGGTTAAAAATAGGGTGAAAAAATAGTGATGAAAATCCTATAGTGTTTTTTTTTTTTTAATTAGTCCAAGCCTGTGCTAAATCTTCACGTTTCAGAAAGGCTTCATTAAATGAATCCTGCAATTCATGTGCTGAAGTGAACCAAAAATGCAAATTATTTTTGCATCTCAATGTCTTCCCCTAAATCACAGAAACCTCCTCCTTTCTTTCCTACAACTGATCTTTCGCTTTCATTACATTTGTTGGGGCTGTTTTTCTCTCAAAGGTTCTCTAGGTATTAAGGCTTCTGGCAGATGATTTATGATCTTAACAAATGTTTCTTTATGGGAGAAACAACATTACCTCCTATGGCTAAAGTGATATTACCTGTGATCTTCTCAGAGCTACAATACTTTTTATTTTACAAAGTCCTCATGAAAAGTATCCTAATACAAGACTTGGAGAGCATGACTGTGTCTCAGTTGTGACAGACATCTTCAGGCAACAGTACAATGTGAGCTGCCTAGGTAGTTTAGCAGTTCTACTACTCATTAACCCCAATCAAGATTATGGGTACAGATCAAGAAATTATTCTAAAAGTTATAAAAATGATTCTTTTTTTATCCATCATGGGTTATTACATAAAGGAAGGTAATGCTTTAACTATGCAGTTGCTTTAGAAAATGAGACAGTAATAGGGCAACACCAAGCACTGTAAGAAACATGCTAGGAAGTTGAAGGAAGAATATGCGGACTGTGAAAAGATACTTACCAGTACTTGTGAGGAACAGAGAGTGGGCAAGTGCTTTTCCATCTCTGTTTCCTGATAGTACACAGAAAAAGAGCAGCATTTAGGTATTATGACAGTCAGGCCTGAGAGTCAAATAGCAGAAGCAACATTTAGCATCTATACAACCTTCTTGAGGGTCCATGAGCTGTCATGAATAAAATTGTGTGTTTTAAATAGATCAACAAATGTCACATCATTTGAGATTCGGTGAGGATATTTTATAAGGCTATAGTCTAAAGCATTAGTTAAAGACGACATGGTACTAAGACAAAGCAGGAGCACTGAAACCAAATTTTACCTCTGCCTCTTAAATAACAATATGAAATGTAACACCTATTCTCTAACCCACGTGCCTGGGCATTATTGTCATTTAAAAGAATGTGTACAGAAATAATTGAGCAATATAAAGTTAAAAATTGAATTAATATGAGCAGATGGAGCAACTATCTTCAGATATGCTGACAGTTTAGTTTCAAAAACATTAACACCATTGTGTTTTCTTTTATAAATATCACCTGTGGGAATAAAAAGATGGCAGGCTGAGCAGCAGGAGGGGTGGGAATTCATGCAGTTTCTTTCTTTCTACTAAATTTCTGCTAGTACTCCAATTTAGCACAGCAGCTGATTAGGAGTAGGTGCTCGCTATAGCCCACGTTTGAACAAAGTTTGCATGTTCCTAAACATCTTTGCTGCTAAATGCCACAGAGGAGTTATTTGGCTAACAAACCATTACATGTCAGATTTCCCAGAAGGGATTCACCTTCCTGCCATGGAAACAGTAATGAAAATAACTGTATGACATACATCTATTCCCCCTTAGGAAGGTACCTTGATTTGATTTAATTTTGTTGACATTTTCCTCATCGAATTATAATCAAAAATAAATGGTATGAAAGTGAGACTTCACAGAAAAGTTTTGTGGTAGTAAATATGGAATAAAGATGGAGTTATCACTTGAAAATATACTTGCAAAATGCTGGTATGAGACTTCTCTTGATGCATAAGGTTGGGTCTGAAATGTGGAATTTTGCAGATGTTTTATTATCTCCATTTTTATTTAAGGTCTGGAGCAGAAGCCCATCCAAATCTATACATTATTTTTCAGTCTTGAATCAGATATAATTTGAGCAAGGACAGGCTTTCATTTACAGCAAAGAGGAAAAAATGCAGGTTCATGTCTATGATTTTGGATACTACTGAAACTTGAGTACCACTATTGACTACTGTTCCCATGGTAGGAATTTGTTCAGGCTCACTTTAAAATTGATGAGGTACAAAAAATCCAAAATGGAAAAGCGTGCTGAAAAAATTATAACTAATTCAACATATTGAGATTTTCATCATGTTAAAGATTGGGCTAATGAGTACTCACTGCCCTTGAAGGACAAGAAGAACGCTCTGCCTTTAATTCAGGGAGTGGTTCTGCCCACTCATGTTGTTCACGTAGCCCAGATAGGATTACACAGTACTAACTTTATGACATATTAGTGAAGACACAAGTATTCCACTTGAGCAATCGAGCAGATGTTACCATGTGTTACATGTCCTTGTACCTATGTAGTCAATTTACATGTTATCTGAGCATTGTACAACTGCCTTTGAAAGGATATGCCTCAAAAGAACCTCTAAGAGGGGCAGATGTGGCTAAAAAGAAGTTGATAAACATCAGGTAGTGGTATACCAGTGCTCTAAAGTAGTCAAACAAAAATATTTCAGCATAAAGAAGAAATTCACTTTGGTGATTCACAAATGCTTCACAACTTCTTAGCTCATTATAGAAGGTCACATTGATCTACTGCCTCTGGTATTATGACAAGTTTTACTACTTCCTTTACATTAAGGCCATAGCATTCCTTCAAATTACTTTCCTAACCATATTTGATATCTCATAAATTTAGGAGAATAGTAAAATAGAAAAGTTTCATAAAATGTAAGCTGTAGTATCTTTGAAATTATTCCAAAGTTCTTGCTTATACAGCTGTCTAAGGAAAGCATGGCAAATTTTTTCCAAACAGCAATCCAGCAACACAATTCCACCTAGTTTAGGCAAACAATTTACTGAATCATACTTTTGTTTGTGATATGGGATGCTTTAATATTGTTATTTTGTGGCTTTTTTTCAGTAATTTTCATTACAAATTATTAATTGATTCAGTAATATCATTAATATTTACAAATATATAAATGGTGGATGTCAGGAGGTTGGGGCATCACTCTTTTGTATTGTACCCAGTGATAGGACAAGGGGCAATGGAAAAAAAGCTGGAACACATTTAAACAGAAGGAAAAAATATTTTACTGTGAGGGTGACAGAGCACTGGAACAGGCTGACCAGGGAGAGTGTGAAGTCTCCTTCCTTGGATGTCTTCAAGACCCGCCTGGACACATTCCTGTGTGACCTGATCTAGGTGAACCTGCTTCTGCAGGAGGGTTGGACTAGATGATCCCTAAAGGTCCCTTCCAAATCCTACCATTCCATAATTCTATGATATGTATAAGAAAAGTGATATATTAAGCTGTGAGAGTCTGGGTGCACAAATAGAAGCTTCTGGGTTGTGTCCTGCTTTCTCCCATGTTAATCAATGACCACCCGAGCTGTATCTGGGCCATGGGCCATGAGTTGGCTTCACCACCTCTACTTACTAGCCCATTTCTTCAATATGACTAAGAGGAGTTCTCTTCTGGCAACATTCACTACTTTGAAATACAGTTTGTTCCCCACACCTCTTTCTTTAAAACACTGAAGCATACATTCTAGTTATGGTACCTGAGACTTTGCACAAAGTAATCCATGTCATAAATTAAGAACTGGTATACTTGTATAGTTAATTAACATCAAATATATGATATTAAAATCAAATCACAAAAGTCAGAAATTTTCACATAGTGTTGAAAAAACCTTTCCACAAATGTGGGGAATGCAAAGGAATAGGTTTATTTCTGAGTGGCATGTGCAATGTCAATGCACATTTAAAATTCACTGTTTTGCAGTCTGAACTTTGACTTTGCTGCTACCTCAAACTCAGAATGAATTTGTCTTACCTAGAGAATTGGCTGCATTTTGATAAAGTAGAATTAACATGAAAAGAGTAAAATGAAATATTTGGAACAAAGTAGAGAAAGCTAAGCTGCTAACTGCAATCTGGCTGGCAGATATTTCATGCTTCATTAGTGAGAATTGTATTAATTTGAACTAACGATGTTATGCCGTTGAAGGCAGTAGGACAAAACTATTAAATTAAAATAATATAGCTTAAAATGGTAACAATTATAAAATCTCAGAAAATATTATTACTGGAAGCTTCATTTCAGAAGAACCCCAAAAGTCCTATTGCAATCATAAAACTAATATTCAAGTATGCACACTTCAAGCAAAAATTAATCTCTACCCTGAGGCATCTACATTGTAAAATATTAATTTAGATATTATAGACTAAATGATCTTTTATTAAAAATATTTTTAACAATATCAGGTTGTGATATAACATGGAATAAATATTGTTTTGGATTGTGTACTATAAATTCTCAAAAGTATATTGCTATAACTAGGAGTGGACCTGGTCCACAGAACAAGCAGAGGTTAAACCTGAGCTGTAACCAAATTTCAATGGTGCAATGAATATTTTGAAGCATAAAACTCATTGTATTTCCTATAATTCTACCTAGGTTGAAAGAAATTATATGTATTTGTAGAATTAACTACAGCTATGGACAATAAACTGAAGAGATGAACAGCTACTGATCTCACATCTTTTCTAGAAAAGATGGAAATTGAACCTACAGTAATAACTAATCAGTTCTGATATCATATGAAATACAACTGGATCTAAGCTCTAAAAATAGTATTCTAAGGTTAATTGGCCTAAAACTTGGATAGCTGAATGTACATGAATTTGATCAGATTCAATCATATACGTAATTAAATCTAAATTGATGGGGCATAAGCCTATAAACCAATTCCACAGAATGAAGACTCTCAGTGATATAAGTACCAAAGAATGAACAGTTTCAAAGGACATAAAATAAGACAAACAGACAGGGCCTGACATTAAGGCTGTATATTTTGATTACAATAATAATCTAAGTATATGTATAACATGAAGTCAATGGACAAGCATGGAAAGGGATTGTTGAGAGACAGCAACCTGTAATCTCAAGCCCTGTCATTTTCATTCAGAGTGTTTGAAACTGATACAGATCCAAGGCATATGGATGAGACAACAGAGCATAAATCTAGTGAATCCAAGATTAAAGGAAATTAATTAAAATGCTATAGCTGAATGTGCTATGATGGATATATACATGGATTAAAATAATTCAGTTGATGGGAAATTAAGTCATAATGATTGAGTTGTAGTCAAGCACATAATGAAATAACATCTCAGTGTTAAAATGAATCCAAGCAGCTATGCAGCAAACTCTTAAAGTGAGATCTGCAGCTAAACTTAGGGAAACTTTACAGAAGGCTAGACATAAGTTGGTTTAACAGCCACCTCATGAGTGTTTCTGAACATCACATACAATATTACCCTGAATATAAAGTCTGGAGAATGAAAACAAGAGAACTAAATAAAAATTCAGAGACAAATGAGTAATTGTTTTAAATCAAACAAAAAGCAAAACAATAAAACATGGCCTGGAGTGGTAGTTAGCATTCTTCTCATGGAAAATGGTGGTTACCTTAAGCTCTAGACAAAATTCCAATTCCATATAACTGTTTAAAGTCAAACTAGGCTTTATTGGAGGCTGAGCACAAGAATAACCTGAGTTTGTCATGCACCATTCAACTCCAAATATACCAAGTCTCAATTACATTACTCCAAACTCATATAAGAAACTCCTCAGCTGTAAAGTTTGGATGAACACTGGAATTTCTTCAAAGCTTATGGATAGCTTATACCTTGGGAGCTGACTCCAGTGCTAACTAGTGCTTATGGATATCACATACGTGCTATCATGATATCATTCCCAAACATACTCCTCAATGCACAAGGTTACATGAATTATGAATTCCAGGAAAGTTTTTATATTGGTGGCCTAAGAGTACTTTCAGCAGATGTGTAGAGAACAGAGAATGTGTGTTTGCTTTCATCTTGGGGACTGGCAAATGCAATAGAAGAACTTAGTTATATTGAGGCCTAAAAGTTGAGCATTTCAGATGAAATCTCAGCACCA
Organism: Urocolius indicus; assembly: GCA_013401255.1. NCBI lineage: Eukaryota > Metazoa > Chordata > Aves > Coliiformes > Coliidae > Urocolius > Urocolius indicus. Next base: position 705,839 of record WBNH01012182.1, on the reverse strand, counting down.
TTAAAATAAATGTGAAAGTTTGCAACGGCTTCAGTGAGAGTATGTAATCTGTTGGTTTAAATGTTTCTTAATTTATTGGTATTGACCAGTAAATAGCAGAGGTACCTGTTTTCATATTTAAAACCATAAGAAAAATGGGATGCACAATTTTGCCCTGTCAACACTCCCCATTTGCTGCCATCCTTATCTCATAAATACCAGCTTGTTTTCCATGACTAAGGATGAAAGGAAACATGTGGATATTCTTATGATTCATCTAGAAACAGGTCCATATAAAATGCTGTATACAGGAGCTCACAGTAACCCTAGCTACATTAACGATATGCATGAATACATCACCTCTCATGTAAAGGAATCCTCTGGAATCATATAATGGTAGCGGATGGAAGGGACCTCTAGAGATAATCTGGTCCAACCCCCTCCCAGAAACATATTTACTCATCATTAAATAACAACTATTTCACCAGAGGAATGGGTTAGTTGTTTTGCAGTGCCCAGAAGTCACACACACCACAACATTACCACCCCTCAACAATCAAAGCAAAATCAAAAAACCCAAATCAACCAAAAAACTGCTCAGGAAAGCCTTTGCCACAGCTAAAACTGGTTGTGAAATGTTAGAAAAGTTACAGCTATCTTTAGAAGAGTTCAGTTAAGCCAGCTGCAGTCGCTTCTGAACAGATCAGAAAACCCTTATCAACATTCTATCTTACAAAACTGATTAATGCCAAGCTTTTTAAAAAAATGCAGAGAGTAATAATCTCAACAAAATTCTCAATAAAAAGCAGTTAACTAGCAGTGTCACACTTCCATAGTTTGAAGACTGAGGCCTTATACTAATATCTGTAACCATAATTAGGCCCTTGATAAATAAACTTTATTTTCACAGAGACAAGCCAACAGGAGCAATTCCCACCCACTTTAGCCAGATGTACTTATATTGAAAAGATCAAGAAACTTCTTTTTTTTTCAAGTGACTAAATGAAAAAAAGTGACTAGATGTGAGCGGCTGAAGGGACCTCTATTCATTTGTCCAGGGTCACAGAGCAAATTTATGAGAGAATTTGACACGGAAGCCAAGCCTTTCAGTTCTTAGCCCTCTGGTCTTAACCACAATCAATACTAAACTGTTTCTCAGGAAGTCTGAGGTTTAATGAACTTTCTCTTTCATGGAAAATAGAAATGATTTTTGGATTCCCAGATCAGGCAGAGTGCCACAGAGTTAAACATAAATGTAGGACTTCTGTAATTCAACATTTTTTTTTCTTTCTAGATATTTTAAGTTAATAAATTTTAAGTTACTGACGCAGACAAATTAAAATGTATATAAGTTTCAAACCAAGAACTCAAGAATATTAGTAGACTGTTAATTTAGTGACTCAACACTGTGTTTATTACATATACTTGTACCCTCATCTAGCATCTACTATATCTTTTATAATCATATTAGATAACTGACTTACCTCTCTGCATTATATTTTTCATTACTATCACAGAATCTTAAGGGATGAAACGGACCTTCAAAGATCGTCTAAGTTCTGCAACTTACTTTTTTTTGAGTTTTCTAGTTGCAAAACGAGATGGAGGAAATGGATACAAGTGAACTCCCAGGAATAAAACCGATGTGGGGAAATGAAATTACCTTTTATTTCCTACCACCACAAACTGATTGCTTTAACCATAGAGTAGAAACTAAAGACAGAATTCCATTCTGTGAAGTTCAGTGGAAAGGGTCAGAACTATTTGTTTAAAAACCTCTTCTGGTTCTCTACTGTTTATCCTTCAGCCAAAAGCTAGAAGTAAATTTAGGCTCCAGATCTCAGCAAAGAAAGAAAATAAATCTTAACAAGGCCATACTTGTCTTTCTCTCTCCTTTTCCTTTGTCTGTCTTTTTTTTTTTGTGTTTCACCCACTGGTAATTCAAGGCTAAGGAAAAAATATGACCTCACAAATTCAGCTTTTTATTGGAAACACCAACAAATCAGCAACAGAGACTAGGATGAAAAGCTCTTTTTATTGCTTCTTAGTGCATAAAACCAAAAAGCAGGCTTTAGATTGAAGGAAAATATGTGTTCATCAGACCTCTTGACTTACAGCAATTTATCAAGCTTCACAGAGCTATTCCTCTATATACTACTTTGCTCAGTTTCTTTAAATATAATAACACTAGGGAATCTTCATTTATTGTTACTTCTGCACTGCTGGATGAAAGTTATTCAGAGCTGTGATTGTGCAAAGCTACCCTCAGGCTATATGAAGCGTCTCTACAACAGTTGGACAAGTGTCGTTCCTAAAAATGGTCGTATTTTCTCATATATTTTCTTTGTAGGGAAAGCTTTAAAAGTGATAATACCAACACATTAACTTCATTTTATGGTGTACTTGAGAAATGTTGTTGTGCCTCAAGGTGACTAGATCATTTGCAGAGAGTGGTGATGTTTCCAGGACAAAGCAGACAAACTTGCATTTTCTGGGTCTCTCAAGAGCATCCTACCCACAATGTTACTGGCTATTCTGGAAGAGATCTCCCCTTAACAAAAAAAACAAACAAAAAAAAGACCCCAAAACCCCCAAATCAAAACAATAAAAAAACCCCAATGAGGTGAGTCCCCAGTCTTAGAAAGTTTCTGACGTTTTCTTAGAAAGTTTCATTTTGATAATGGATTTTCTCACAAAACTCATGCTAATTAAAGAGAACAATACCAATGACACAGAAAACCTAAAAAGTCATCAGAATAATAAATTCTGGGGCCCCTTAACAGCTGGGAATAGCAACGATTTTATTAAGAGTCGTGTTCCCAACAATATTCAATATTTGAGAAATTAAGATAGTTCTTCTGTTCAGTTACTTTGAATAGAAAGCTACATACTTGGTCACAACTGTCCTATTTCTTAGATTTGGTGCACAATTCAGATGTATTCTTTGCTGCTTGTACTTTAACTGTTCAGTGTTCAGTCATTAATTCAAGAAAATACATACATTAATCTATCTGCAGTCCCACACTTTGTCTTACTTTGTCTTCTAACTTAAGATCATGTTTAAATACTACCCTGTCCAGAGCCTTAATTACCTTTACAAATGTACTCTTTTTCCTGTGCATACAAGTGTCCTGAGGATTCATCTGAGGTATAAGTGATCTGCAAATGCTGTCTGCAAAGCACACTCCAGCAGCATTAACTCAGAGAACAGTGTTCCATGCCTGAGATATTAAGTACACAGGTGCTAATTTTGAAAATACATGTTCAACAGCTGCCAATATAAAAATTTGCAATGCAGTCTGCAGGTTTTGTAGCTCCCATCTTGGTATTGATAAGTAAAAGATAATAAAAACAAGAAGAGAAGTCAATCAGTCATGCTCTGTGATTAGTAGACTCAAATGCATCTGTTTCATCTCTCTCGTACCATATAACGGATGGAACTAAACAAGGTTTTTCAGATGAAACCAAGCTTTTGTCACAAAACAATCGGCTGCCGAATGGAAGCATTTTGGAAAAGCAGATTGGTTTTGCTGAAGTGCTGATGAAATGTAGAAAGTCTGCAGACAACGACCTGCCTGATTTTGTGCTTGCTCACCTATGGGGCTGCCAGAGTCCAAGGACAACAGGAAAAGAACACTTCAGGGCACACTCCTTTGGAGGCGAGTCTTCAGTCCTTGTGAAGACACGGATTTAAAAATAAAAATTCATCCTAAACATAAACTACAAGCAGGACATAATCTAAGAAGGACCAGCTGTATCACACATGATTATCAGAGATTTGTATGCAACTAGAACTACAAAGAGATTTCACTGAATTTAGAGCAGTTAGGTAATCTGCTAGAAGTAGCATCTCAGTACTCTGCAAAAAGTCCTCCGAGATCTCTGTAAAGTTTCCTTCTGTGTGACCAGACAGTATCAAGTATGCATACAATGCTCATTTAAGAAACTGTCACATATAAAATACTCTACCTCCCGTTACAAGTGGCATTGCTCCAAGTATTCCTGCAAGGTTTTAAGTACACAAAGGGATACTCATAAGGCACCTTAATGCTTCATCTGAGGAACATCTGCTCCATTCGGTGCAGGCCAAGAGGAAAGAGTCATAAAGCAGAAATGCTCATTCTGCATTGCTACTATTTTTCACAAGAAATCTTGATGAAAAAACTTAACACTACATTTTTAATTACTTATTTTGACTCAGTTGAAAGTGTGAGAGCTGACAAGACTGTAGCAAACCATGGTGGTGGATAATTGCCACAGAGCTATTTACTTGTAGTAAAATACATGTCTCTAGGCAGTATTCAGAGTATAATAGTCTTCTCATCCATCATATATTTGCTGGGAAATACACTTTCCATTCGTCATGCCTCCTGACCATAAGTAGAAGGCTACCTGCTGAAAAGACACCACGGGAGTGTTCTGCAACTAACTAGTGATGGATGAATGCCCCCACAATCAGATAGCTGTTTGCCTTGCATGGCTCATCCCTGTGCTCACACCTTGCACTCTCTCCTATCGAAGTTTAAAAAGCAACATGGAAGCAGGCCCAGCTGCCATAACGAGAAAGCTGTAGAAAAGCTCAGTTCTCATTTGATCACTCAGGGATCTAAAAATACAAGTCAAAAGGGAGAGCATTTCTTTGTCGGTGTTGCTTCCGCTGACACAGCACAGAGATGGTCAAAGTTAAAATCGGATGAGCAAAAATAGAAATAATCACAGCCTGTCCAAACCAGCCAGTTCAAGTGAGAAATAGAACTAAATGCTCAAAAGATGAAAAAGGCAATCTAGCTTATGCAAACCACTTTCTTTCAGTGCCAGACTTCCCACTGTTGTACATCATTTATTTACCAATCTAGCTAAAATGCACCGAATGCCAGATCTGCCATTTCCCAAAGCATTTTCTATAAACTGATCCTCCAGTTAATAGAACTAATACTGATTCTACTTTTTCTACCTCTTTCATCATCTCTTACATTAAAAACTTCCTCATTGTCTGTACCCAAACATGTGCGCACACCTGTCAACTCACCATCCTCTACTGCCAGACTGTCTGGAACCTTTAGTTATGTTTCCTCCTACTTCTCACACATTTATAGTTCACTTATGAAATTGCTTAACTTCGCCATAGTGATCCTGAACTCACACTAGCAAAGCCACCTGGGAGAGAAACTTGTACCTACGTATGGGTTTTTTTTCCACAGAAGTATGCAAGAGATCCATTCTTTTTCATACACAAGTCACAATGGGTTTAATGCTTGTTTACACTGATCCTCTTTTTCTGCCTCTTTACTGCCATTACTGCTTCTCACTTTTCTCTAAATAATCTTTCTTTGTGGGTGAATATTGATGTTTACAGTCCCCAGGGGTGTTTTTTTTTACCTTTCTTAGGGAAGATAGTTGGGAGTGGTAGAAGGGCAAAGCAGCATTCTCTCAATTGTTGTGAAGCTACATATAGGCTGCAGAATCCACACTTTTTGTCTTGCTGTGCTAAGTTTGGCCAGAAGTAACCCAGGAAAGAGAAAAACTGCTTTCCATGCCAGAATCCTACAGAAGAGTCATTGAAATGTGGTCACTTTATAGAGAATCTTTCTGTGTCAATGGGATAACAACACTTCAGATTTTATTTTCTTAATGTTTTATTTCTGAAGCATATATACTACTGTTAATTATTTTAGTGTTATCCACCCTAGGTAGTCCAAGGAATTCCTAAATATATGTGACAGAAAGCGAGATTAAACATGGTGTAGTAATGAAAGAGGTGTATTATGTACTTGTGACTCACTGTGTTATAGTTTACTTAACACTCTCAAAATGCCTAACAATATCCTAGTTGCTGCAAGAACTTACTGAGTGATTTTCACAAATAATTGGTGGGATTTCATTGCATCTTATCATTAACTGACTCTGTCACACCCTAAGGCCATCCATCGAGGCATCAAGAGAGTAGATGAAAGGCTGTCTAAAATCCCAGAAAGAAACACAAGCATCTAGACAGAACCAATCTTAATTCTCTCAAAGCCCTGTGGCACATAAGAGTCCATCCTACAGGTATACATTTAATATTTAACAATCAACTGAGCCATTCTTCTAAAAGAATTTTATTTATGGGTCCCAGGAGCTACTTGCATAAGGTCTACCACATCTTCAAGTGGATTGTTTACAGACTTCACAACTGAACAGATACAGGCATGATTTATAATTTGTGTGACTTAGCTACCTCTAGAGCTTTCTTAGATAGTTTTTCTCATTAACATTCACTGTGAGAAGTACTTTTGTAGATGACATTTCTGGAAAGATGAAGTGGTTTCTTATAATTAATATCAAGCTTTATTATAATTTAATTTTTAGCTAATTAGAAGCCTTTTTTTCTCTGTTTCATTTAGAATAATATTACAAAGTTATCTACTATCTGGTTAAATAAGCATAGGGCTAGATCACAGGAGTCAGTTCCTCTGGCAGATCAATGGCTGTTCAGCTGCAGAAATATGAAAAATCTTATCTTGTTTTTAAAGGCTTTATATCTATCCAGGAATCAAAAAGACAGGCATTCTAATTTTAAGTTGCTACTTCTAAAATTGAACTGGGAGATGGACTGAAGCCCATCTTTCCAGTTTTCCCTTCTGCAAACAGAACATCTCTAAAGCAATCAGATATTTAAAGAACTTCTATTGCAAACGTTAAATCCAGTCTCCCAACGTTAAATTCATGCCTTGAGTAAGACAGTGAGTCTTTCAAAATGGACTTTAGTCTTTGAACATTATGATTATCCACAACTATTGACTTATAAGGAAAGCCATTTTCATGTCTTTTATAGGAAAGAAGCAACTTATACAAAATAAGCTGGCCACACTTTCAAATTCCTCGTTGTCAAAGGATCTGTCATAAAATCCCCTAGTTTTAACCTGCACTCTTTTGGCAGTCTCAGTAGAGATACAGAGTTGAACAGCCACAAAGGTTGTTCTGTCTTTCTACACTAATATGACCTTCTTTATAAGGGTGAATATAAGTTTTCTTTCAGTGCAGACATACCTCTGTTGTAAAGAAACACAGGAACTCATTCCCAAGATATGTCAATGGAGAATTTCTTTCAAAAGAGTTATATAGAAACGGACTAATAATTATTTCCTGGGGCTCAAGAGGATTGAGCTCAGCCCCTTTTCCCTTAAAAGGCATAGGCAAGTGCATTTCTCTCTAAGTCTGCCTGCAAAACTGAAGTACCAGTACCTGCTCTCCTCACCAGGGATTTGTGAGAATATGCACATTAAAACGATGGGACCTAGAATCTCTAATAACAATGAACATTTTAGCACCATTTGTACCATCAGACAAGGCTGTACATCCTCTAAAATTGCAGTGCAGCATTTTGATGTGTTCATTTTTCAAGTTTGTATATATTATAAAATGAAAGCTGGGGGAGGAGGAGTTCACCACACTTCTATAATGACAGCATTGTATTGCTTTTATTAGTTTCACACTCTGAAGAATACCAGGCCTGTGTTACCAAAGATTTGAAACGTTACATTTCTTTGTATGCAGGAAAAAAAAAAAAAAAGATGTTGTGATTCATTAACAATCTATAATAGGTATGATCAGTATAACAACAATCTATACTTAATATTTTTATATTAAACACTTGTGTTGCATTAATATATTGTATTTCATTATTCAGGGTTACAACATCCTGAGTACATACATTAGCCCTCAGTACAAATGAAATTCATTAGTGTAGCACCAAATTAATATGTTTGGCTTATTTCTCAGAAGAAAGGAAGCCTCTCACAAAGGAAGTAGGCAAGCTTCCTCCTCTATAAACCATCCTCTTTTATCCTGGGGTCCTAAACTGACACCCATTTGTGCTATGTCATGATAATTTCCAAACTGCTTTGGCAAACCACCCCAGAATTAGCTGACAAAATGGTACTAGACAGTTACTTTCTCTTCTCTGAGGATTGTTTAACCTTATACTGTGTCACCAGAGCCTTGTAACAGTTTCAATCTATATGAATAGTAATTATGCATGCAATAGTTTTAAGTCATGTCCATATGCAATTTGGTTTACTTGTGCACAATACTTGTTATGCATCCTGTGTAACAACATTATGCAACTACAAGATAAAGAGTAGCATTACTTCTGCAAAATGTCTGTAATTTCCATACAAGAGAAGAAACAAGGATGTCAAGACAAGACTGGTCAGCACGTGAAATGACTCTCAGTACAATAAAAGACTTACCCACTTATATTTTGATAGATATCTTGGACAAGAAAGGCTTAAAGGAGGAAAAATGGGAATATCTGTTAGAAGCTGCTAAATGTAATGATCAGCATAGGGAGAAGTATAAAGTCTTTGGCTGATTTGATGAGATTTTAGCAGTGAGTGATGGATAACAAACAGGATACAGCCTGAAAGCACTGGAGTTTATCTCTCAAATGAAAGGATAGGAAAAAGACTATAAAGGCCAACTTCTTGTAAAGGGCAACCAGGGTAAGGCTGTCTTTGAGGCTGGGTGAGAAAGTCCCGTGCACTGAAGCTATGCAAAACTCAGTGAGGATACCACACATGCTGTAGATTTGGTATTTGCTCAAAAGCCTCAGGCAAGCCTCAGATTTCTCTGCTCACACTCACTTAGCTCATTCACTGAACTGCTTCCTCGCTATCACAGCACCTCTGGGACTTCCACACATTAGCAATGTATCATCCAATTTTCTTCCACTCATTAAAAACGTATAATCAGTATGGACTAAAGCAAAGACATTCAAGAAAATAAGGATGTCAGGATATGAACACCCCTGTGGGTTTTGTATCTGAGTTACATTTGCTTCAATATTTTCTACTCATTCTGCAAGAATTACATTCTGCTAAATAGTTTCCCTGCAAGGAAAGGACTGTCTGCCTCCATTCACTTTTAGACCTAAATCTATATTTTATATTAGTAGCACCCCTTAGCATGTCCAGCCTATTGAAATTGCTGTCATAGTATCACAAATGCAGCTGTTTACCTCTATTTCTCAGTCATAATAAACTCCCTTTTTAGTATTATTTTTCCCTCATAGATAAGTCAGTGCAGTGCATTACATCAGTCTCATTTCAAAAAGGTTATAATCCAAATGATTAAACTGCCCTTGATTTTGTCCATATTTGAAAGACTGTTCTCTTACCAACATTACTTCAGGAATACAATATTGTATGTAGATAGTAAAGATGAAATTAACTAAAACTAGACTTTTTTCCTGAAAACAGCATCAAGTGTGATGGGTTATTTAATTTCCTTGCAGGAGAAGCACTCAGCAATTACTATCATGGCAAAACACACTCAATTTGGGGATAACTGGTTTGATTTATTAACAATCAAAATAGAGTAGGGAAATGAGAAATAGAAACTAAATCTTAAAACAGCTCCACCTACCCCTCCTTCTTCCTGGGCCTCCTCTCCCCCTCCAGTGGTGTCAGGATATGGGGAATGGGGGTTATGGTCAGTCCATCACAGATGGTTTCTGCTTCTGCTTCTTCTCAGGGTGAGGCCTCCTCACACTTCTGCTGCTCCCGTGTGGGGTTCCTCCCATGGGAGACAGTCCTGCATTATCTTGTCCAACCTGGGTGCTTTTTACAGGGTGCAGTTCTTCAAAAACTTCTCCATTGTGGGTCCCTACCCATAATCATAAATTCATATAACTATTTGGTTCGAAAAGCCACAGGACGCTCAGCATCTCACTACACAGCTTTGCAATATCTCCAGGGATGGGGACTCCCTGGGCAGCCATTTCCTCTTGTCCTATCACTCATTACTTGGAAGAAGAGAGCAAACCTCACCCATCTTTTTCTTAAATATTAGTTTCCTGTATATTTTTGAGAGATCTACTTCAAATGGGATTAAAACCAAAGAATTCTTGCAGAGGTGGGAATGAATTCAACAGCTGTTTACAGAAGCCACTAGTGTGCCAGAAAGGGAACTTATTGTTTAAGATGAGGTAAGGAAGATCTTTAATATCAAATCTACTTTATGAAATAATTCTAAAAATCTCTAAAACAATTACTCCTTTTTTTGGGAAACATATGCTATGGGTACGGGTATTGCTTCTACTCATGCAATTAATAAGTGTTAGCAACTAAGTGCTCTTCTAAACTTTTAAGAACTGTAGAAATGACAATAAAAAAGCATATAAAGATATATTAGTAATTCTGATCATTGCAAGTGTTAGACATTCTTGCATCACACAGAAGATGCTGTAATCTTAACACTAAAATCTACTTCTCAGATACACTACTGTTAGGGTGAAAACCTGACATCAAATTGCTCTCAAATGTTGAGGGTTGTTTCCTGACTACATTATCTTTCCAAATGTGATGTTGTCATCAATAGATACAGAAGGCACTTGCAAGAGTAACACCACAAAATGAAATAAGCTGCATTGATGTACTCAGCAGCACACACTGCAATTGTTTACAATTTGTCATTTCCCATAAGTTCCCATTTACACGTTTTTATGAACCACATAATCGACTTGGTAATATTTCTGTGAGAACATCTGAAAATGTGGCCAATAAGCTTAGTAGAGTAAATGATGGCTATCAGCAGTTCACGCAATCTGTGAAAAGCTTATCTAGCTTGCCAGATCTTCTGTGATGTTCATTAGAAATAAAGGTCTATCTCCTCTGTACTCCTGCTCCACAACACCACATCCTCTGCATTTTCAGACACGTGCAACAAATGTTTCATATTTTCAGAGTGGCTCATGCTTTTTTTTGGGAGGTACTTTGTTTTAAATCATTATTGTTGTGAATTGATTTGTGTCTGTCACGTAGTCATACTTAGCAAGATTTTTTGTTCAGGATTTAACTCAGTCCTCAGCACAGCTGAACTCCTGTGGAGGTCTCTGTGTGTGCAGCAGCATGAGAAACTATGCCTTAAAATTTGGACCAAATCTCTGTAAGATGTTATTAATTCCAGCAATCATTTGGATCCGAACACCAAAACAATGCACCAAATGATAAATGCATTAATTTAGAAATACTCAGTGCTCCCATATAAGATGAATTATTCCTCTCTCCACAACTCTAATAAATTGCATTTATTTTGTATTTTCAGTTTAAGGACTGTCCTTTCTTTTTGTCACACCAGGCCTTCAATGCCTATGACTTAGCCACAGCAACGCACAAATTTGTTCTTTCCAGGCTTGCTCATTATAACCCTCCTGAAACTGCTGCTCCTGAAAAACTTTCATTGATTCACTACACCATGGAAAGAAAGCACAAAGATACAAACATAGAACAAAAAATATATGTTTTCACATGAACAGACTGAAGTCTGATCATGATGAAGTTGTTTAATGTAACATTCTACTCATTACAACAGTGCCAGTGAGAATCAAATAAGGTTCAAAAATATATCCAAAAAGGTAACAATTTCCTTCACAGCTTTTAACAACACACAACAAAAACATCACAAAGCTTGCAGTGAGTAAACTGTGGAAGTGAGAAAACTAATGGTCCAAATGCCAGGGTGGCCAATCTGGGAACACATTCCAGTTTTCATTAACAGGAATAAGTTTTAAACCACCTTCGAATGCTCAGTGATGTGGTCTGATAGAAGTGGAATTTTAAAGAGAAGGCATGAATGGAAATGGTTGCAACATAAAAGAGGGAGGCTGAAATGGGTTTCTGACATGGTCTCAAAGATCTGAAGTTGTAATTCTCACGTGCTACATATTTATATCTAGATAAACAGATGGATATCAAGGAATTTCTCAGTTGTGCTGTTTTCCTCCTGAGCATAGTGGTTCAAAAAAGAGTGATAAAATGCTGGGTGGATAGTTAGAAAGATGTAATCATTCAGATCCAGAAAATAAACATAATAATTTGCAATTCCCAAAGGAGTTGGCAGTATAGGAAACAGGCAGGCTTCCTTGACCACACCCTCCAGTGAATTCCTTCCTCTCCTTCCTTCCTTTTTTATTCTTTCACACAGTAGCAAAAATTCTTAGCAAAACAAAGTAATTTGAAGAATTGGTTTAGCAGCAATCCATGTTCTCCATCCAGATGGGGAAAAAAGTAGTCAAGTTGGAGGGATGGGATTTTTTCCATAATATTAAAATTGAACTTCGTCTTGGAAGATCTTCATGACTTTAACAATCTTGTACCCTAAGAAAACTTTCCTCTCACTACATCTCAAGTACAACGGATATCCTAAAATGAAAAGAGTACACACAACAAAAGGAATATGCATCTCAAAGGGAGTATGTAAACATACAAATGGGCAGGGCTGCAATCAGAGTGAGAATTTTTGTCTTGCCCTTATGGAGTATCAGCCTAGTTCCTTTGGAACAAGGTTTAATCCTGGGTAAAAAATTCAGCTTTACAGTGAATTTTTCAAGATATTTAGAGAATCTTCACTACCATAATATTTGAGTACAAATTATATTGGTGTACTACAGTGTACACTGTTGATTAAGAATGTTGTTCGTGCACATTGCAACACAGACTTATTTTAAACACTCTTAGTGAATATTTCCTTTTTTTCTCCTTGTACAACATTTAGTTTGAGAACACTAATGAATGTAGGATATGTTTCTTCTCATAAAACCTAGAAAAACACAATGCTAATCACCCTCTCCTCCCTCCTACAAATCCAAAGTCTTCAGATCTTCATAACATTATATATGTAAACTAAGTCTTTTTGATACATCTGGTAGTCATACACTAGTGACTGGAACAGTCAAGATGAAATTAAATAAAAATAAATTTCCTTTGTCCATTACTTATTTTTAAATCCATTGTACAAGGGGTAAGGTAAGCTGGGTTTCGAGTGGTGCTAGCTAGTTTCAATTAATTTCTTATTAAAATAGTTTTAGTTTTGTTTTAAATCTCCTAGAAGAAGATTTTCACATGTGTGCTGTTAGCAAACTTCATTATTCCATCAGCACAATATTTGCTTTCTTCCAAAAAGAGAAACTTCAACCTGAATAAGGGCTCAGGTTCCCCATAAAAAGCCTCTAAAACATATATCTAAAAAATTTTAAAAAGCAATTAAGTATGAATATGCAGTGTGCACAGAGCTCAGATGTTGACTGACTCTCTCTGAGTCTGAAACTTTTCAACAATACAAAAAGTCCAAAGAAAGACAGAACACTCACGGCTAGGCAACAGTGAATCGCATAGCCAGATGTTAACGCTCTCTGTATAGTAGATGCAGCGCTCACCTGAAGCTATTAGCACTAAGAAATCTTATGACACTTCTCCCCAGTGTCCTTCTGAATTTCTAAGCTAACCCATTTGGCCAGCACAGATTTCCCCTGCAGCTCAGCATGTCAGCCCTCCTTACTTGATGTGATGTACTGCTGCGTAAGACCCACAGGGTTGTTCACTGAAGTACCAATCAAGACACTGATATTTATATATTTACCTTCTGCCTACCATGAGTAGATGTAAGTTTTGAAAAACATGCTGCACTTAAAATTCATAATTTAACCCCTTACTGGAACAAAGAAACTGCTGTCATTTTTTAATGAGTTTGTCAGTCTGATTTTAACAGCCAGAAGCAAACAGTCCCTTCTGCAAGTGCTATAAACCACATCCTCCCACATCTACTGCAGCAAAGAGCAACTGAAGCAAGGACTGAAGAGCCAGCTGTGTCAGCATCCTGCAAAGGCAATCTACACAAGTCTCTCCCTTTCACTTTTCCACATCTTTTCTGCTGTCAGAAGCAGTGACCAAGATGGAGTTCAGTCATTAAAATATCTATGCTAGAAAACATCTGTTATAAAACACACACACCATATTCAACATAAGCACAACATTTGTTTGATGCAAATATCCATAAACTACTCATTTATTTTTATAGCTTCCTGGTAAAACTAAAACACAAGAAAAATGTAATTTTATGTTCAAGTACAGGAAAGGTTTACTAGAGTGTTTTTCTTCAACTTAAGACTAAAATGCATTAACTATTAACTGTTTTTTTCCTTCTCACTCCTCATCCATTTTAGTTGTCACTCTGAACATCTACATATGTTAAAAAAGGAAAGCTAGACAATACTTGGTGCAAAAAAAACCCCAAAAAACAATCAACCAAAAAGAACTCAAACCCAACAACAACCACTACAGAGCAGAGTCCAAACCGTTTTATAAAAGCCTAAGGCAAGAAAGCAAATCCAGGAGACACATCAGATAGAAAAGTACACCATAACAGCCTAAAAAGAGTCCAACGTTACTTCATTTGGTCTTAATGTTGCAGAGTTTTTCTCATTGTACTGAGGTTTAAGATTGTAACTCACTGTATTAAGCCCACTTTCTTGGTATTCTTGCCAGAAGCTGATACAAATCAGCCAGCACTTCAGGCAGGACCAAACAGTTTCAGAGATCCTGAGCAATACCCTGACAACATGACAACTTTGCTTTATCTCTGATTTTCCGAGTTTCCACTCCCAACCAAAGGCCATTCATTTTTAGGATGATACTGATGGATGGGTACAAAGGACCTATAGACAACCTAGTCTGACAAATGCATTGACATTAGCTTCTTTTAGATTATTCAAAGGCTTAATTTACACACATTCAGGTATGTAGGAAGACTCAGCAAGTATCTCATCACAGACATTTAATCTCTTATGTATAATCTGCAGTAACCAAACAAGTTGCAGACAGAACTTTAGATATGTCAATAAACAACAACAGAATTATTACAGCTTATGTGATTGATCCAAAAGTGATATATATAAACACTATAGAGTTCTATATGAGAAAAAAATTATATATATTTAAATGTTATCCATTAAAACTATTTTTTTTTCTCAGTATTTTAGCATTTTTTTCTCCCCACAATCAGCAGAGGGCATGGTTCACTCAGTGTGCAAGCAAGGAAGTTCATTCTTGTGAACAAGACTGTGTCCATATTTTCTCTGCACCATGTTAGGTGCTGATTTTCATTGTTTCATTATGATCATGTGTAATAGTAGGCACCTGCATAGTAAGTTTTTACACAAAGTTACAAATAGCACTTTCTTTAATATCATGACTTTCACACTCATTGTACAGGCAAGAGGCATTTATGCTGGGCAAATTGTCCAAAATCACAACTAATCAGTGATATAATCCTGTTATGAGTCCTGCCTCATATAAGCTCACAATATAATGACTTGATAGTTCCCCTGGTAGACAGACACTTACCATAACTGTGTAAGCTATGTCATATATAACTAAGATTATTGTATAAACACATACAATGGCAAAAAAGAGAAGAAAAGTAGCATTCTCCCACAGCCTGAATATGTTTGTTTTGTAAACCACATTCACAACATTCATTTCCACTGTATAGGAGCAGCAAAACATGCTGCCTGCACCACAGTAAGACACAGGTGTTCCCATGAACCGTTCCACTTTGTTCAACGTTTGCATTGCATTAGGTGCACTTAGTTATTCAACAAGCAGCAGCATCTTTTCACCATCAGCCCTGAGCCTAAGTCACATTCTTACGTGCAGTGCTCAGCTGCACAACTTCAACGACCGGTTGCTTTCAAGCAAGCTACACTGTCCCCTTTGAATTTTAAACTCTTATAAATAAATGTTGTCCAAAACTGAGTGCCTGACTTCTAAGTAGAACTTCCTCTGCACAGATGCAAACAAAACTTGTAATTTTTAAAAAAAAACCTTCTCTCCATCAGAAGTAAAGTCTGTTTCCAGAAAGAACAGAACAGCCATCTGTGTTTCAAAGGTTCTCAGGGATATTCTGACTTACTAGTCAGTATGTCAACAGAATGAAAGGCAGTTTTCAGAAAGCACCTTAACTCACAACCGAAGGATCCAAACAAGAATAAACGGATTTATGTGAAATAAGATCAGCAGAATACTTCAATATTCCATGAAATAGTTGGGTAGTTTCTGTTGTTTCTGCCATCACAACATGGTATGATCTGGACTCCTAAGCTAATTGTTTTACATTAATGACTGGAATGGTATCGTAAGCACCTTAACAGAAGTGATGACATAGAATCACAGAATCATAGAATGGTAGGATTGGAAGGGACCTTTAGATATCATCTAGTCTAACCCCCTTGCTGAAGCAGGTCCACCTTGATCGAGCTGCATAGGAACATGTCCAGGCAGGGCTTGGAAAACCTCCAAGGAAGGAGACTCCACAACTCCTCTGGGCAGCCTGTTCCCCTGCTCCGTCACAAGTAAATTCTACTACCAGGTTTTCAGCCTATTTGTCTGGAGCACTGCTGACTTTTGGACTAAGCTTTTTTGTGCCAAGATCGTGCACAACACACTGATTTTGGTTGCTTTTTATATATAGTTTATACACTGGGCATGATGTCCTATGGTATAGAATAGCCCTTTGGCAAGTTTAGGGTCGCTGTTCTGGCCATGCTCCCTCCTAGCTCCTTGTACACCCTCCAGAGAAGACCTTAACACTGTAATCACTGCTCAGTAGTAACCAGAACACCCCTGTGTAATCAACACTGTTCTTAGCACAAATCCAAAACACAGCCCTGTACCAGCAACTAAGAAGAAAATTAACTCTATCCCAGGCAAAATCAGGACACACTGTTTGCAGAGTTGGATGATGGATGGCTTTATTAGGAAAAAAAAAAGTGTCCTGTCTAGTACTTGTTTTAGGGCCTTGGCCTGTGCCACCAACAATCAGCTAGCTGATCAGGATGTGTGCATTTGGGGATTGCCATATACAGAGGAAAAAGCACACCCGTGATGAAGTAACAAACAAGGAGGAGCAACTGGTGGTAGCAGCATGTGGAAGAATATTCAGAGAACACCAAGATGACACAGGTCTGCACAGAATATTTAACATTATGAAACTGTCTATTCAGAAACATTGAATTACACATTCTGAAAGTCATGCAGCATGCTCATACCACCACAACTGTCATTTGTATTCCCTCCCAGTTGTTATGTATTACTTTTTGTTCGACAGACTCTTCAGGATATACAGTGTCTCTTCATTTTACATTATTGATGATACAATGGGTTCTAGTTTTGACAGCAGCCACAAAACACTTTCACAGGTCAAATAATGATTTTTTATATTTTTTTTAAAGCAAAAACTGCCTTTCCTGTTTCCTTCCTACTTGTGCTATGCAGGTTAGATAAATACAATTAATTAAAATTAAGATTAAATTGAAATGAACTATTGGTTCTGTCAAAATAAATGGATGCTAATATGTTTTGACATGTTTAACTATTGTTTTAATGTTGATCTATTTTACAGCGATTCTGTTAAGAGTAATGTATTGTGAGATTTACTATTAATCATTTCAGCAACCATGAATCAAGTATGCTCAGCTTCAGTGGAGAGGGTTTTTTTTGCTGTCTTAGCCACTAACGCAGCTCAGAGTTTAAAATTGAGCTCTGTATTCTTGTCAAATTACTATCACTGATAGAATTGCTGCAATTTAGCTGGCTATTTTTCTGAAGAAATGAAGATGAAGAAATCAAAGTAGAATGGAGATTGCTCTTTCACAGATGTGTTGGGCCTACAGAAATAAGATTTCATCCCTGGCACCAAAGTCATCAGGTATTTTTCAAAATCATAGACATAGAAATTAAACTGAACCAGAAAGCTCTGCTTTTATAATGATTCAGTTTTTAATCTCATCAATTTCTAGCCTATGCTGAGTACTGGTGATACAAATGACTGATAAATTAGCAGGCTGAAATCTAACGCTACTTTTTAAAACAGAGAATGTAATTTCTTGCAATCATTAGCTGCTGTCTAGTAAATTGAGTATCCTCAGCCAGAATGAACAGGAATACCAAAACATGCCCTAGGTGCACTGAAAGAGTTACATGTGAGGTTTAATATTCCTGTCACTGTAGATAAGTATAGGTTTGAAAATACGACACCTGTCTTTTAAATCACATAAATTTGCTTGAACTCGTATCAGAAAATGAATTGGAAAAGGCATGTGTTTGCATACCATCACACTTCAACTAGAAATATGGCTAAAATTACCATATCAACACCTATTCCAAAGGAGGATAGTAGGTACCATAGGGGATGAAAAGGGAACTGCTACTTCATCGGTCTAGTCCAGAGTTTGGTTCTCTCTTTCCCAGGCTTCTCAGTCAGAGTAGCTCATATCAGTTTCATGAAGTACACAGGAAGATCTAATCCATTATCAGATATACTTGCATTGTAAGATAATATTTAGGTCTTTACTTTTGAGACACATCTTGTGTCATTATTTCTTTTTTTCTTATTGCAGTGTTTTTCTTTGTGTACTATAACCAGATTAGCATTATTCCATACATTAACAGTCACCCATTCAACACATATGCTCATGGACTGAACAGATACATAACTTTTACTCATGTCTCAGACAACTGATACTTGGAAAAGACAAATACAAACTCTAGGCAAACTCAGTATTTTCACACAAGGCTTAAGAGTATTTTTCTGCCAGTTTCTTCTAAGACCCAGGTATGAAATAATTATGATTGCTAAAGCTGCTGATTGTGATATCCACAAACAATGGATTAAGCTTTTTGGTGGAGAATAAGCAGTAGGAGCAGATGAACAACCTCATTTTCGTGCAATTATCACTAATAATTAATAGTTACTCAGAAGGACTAGATGACTTAAAGGGTTTTAAGTTACAATGACATTACTAAGAGGACTGACGTTGTGCCCGTAGTGACTAAACTCTTTAATACCTCAAAACTCAAGAAGAAAGTGAAATTATTTTTTATTCTTAGTAATATACCCATATTTTAAAAAATGAAGTAAAACCCATAGCAAAAATATACATGTTAAAAATAGCCCCTTTAGGTAAGGACAGGTATATAGGGTTTTGCAGAAATTAATCTTTTTCTACTTAAGCCATTCTTGCTTTCAGACAGAGAAGTATTTCTGTATCAACAACAGAAAAAATAACCCTCAAAATTTTTGGCACCTAAAAAAATTGCTCTTTCAAAACAATCATTAAAAAGTTTAGGACTAAAAGTTGATTCTTTCTCTTGCAAAAGGCAATGTTGCTTTGTTTAAAAAAGCTTTCTCCAAAAACTTTGTCAAAGTTTATAAAAACAAGAGAAACTCAAAGGTACAAGGCCCAATCTCTTAGATGTACACTGTAAGTACAATGCTTAAACATTTAAAGAGACATGAAAAAGAGCAGCAGCTTCTCACAATGCTGTGTAAGCAGTTATGTCCCTCATCATTTAGTCCATTTCAGACGTATTCTGAAAGTGGAACATGTTGGTTACGCAAAATGCAGATGACAGTATCTGAAGAAACCAAAGCAATTATTCAGCTGAGTTCTAAATATACATAAGGCAATATGCAAAGCATGGCAATGGAAAAGAAAATTCATGAAAAGCAGAGCTAAAATTTGATGAAATTTTACAGAAATAGAACCCATTGTAAAAATTTTGAAATGTTTTCCAAATGTCCTTTGCAGTTAGATTTCTCTTTTCTCCTCTTTCTAAGGGCACTACTTTTGTAGTTCATATCCAACCACAGAAAACTGTTGTCTTCTCACTTAAAATAACTGAAGGTAATGTTACCCTTGCTTCAACGTTAGATCCAAGTTCCTGAAAACCACAGCTCTTCTGATGCAAAGGAAAAATATAACAGTCAAAATAATAGCTTTACAAAAATACCATGAAAAGTAGATAATAAGAGAGACTCACTAACAGCTGAAGCTCAGTTAGGAGATCCAGCTTCTAATCCCATTTGGTCTCTGACTTGACTCAAGACTTAACTTTCTTTGTTGAAGTTTGCCTAAGAGCACTGTGGAGATCGCATCTACTACAATAGAGATGTCATGAGACAGACTGTGTATTAAGACCTCAAGATTCTGTATTTAGAAGTGCTAAAGAAATAAAGAGCACTCACATATAATGCTTCTGTAATTAAGCAGAATAAGCCCATGGCTTTAATATTAATAGAATAGCAGCAGACAAGACACTTTACCAAGTAATCCTATAATCCACTCAGCTGTGCAGGTCACTTGCCATATAGATCCATATAAACACTTTGAGCTTTTTCAGTATATCATGTAAGTCTGGAGACAATGTCTGACATCACAAGGCTGTTCGACAAATGGTCCAGCTCTGAACATTGGTCATTTCCACACTGATTCACTCCACTTTATTATTTTAACATACTAAAGCTTAAGGATTGTTAATGCAAATACTTTCCATCTGAGTATCATCTGAGATGCCCAGGGACCTTCTTGCAGACAGAACTGGAAGGCCCACAGATTGCAGGTGACCAATCAGGCTGAAATGCAGATGACTGAGGTCAAACTATATTTAGTTATCAATTAATATAGCTTTCTTAGTCAGTGTAATTTTGTTTCTCTAATTACAGGGATTTTATAAGAATCTCTAAGGGAATAAAGCTCCCAACTTCCATTAGAAGTCAATACCAGCAAAAATGTTATTAGTAAGGAGGCTTTCAAAAAAACATCCCAAATCAAAATCAAACACACAACTCAGTTAAGCTTCAAGGACTACGTTCTCTCACAAATTAGTCCCATCACGATGCACTGCTGAAGTCAGACAGCTATCAGTGAAAGCTGCATCTCTTTACATTGCAGGAGAGTGTGGCCTATGAGATTAACATTCAGCATCCAGCCAAACTTGTCTTAATCACTCCTTAATTTAGACAGTTTATGACTTGGTTGTTATCCCCTCAGTGCATGTGCACTGGATAGAAATGAGGAGCAGGGAGTGGAGAATGCCTGGCAAATCCACGCACACTCAGTAAGTTAATGAATATGTAGTACAGTTTGTAATAATACCTAAGTAATTCTCCCATTATGAACTCAATCCAATTCTACTATTTCATTTCAGAAATGGATTTTGAACACAGGCCTGTTTCACTAATCGGATCCCCATTTACCTATTCTCTGTTGAAATGCTGACTGACACAGTTGTGTTTGAGAAGGCAGCGGCTTGGTGACACCAACAGAGGGAACTGCCATCTCAGCAAAGCAGCAAGAGCCAAGTTGGCCAGAGGAGAGCATTCCTTCCTGGACTGAAACAGTTCCATGTGAGAAATTCAGGCAAAGTGCTACCTCTCAAATAATGACGACAGGATTACTAAAATCTAATTAGCTGTTTCATTAGCTGAATCCTATCTGTTGTGTCAGCAAACAATGGGTATTCAGAAGCTGTCCACCCATTTGTAAAACAGGTGCTGTCGTGGAGATACTAAGTCTAACATATTCTCTGCATAGCCTCTGCTTGCAGAGTGACTTCAAGGAGGCAATTCATCTGGTTTGTTAGAAGTGGAAAAGATTTAAAGGTGCAAGGCATCTCTAGGATTACACATTGCTTACTTCCTGCTGAGACAGTCACCATTTCCTGCTTCCCTATATAAGTTGACTGCACTTCTTTTTCACTCTGGACAGGAGCACTCAAAAAGCTTCAGTGCAAAATACACGTACTAAAATCTCCCAATAAACAAGTCTAATTAAGATTAATTGAACTGTTGGAAGTAAAAGAAGATAGCATCCACAAGAGACAAAGAACAAATAAGACAGAGTAGGCACCCCTCTTTCTTCCCCTTATCAATTTCATTAACTTCATTTCCATCATAACAATTTACATTAACCCTTTATCAAAACATTACTGACTGGAGCATCTTCCTTATGAGGAAAAGCTGTGGAAACTGGGGCTGTTTACTCTAGAGAGAGGAGACTGAGGGGGAATCTCATTAATATTTACAAATATCTAAATGGTGGCTATCAGGAGGTTGGAGCATCCCTTTTTTCTTTTGTATCCAGTAACAGGACAAGGGGTAATGGGATGAAGCTGAAACACAAAAAGTTCCATTTAAATGTAAGGAAAAACTATTTCACCCTGAGGGTGATGGAGCACTGGCACAGGCTGCCCAGGGACGGTGTGGAGTCTCCTTCTCTGGAGGTCTTCAAGAGCTGCCTGGACATGTTCCTGTGTGACCTGATCTAGCTGGACCTGCTTTGGCAGTGGGGTTGGACTAGATTATCTCTGAAGACCCCTACCAACCCCTACTATTCTCTGACTCTGTGAAACAAGCATTGAACTTGCAAGCTGAAATAATGGGGATATTTTATATGGATATATACACAGGCTTCCTGCTCTGGCAGCGGGGTTTGACTAGATGATCTTTCGAAGTCCCTTCCAGCCATTGATATTCTGTGATTCTCCCCGCTTTGGACTATGGCTATTTCCCTCCTGTGTTCAAGGGTCCTAGATACTTCAGAATTTGCTTCACCTACTGCAATTTGTGGTCGTAGCAGCTTTGTAGATTGACAGGGTAGACTCAAGTATTTCAAGTCAACATCTATTGCTGTATCAGTCTGTGTTATTTTCTGTTCAAAGCACTTAGTGATGCCCATAACATCAGTAAAAGATAGTTCTGCTATTCCAACTTCAGACACTTGATCTGCTCACACCACAGGCAGAACAACTTGTTAAACCACACTGTTCCAAAAGGCAGAAAGAGAAAACAATCATCTCTACATCTCCAGGAAAGAAGAAATACAGGGAAAGATACTACCATAATCTCTGTCAAATCCACTTTTGTACTTGAGTAAGCTCTTCTGTTTCAGAATTTAAAAGCACATTGTAAAATCATATGATCGTTTTTTCAGCTGAATACCTCTGAACATCACTTACCCAGCAGTGGAGATCATCTAACTTGTCTTTTAACTTAACCCAGAGACACAATAATCAAGGTTACTTCCCCCCCTCCCTTAACTTTTTAAGAGATAAGAGAAACTCAGGTAAGGAAAACTGAAGATACTAGTCCAAGTTGCAGAGGATCTAATGGTACTACAGTGTTTTTAATAAAACAAAAGAAAAAGCAGCTTCTGATCTAAAACTAAAAGATCTAGTGAACTGAAGTTAAACATCTAACGTTGCAGTAATAACAATATCTCACCAAACAACAGTAACCCAGAAGATGCTGGACCACTAAAATGTTGATGAATTTACTGTTATTGTTTCCTTTTTTCATGAAGTTCTATAAGCTTCTCAGTAATAAACTCTTTCAGTAAAGAGGCATTATATAGAATAGTCCTACAGTAACAGGAAGGCTTGAGAATTGATGTGGCTGTCTACACTTTGGTTATTTCACTATTATTTTCTTAAAAGCATAGAGTAACTTGGTATTCAAAAACAAATTCAGTCTTTCTTAGAGAATAGACATATAATAAAGCAATAACTGAAGGAAGAAAAAGTGCAGTTTCTACTTAGGGTGAAACCAGAAGCTCGCCATCATAAACAAAATCCAATGAGGAATTTGAGGTAAAAATAAAACTGATCCCAAGAAACAGACAGAGGTCATTTAGGTAAATATCTTCTTCTCAAATGTTCAAGTTATAAGGAAAAAACAACAAAAAAAATCACTCTTATGAAGTGAATAAAAGTTATTTTACTCAGGCAAGTGGTGTAACTCTTAATAAACTCAAGTGTAGTGCTAGCTCAGTGTCATACATATAGGAAAGGATTTATTCAACCCTAAAAGGAAAGAGAATATGGTGAACCTGTGCTAGGTGGTTTAGCAAACCACAGAAAACTTTCCTTTTGCCCTTTATTTCAACCTAGGACTGCATACTGTGAAGTTTAAAGACAATTGCTATCTTCTAAGAGAGGGGAATAAACCAAATCAACTAGAAAGAACTGAATCAGAGAGAAATGAAACCACTTCTGGCTTTGTCTTCATTTCCCAGTAGACCTCCTTCTACCACAGCCCAAAAAGAACAGAGCACTTCAGTAAGCAGGTCTCACATAATTCTTTCCAGGGAGTCTCACCCTGCCTCAGTTTAAAGGGGCAGTCACTCCTGCCTTGCCAAATAACACAAGTTAGATGGTCTAGGCACGGAAGTACAAGAATAATTGAATGGAGGTAACACAGTATGTGTGGGCTTGTCAAGTGTCAGCCTCACTCTGTAGGAGCAACAGAGAGGTGTCTAAAGGAAAAGCCCATGTATTTAGGTGCAATAGATTGTTCAGATTCACACCAAATTCAGATCTGAAAAAGAACTGTGACTAACAAATTTTAGATGAGGAAAAAATGCTACTACTGCTTAAGTTAAAATTAGCAATGAAGTGGAAGACAGGTTTAGCCATGGGCATTCAAAGACATTGACAGCAGCCAGCTAGGCTCAGAGACAGCAAATTAAAAAGTAATTAGGGTTTGCAGTGTACTTCATGGAGACAAAACCGTCTCACCTGGCTGTTCTGATAGATTACCAACATGATGTTCATGTTGTGTTTGAACAACATTTTTATCAGCTTTCTTCTGTAACAGATTTAACAATTAAGAAAATAGTTGCTGACAAACACACAAAACTTTAGCCATTTTCTTTGTCACTTCTTTGGGCTTCTCATGCAAGGCAGCAACTCTTCTTGTGCTTTGCCTTTTGAATGGAATTTTGTATTCTGGAATCCATTTTCCTCTTTTAGGAAATGTAATTTAGAAAGCAATCTTACACAACAAGTATGCTGCCATTAGAGGTCTTCTGCTGGCTTTGCTTTGAAGCGGCTTCATTTATTATCTTTTCTTTTTTTTTTTTTTTTCAAATAAGTAGGAGTTGTGGGGTTTGAGTATGAGAATCTCTAGGATCTGAGACTCAAATATATTAAGAGTTCTCAGCATGTAGTACTTGTAATTCATGTAGGGACATCAAAATGCAGCCAAATTGTTTATTAATGTCTTTAATATAGTTTCCTCAAACAGATTTTGAAAATGAGAATTTAGCTGTTAATTCTGTAGGTACTGAGACAGAACAGAATCCAGATCATTAACTCCTCTGGCTCTACACTGCAAACAGGAGTGAAAACTCTGTTTTGGAAAGAAAAACAACCTGACAAACCTTGCAGACTGACCTGCTATTAGCAATACATGAACACTGGCTTCATCCTCAAAAATCCATACTGTTGAACTTTACCATGCCTAAATATTAGGCTGAGTGTTTAAGAGGAACCAGTTCAAGACAGATGTAAGACAGATTCAGTGGTGACTTATGTGCCTAGCAGTGAAATGCTGTTCTCAGTTTTTACCTTTTTCGCTCTCAGGACCAAGTCTAAAGGTAAGGTCTTTCACAAAAGATTTGTAGAGACTTATAATGCACCAGTGCAGCCTGGGGATTGACCTGCTGAAGAGAGTGACCTGGGAGTCCTTGTTAATAATAAACTAACCATGAGCCAGCAATGTGCCCTCGTGGCCAAGAAGGCCAATGGCATCTTTGGATGCATCAAGAACTGTGTGGTCAGCATGTCCAGGGAGGTTCTGCTCCCCCTCTCCTCTGCTCTGGTGAGGCCTCATCTGGAGCCCTATGTTCAGTTTTGGGCTCCTCAGCTAAAGAGGAACAAAGAACTTCTGGAGAGAGTCCAGCACAGGGCTATTAAGATGATCAGAGGGCTGAAGCATCTTTCTTACACGGAAAGGCTGTGGGAACTGGGGCTGTTTAGTCTAGAGAAGAGGAGGGATGAGGGGTGGCACAGGCTGCCCAGAGAGGGTGTGGAGTCTCCTTCCTTGGAGGTCTTCAACACCCACCTGGACACGTTCCTGGGCAACCTGATCTAGGTGGACCTGCTTTTGCAGGGGGTTGAAGTAGATGATCTCTAAAGGTCCTTTCCAACCCCTACCATTCTATGATTCTGTGATATCTTAGAATGATGATTCAAAACAGAGGACACATTAAGCAATGGACTGCCTGGGGGTTAAAGACACTCAAGATTCATGGAGCCAAACAGACAGCAAGTAGAGTGTGTGTGTTTAGGGCACTGATGTGGCATCCTCAGCTTTGGCTGTTGACCACAAAGTTATTAAACTTTTTTTTGTGTAATAATGATTATCACAAGTAGAGACTGGGGAGAAAAAGAACCTGAACAGATCTGGATCCCTGCAGTTTAGAAGCATTTGCGGAAAACTTTCCACGAACTGTGAAGAATCATCTTGCTGTTAATCAACAGGGCTTACTAACAACAGTGCAATGCCACAGAAAGTGAGAAAGCTGGAGCTGAGTAATTCATTCTTTTTCCCAGGGAAAAAGCTTGCAGCTTAATCTAAGACATATCCTTAGTACTTTTGTTGTGAAAGACTCTTCTATGAACATAGGCCTCAGGAACCAACAAGAAACCACACCTGACTGTGTTATTTAATAGTTTATAGATTCTTCCTTCTTCCCTCAATATCCTGAGAAAGCAGAAATTGCCTGGACTTATGCGATGTCCTTCAAACTAAAAATCAATCAGACAGAGATGTGACAACATCACAGAGAGGACACCAATTAGTGGTCCCAACCAAAAGCCTATCCAAAACATCATCACCTAGTCTATTTTTTCTTCAAATAAGTATTCAAAACCTACTGTTTTCATTTCAAACTGATTTCCAGTAAGTCAACATGCTCAAAGAGCTCCTCTTGCTTACGACATTACCAGTTCTGCTGCTTCGATATTTTGTAAGTGACATGGTCTTATTATCTTATGACTCACATACATTAAAGAGCTCCTAAGGACAGAGTAATGCCCATCAGCTCTACATTCCCACAGAGGAGTCTAGTAACTTGCCCATATATCTCCAAAATGCAATCCGTGCTCTGTAACAGAATAATTATATAGGAAAAATAGGCAGAACACTAAAAGGACAAATGTTCATTTGCCATGTTGTACTATTTGTATGTCCTTTGCAAAACCTCATTACAGGTACCATTTATATAAAGTAGATCTCATATTACAGTATCTTAACTTTTGGGGAGTTATCTTTGTAATACAAGGCTCCAGTAAACCAATGAAACAGCACTGGGGAAATGAGTGACGTCTTACAATTTTAAGCAGCTTTCAGTGCTTTTATCTGCCTCTAATTCACATTTTTCAATTATACCCTAGGCTTTGAGTAGCCAGAACTGAAGCATATTCTCTCTTAGTGCGAAACAAATATTTCCATCGCAGTATTTTACCCACTTGGCAGAGTAAGGAAGAGATGTTTAAAAAATAAGTTGAAAACAGAATATTGTTCTACCTCAGGAAGGGAAAAAAAAAAAAAAATGAATCTTTCAAATTCAGTCATCAAACCAAGCTGGAAAGTTCCAAAGAATTTATAGAGAAAAGAAGAATTAGTTTAATTTCATGTGCTCATTTCAGGTGCTTGGCCACACATACAAATGTTTCTGCTAATAATATGGTTCCCTTTCTGCCTGTAACAGTAAGATCCTGGCCCTGTACCCAACTAAAATGAAGAAATTCACCCGGTGGAAGGAGATGAAGTCACAGTTGTGATTTGAGCATTCTCATCTGTCATCTTGTTAACTGCAGACTCGAGGTCAGAAAGTACTCCTCTCTTTGTTAAAAAGAAAAGTAATAAAAAATCCCACAGGAAGCTGACACACTCTGCAAAAGGTTATCAGAGAAGTAGAGTCATCAGTCAGAGTATTTGAAATGAAGATTGCAATGGAATTAGTAGTCCCCACGAATGTTTCAATTCATAATCAAATTAGTAGTTCAAGGCTTAGGGAATGAATTCAAATACATATACTCAGTCTGTGCAGACTTCATAAGTTTTCATCCCTTTTATTTAGGAGATAATAATTAAATGTGATTTGAAATGGAATGTAATAAAGTGCAGCTTAGAAGTATTTCACAATTCTTAACAAAAATAATTAGATCCTCTGATATTATTTGAAACCACGCTACTATAACATCTATTAAACTTATTAAAAAAAAGAGGAAAAAAAGAAAAAAAAAGAAAGGAGAAGAGAAAAATTAATTTGTCTGTTTTATCAGAATCCAGAATGAAAATGAAACTGTCTTTAAAGAGATACATTCTATTTTTATTGCCTTAACTATCTAGGAAAATCGTTTTCCATGCTGATACGACTTTTCACTGAACTAAGATTTGGTAAAGAAATTGCTTCCAATGGTATTTATTCAGTGACAGAAACACAAAGTGAAAACTAAATGTTATGGAATGGAAGGGAATCAACATCACTGACAAGTAACATGGAACAGAAATGTAAGATCAATTGATAGGATGTCTGGATGGCTTCTAACACCACAGCACAACTGAACAAACAAAACTACTCCAGGACTATCCTGAGGACATTGCTAGCACTGCTCTTCAGATGCTGGGTTTCACTGTCACAGAGGAGAGGAGGAGGAAGGACCTGCTGGCAGAAGAGCCAGATGGCTGTCAGCTGCTGCCCCCTTGGAAACAACTGTTGGACACAGGCACAACAGCAGCAAATGTGTAGGCTGCCTGATACTTTACATAAGTCAGTGGGACCTGATGGGATGCATTCAAGAATGCTGAGGGAGCTGGCTGATAAGGCTGCTAAGCTGCACTCCATCATTTTTGAACATTGATGGAGGACAGGCAAGGTGCTTGAGTACTGGAGAAAGGCCAATATCACTCCAGTCTTCAAAAAGGGCAGGAAGGACGACCCAGGAAACTACAAACTGGTCAGTCTCACCTCTACCCCTGGAAAGGTGATGAAACATCTACCTTGACTTCAGCAAGGCTTTTGAAACTGCCTCCCATAACATCCTCATCAGAAAGCTCAGACAGTGTGGCTTGGATGAGTGGACAGTGAGGTGGATCGAGAGCTGGCTGAATGACATAGCCCAGAGGGTCGTGATCAGTGCCACAGAATCGAGTTGGAGGCCTGCGGCCAGTGGAGTTCCACAGGGATCGGTTCCGGGGCCAGTCTTATTCAACGTCTCCATCAACAACCTGGATGACCTGATGACACCAAACTGGGAGGACTGGCTGATTCCCCAGA
>WBNH01012182.1:651316-677016 GCA_013401255.1 Urocolius indicus | reverse complement strand
GGAACATCTTCCTTATGAGGAAAGGCTGCAGGAACTGGGGCTGTTTAGTCTAGAGGAGGAGTGGATCTCATTAATATCTAAATAGTGGATGTCAGCAGGATGGCATCACATTTTTCTTTTGTATCTAGCAACAGGACAAGGGGTAATGGGATGAAGCTGGAACAAAAAAAGTTCCCTTTAAACATAAGGAAAAACTATTTCACCCTGAGGGTGAGGGAGCGCTGGCACAGGCTGCCAAGGGAGGGTATGGAGTCTCCTTCTCTGAAGTTTTTCAAAACCATGACTGGTCACCTTCTTGTCTGAATTGATCTAGGTGAACCTGCTTTAGCAGGAGGTTGGACTAGATGATATCTAAAGGTCCCTTCTAACCCCTACCATTCTGTATGATTCTATGAATCTACACTTTATGAAATATACTTAGAAAGAAAGTAGAAAGGGACACAGAAAACTACATTTATGTATACACATATAGTTCAAAAACAACCATAGAGAAAGTATTTCTCTAGAGTAATTAGTCCTGATACAAACAATAAGCCATGCCCACTCTTTAAATTCCGGTTTCCTCATAGACAGATTTATAGGAAGGATTCTTCTTTGATGATTTTACTGAATCTCCCATGCCTTTTTCTTTTTGTTAAAAAAAACCCTCCACATTCCTTTATTCAGCAATAAGAAGGGTCACGCTGAAAGAGGCACCGCCATTCAGATCTTTGGAATTAAAAGTAGCAGGCCTTGGATGTGATTGTTTTAATTTATGCTGCCAAATTGAGGGTTAGCCTTCATTCTTTTTTTATTTCAAATTCTTTCTTTCAGCTGCCATAGATTCTAAAGAATATAAACCCAGAGACAGTCTTTTTAATAAACACATTACTCTTTTTACTAAGTTCTTCTATCTCTTCTCTCAAGTAACAAGCGACAGGACAAGAGGAAATGGCCTAAAGTTGTGCCAGGCAGGTTTAGATTGGAGATGAGGAAGAATTTTTTTCCTGAGAGGGTCATCAGACACTGTCCCAGGCTTCCTAGGGAGGTGGTGGATTCCCCATCCTTAGAGATATTGCAAAGCCACGTAGGTGTTGAGGGCCATGGGTTAGTGGTGGCCGTGGCTGTGTGAGGGGTGCGATTGGATTTGATGAGCTTAAAGGTCTTTTGCAACTAAATAATTCTATAACTCTATTAATAAAATCTTGAAGTATTTGGACTTTTTGAAGTACCATGCTTAGATGTGACAATTGTTTAAAAATGACAAAAAAGCACACTGTCCCCAGTTCACGTCTGCTAAGTGCTACCTGGCCATCACAGCTGTACTTTTGCTTGTGTACAACCAGGTGAACAGAAATAAGCATTACAAGTGACAGTCTTCAGCTGAATAAGTTTTGCTCACTGGGCTTTTGAAGTGTGTGAGAGCTGTTGTGAAAAAAAGGAAGGTCTTAAGACATAAATGTCAAAATACAACATGAGACTAACATATGGACATGATACGTTGCTCTGTTTTACCCCAGGTGATGTGTGTGTTCTCAAGCTGCCCTAGCAGAAGCAGCCTGTGGATTTGGCTTCCTGTTATACAAGCATGGACATGTCCTACTTTAACACACAGACCTGTTTGCTATTACAAATGTGCTCCAATAGAAACTCCGAGTCTGCTTCGTTATTTAAGTTTTTCTTTTCCTACATTTCCTTTCATTTACTCTGAAAATGCATCATTTACAATTTTGTACTTTACTGTTTTTTTAATCTCTGTTCCCAGTATTTCCAATAGCAACTGGCTAATAAAGCTCATGGTTATTAGAAGCTCTTCTTTTCTCTTAAAACTGATAAAATACAAATCCAGTAAAAAAGCCCTTTAATAGGCAGAACCATAACAGGATCCAGCGTTTGGAAGGTAAAATTAGAAACATTTAAATTAGAAAGAAACAGATATTACAACAAAATAGTGAAGTCTTAACACTAAGGATAATCAAAAAGTATGAGAGCTTAATAAGGGGAGGTTACTTCATCACGACTCAAAGTCATTTATCAGACATGATATCTTTCTAAAAGACAGACTATAGTTCAGCCCCTAGCTGTTGAACTTTGCTCTTTTCACATATTAAGTAGGAAAGACTAACAGCTCCAAGTTGAAAGAGTCAATCAATGTTGAGCCTGAATCAAGAAATCCTACTGTATCATATGAATTTTGGTTGAAAAAGTATCTTATACAAAGACACTCCCCATTTTATCTGTCTTCACTGTGTTATTTGGCTTCCAAGGTACCCCAGACTCCAAGGAACTTGGTTTGACAAATAAAACCTCAGCTCAGCACATACGAAGACAGGATAATTAAGCAGCTCTAAAATAAAGGTAAGTAAAGAGGGGAATGTGTCCATCCTTCAGAATATGTCATGGAGGCCACATCTCACGTAGAAAGCTTGAGGCAAAAGTAACAATAAGCAGGTACATACCATACCAATATGAGGTCTGCCTCTGACAAGCTTTCTACAAGAGCATCTGTTTCCTTGATTGTCTCTTTGTGTCAGGTCAGTCCTGTTTCAAATGGATGCAGCCAGAGCACATGACAAATCTTTCAGTTCATCGAGGAAACAGTTCAAGTGGAGATTTGACCAGTTTGTTTTTCAAAAGGTAATGCACATTGTTTGTGGCTTTTGTTCAACAGACTACATGCATCTGACACAGCTAAGTAATAACAATATGACTTTTTTCAAAGCAAAGCCTGGTACTAAGGTGAAAGAGATTCCTATCAAAATTCATCAACAAATTAAGACTAGAGCTGCTTTGAAAACTTGCTGTTACAGGTCTTAAAAATAAGCTACATGACCAATATGTTCTAAGGACAAAGCCTCAGTCTTTCCCCTGAACCCTCTGACTTCACTCAATGAAGACAGATTTCGACATTATTTAGGGAGGATTCTTTGGCAAATATGTGTTTTGTAACCTATAATGGAAGAATAAATGCAGACAGATCGGTAAATATGTATTTAGGCAGTATTTAAATTACACATTTATTACATTCCTGAGAGTACGAAATGGCTTGCTTGGAGCTGTTCCAGTCTGCTATGCAAATCTGTTTTTAATGAAATAGCAGAACCATAGGACTAAAAGATGAAAAAGACCTATTAGGTCATCCTGTCTATCTCTCTACCCAGGCAGGATTGTTTCTATAAATGTTACTAGTGTCGGGCAAAGCAAATCAAAGTGTATTCAGACCAGTCCTTTCCTGAATGTACCTGCATCTTCTGATCATGATCCCTCTGCTTTAGGTCAGAAAAAAAGCAGCTCCTCACAGGAGTTACCTCTGTAGCCCTTTCCCTGCCTCCAACCTTATCATGCAAACCTAAAATAAATGCCTATTAAAAAATGCTGTCAAGAATAACACTTACACTCTAGTATTTTGTTCTCTAAATTAGACTGGTTTTATTTTAGATAAGGATAAATGAAA
Source organism: Urocolius indicus (assembly GCA_013401255.1). Lineage (NCBI taxonomy): Eukaryota > Metazoa > Chordata > Aves > Coliiformes > Coliidae > Urocolius > Urocolius indicus. The sequence continues at coordinate 673,583 of WBNH01012182.1, read as the reverse complement.
ATTAACTATCCTTTGTGCTGCATTCCAGACTGGCTATTTCACTTAAACTTCCCCCCTTTTCAAACTATCTTATCTTAAAATAGCCTATCCCATGTTTAAAGTATTTCTGTTCTCTGAGAAAACATGGACGAGTACAATCACAGACACAAAACCCATGCTACACACACAATCCTCCTTCCTTGATGATGCTTCAGGTGGAGATATGAAGGGGATAAGCATGTGCAATGATGAAGAAAAAGTAAAGGAATTCCAACAAAAGCCTGTAACTTGAAGAATTATCATGAGGAGCATCTGCCACCCTTCCTATTCTTTTCCCTTTCTATAGTCTGTTCCTTATCTGAGGCTATATTTGGATCACCTTGATCAAGAAAGAATAAATTCAGAGTTCACAGTATATCAGTAAAGAATTTAATCTGCAAAAGTACTAAGAGTAGCAAGGAATTAAATCTGCTTCTTTGCCACATGCAATTGAGTTTTAATTGATTTCCAGCTTAGTTCCTTATTTAAGTAACTGGGCATTCAGCCTGCTTCACCCTTGGTAGCACTTACACCTCATGTGCTCTTTATACCTTTTCAGTGCAACTACGTAACTTAAAGGTGTGCTGAGTCAGGGTTTGGGGCTTTGCCATCAGCAGTGTCATCTTTTTAAAGGCAGGAGCAGAAGGAAAAGGATTATTGTAATGATTCAGTCAGCTCAAATACAACATTTTGTCTTTATAGAAAGTTCCCCGGTTGTACTAAAACACCACAGAAACCAGGGAAATAGACTGACTGGCACCCTACAATTAGCTCTAGATGATCTGTGCATCAGGGAAGACATGATAAAACCCTGAATATTCAGTCTCTGATTCTCACAGGCTGTATCCACACCAGTAAATTAAGCCAAGAGCTGTTGCCAGACCAACTGTTACAGAACAGACCTCTCTTAGGCGAGTAAACTCAGCCTTAGGTCACTACACACACTGTACTTACTGCAGTAATGTTCATAACCTTCTGCCTTCACCTAGCAAAAACCTTCAAACCTACCCCTCTTCCCAGTGAAGTCAATTCCAGAACTCTCTTTCTCTTCCTGAAGCCCCTTTTTCCCCCCTCACACAAGCATTTAAACAATCTCCTTACACAGTTAAATACAGCTAATGAATTGTAACATGCAATTCTCTATTTAGTTATTATTCATTAATCTATCTTTCACTCACTCACCAAAAACCTATAAAAGCCCTGCACAGACATCTACATCACTAAAATATATTTAAAATGCCACAATAATTGCTGTGGCAACAATAATACAAAAGCACACTCAAAAATACATACAGTAGAACCACTGAAAGCACTATGAGTGGGTAAAAAGGCTTTATAGATCAAATTACTCGCTTCTTTAAAAGTCAGCTATGAGTTGTATTGTATAATTTATTACTGTATTATTTGAGTAGTAATTAAAATAGAAATTTTATTTGAAAAAATAAACTTTTGCCAAAGAATGGATGTCCTGAGCTAGACAGGAAGGAACTTGCTTAAAACAAATAGCAATGCTACGTTTTTTTCCCCAGTAATACTAGTTTGAAGTAGTCACCTGGGGGAGCTCAGTATAGGGATGAATAATCTTTTCAAGCCAAGGCAATTTTTTGGTTTTGGTATTTTGATTTTGGTGGAGTTTTTTCTTTTTTTGGTGAAGAAATATATAGCTTTAGTAACCAGTGCTGTATTCAGCATCTCCCTAATAAGTAGCACTTCCTGAATTAAAACTACTCCATCTTACAACTGAGGACTTCCTTTTTTTTTCAGCCTTACTGATGCTATCAGAGATGAATGCACTGAATGCTCTTCCACACGATTGGGCAGAAGCTTATAGTGCTACTCTTCTTTTTTTTTTTTCTCCTTCTAGCTTCAATCCATTAAAACCTTACACCTCATATCTCAGCTAAAAGATGTGTATATTTCCACACTTCACATCACTCATTCCAATTTTTCATGTATCTCACTTTATAACCGGGAAGATTTTGCTCAGTTTGAACTGTCATATTTTAGCAGGTCTGATTCATACAAAATATCTGATTTTTGATAGCCAAAATAATTCAACATCTGAAAATGGGTAAGAGAAATGGAAAATACATTCATTTCCAAGGCACATTTATACAGAAAGGTTAGAAAGCCATTGGCATTTTCTGACCAGACACTAATCTCCTAAGGAATTTATGAAGCATTTATTTTCTGTTATGTTCCTAAAAATTCTCTCTCCACCTCCAGTTTCTGACGGCCTATTGAGCCAATAAAAACAGTGGAGAAAATAAGTATCTCCCTGGAGATCACCTCTGCAAGTACCCATTGCTCAGGGAACACATCCCTCTGGACTTGGAAGTCTTCCCACTCTCCTCCATGGTGGGATGAGGACAAGAAAAGATAACCAACCCTGCTGTCCCTCCTTCACTATTGAAAAACCACCTCCACACAAACTCATCACAGCAAGGCAAACAAATCCCATTCAAATTGTGCTTGAATATGTTTTATTAGATTCTCGTATCCTACATGATGGAGATCTGACACTATGCAGTTGCCCTAAAAAGTATATAAATCTAAGATATTCTAACTCATAGCAATCTTAGTGATTTATAAAACTTGTGAACATGGCCCAGATGTAATTCCTTATATCACAATGCTGATATGTATCAATGCTTAATTGATATTATGGACTTGTAGCCTTCAAAATTACTCTTTTAGAGGTAAGATTTACCAGCATCTCGATCAAAGGATCACTGACATAAACCCCTACCTGTTTCATTCAGTCTGAATTTACACAAAGTAATCTTCATTTGGAGACATATTCAATATTATGCCTGACTTGCTTCAGTTTTCTATTGATCTGCAGGAGCTTAAATATGCTATCAACATTATTGGAATTAATTTGTTTACACACATTGTTCTAGAGAGACAGGGAACAGCTAGAGAGAGTCCCATGGAGCACTGCCAAGATGCTGAGGAGTCTGGAGCATCTCTCCAAGCAGGAAAGGCTGTGGGCTCTTTAGCCTGGAGAAGGCTGGGGAGAGGCCCTTACCAATGCTGATCAATCCCTAAAGGGCAGGTGCTGAGAGGAAGGGGCCAGTGACAGGACAAGGGGTAATGGGCACAAACTGGAATACATGAAAATGCCACTGGAACAGGAGGAGAAACTTCTTTGGTGCTGAGGTCAGAGAGCCCTGGCACAGGCTATCCAGGGAGAGTGTGGAGTCTCCTTCTTGGGAAGTTTCCAAACCCACCTGGACACGTTTCCATGCCCTTTGATTGAGGGGAACCTACTTTAGCAGGGGATTGGGCTGGATGAGCTGTGGAGAGCCCTGTCAACCTTCACCATTCTGAGATTCCATGATTCTGTGAAAATGAAGTTAACAGCAGAGCTGATTTGTGCGTTATTTCCAGGTTGTGATCCCCAGAGACAAAACCGTATCTTAATATCCATTATTTAAAATACTAAAGTGCAATGTCATTATCGTCATTATTTACCATCCACTGCTATTTAGGATCCTCTTTCATTTTATTCCTGTAGGAATTGGAAGCAATTACGTGGTTGTTAACAACAGGCAAGAATAACATTTTTATCAATAGCCATTTTGTGTATCACTATTTTCATAAAGCTGCATGCCTGGAATTATTCCAAAGTGAGTAATGATTTGTAATTACATTCAAAGCATGTAAAGACAGCCAATGACACTTTGTTCTCCAACTGCATGGAATTTAAGAGGAGAAAGTCTATCACACAAGGCAGTAAACTCCACATTGTAAAGACATGCTTATTTGAAGAGATGTAGCTGATTCCTGGCCACTGCAGTGAATGTCTCAAGAAAGGTTATATTTTTTTTTAATTAGAATTTCTTAAACAAGCATATAAACTGCAATAATACAGAACAGTTATACTTTGTATTTTATGAATATTATTGCAGCTTCCTTGTACCTGATTACAAATCAAACAAAAGAAAAGTTTAAAATTGCTCAGAAAGCAAGTTGTTAGAAGTTGAAATTTTACCAGCATGCCAAAAAGAAAGCTCAGGAACTTTCCTTTCCCATCCCCTTCCCTTTATCATAGAATCAAAGAATCATAGAATGGTAGGGTTGGAAGAGACCTTTAGATGTCATCTAGTCCAACCCCCCTGCAAGAAGCAAGTTCACCTGGATCAGATCCCATAGGAATGTGTACAGCTGGGTCTTGAAGACCTCCAAGGAAGGAGATTCCACACCCTCCCTTGGCAGACTGTGCCAGGGCTCCCTCAGTCTCACAGTGAAATATTTTTTTCTTATGTTTAAATGGAACTTGTTGTGTTCCAGCTTCATCCCATTACCCCTTGTGCTGTTGCTAGATATAATAGAAAAAAGGGATGTCCCAACCACCTGACACCCATCCTTTAGATATGTGTAAATATTAATAAGATCGCCCCTCAGTCTCCTCTTTTCTAGACTAAACAGCCTCAGTTCCTGCAGCCTTTCCTCGTATGAAAGATGTTCCAGTCCCCTGTTCCACCCCTTGGTGGCCCTGTGCGCTACAGAACAGATGCCCCTGATGAAGTTTTGTACTTCCTGGAGCCACTTTACATTCTGAGTCCTGTTACTCACAAACATGAGTCATATAACACAAAACAGTTCCACTTTCAGCTTGAGTTAGGAATACTCTTGGTCATCTCAGAGTTTACATCTAATTCATTATAGTATTTTTGGATAATTACTGTTGCCATCATTACTTAGGAGGGACAAAAATCTATGCGCATCTATTTTTAATATGTACTTTGAACACATATGTGTTATGTATTAAATAAATTTTCCATAACATTGGTACTTGACTCAAGCAGAATGGTTTAGTTCCCTCAACTGATATGCCCTAATGTTTTATACAATCAATGGGAAGTGACAAATACTGTATAAAAGAAGCTGAGAAAATGTGAAGTATATGGGAGGAAGTGACCAAGAGGAATAGGGGAAGCACAGATGGGAGGAAATGTTAAGCACAAGAGGTCTATCCCAGTTTCTCTTCCTGTCTAGACATAAGGATGTCGTCTAAATTCGTGACACCAGTCACAGGCTCCTCTTCACAATCTGTTTTCTCTTCAAGAGAAAACAGAGAGATGTGAATCATGGCACATCAAGCTAATTTGAGTCTTCACCAAGCAAATGGGAGATCTTGATTTTTTTCCCTCAGAAATTTCTAAGTTGAAGGACAGTTTAAATAATGGTATCATCTGCCCTTCCCATTGAAGCCAGGATACCGTATAAGAGAACTCAAACCACAGGGACAGAAAAAGCAGGCAAAACACATTACACTTCTATAGCTAAGGTGCAGACCTGTGAAGTTTAGTGTTTCACTGTAGAACTTAAAAGCCAAAGGAGAAGTACACAAATGCTGAGATGGAAATTTAAATATGACAGATTTTTTTGGGGGGGGACTTGGGTACATCTTACTGCATCTCTTAATGAAAGACTGGAAATCCCTTGCACCTTAAAGAACTTCTAATAGAAGCATTCAGACCACAAGGGAATGTATCATTAGGAATCAGTACTTCTAGTTTAATCGATTGGTGATCTTTTTTAGAATTAGGTGTTTATATCTTTTTCACAAAGAAAGCTTCTACATTCCACTGTCACTGACCTTGGGCATATCAGAGAATGAATCGTTGTTGCTGTGTGATTGCTTCAAGGAAATTACTTAAACTTCAGAATTAGAAGTAGCTGGAATGACACAAGAAGTGGGAATGGGGATTTCATAACAGCTAAGGAAGGGTGTTTGGCTGTAGTCATTCAAGTGTGTATGTCTAGATGAGATGTGCTAGAATAATCCATTTGCAGAGAGATTCTTCATAATTTACTGACATGATGACTCAGCAATGTCCACATCACAAAATGACAGAAATGCAGTCTGTAGAGGTATGCAGAATGAAAGAAAACTGATGAATAAAGCCCAAGCCACCAGTGGTGAAATCTGCCACAATTCGCAAAAAAACCACAACAAACCAAGACCCAAAAAACAACTGAACAAATATATTACTATAAAAGGATATTAGAGAATATAGAATATATTATATCAATGGTCAAAGAAAAACCTTCCAAACATCTAAAAGATCAATACCGAAATATTCCTAACGTTAGTCTCTGTAGCTACCATGCAGCATGTTTCAGTTTCTTTTATGCTCTTTGCAATGACAGGCTGCACATGAATTTTGCACACTGAAAAGCACTTTAAACTTCACATGCAGTGTTGGTCTCCTCAATGAGAAATGTTAGAATTACGGTCCCTCTGTCTGGCAGTGAAAGTTTTAACTTTTACAGATATGCAAAATAAAGACAACTCAGTATCATTTAGGAGAAAAAATGCTTTTGAGTGCCAACACAACAGATGCAAAGCACAAAATACTGACCAGGTTTGTTTAAGAAACACACTTTTATGTTTATAGATAATTAAGTTTCTCATAAGAAATCTTGAGTATTAGAATTGGGGAAGGACTTGGAATAAAACACACAGAAGCATTTAATACATTAAATGCATATTAGATATAGCTCATTTAAGAATTTAAATTAGAAGCACAAGACTCTATTTGAATGTACATATCCTTCTTTGTGTTTTATTCCGATTAATTGCACTTGCTCTAATATTTGAATACCTTTGTATAGTGCATTAAACAACATGACTGTCACAGTTTGTTCCCTTTCTCATCCTTTTTCCCAAGGGGAGAATAGCGTATGCTGAGTTTTTATTTCACACAGCTTCATTTTGGAATTATTAATAAATACATACCCACCTTCCTAATTCCATCTTGCCATGATGTTGTTGTGCTTTTTATTTAACAATAATTCTGCTCAGGATTACAGAAAAATCCCATGCAAATTTTAAATATGGAATGGCTAAACATGAGTGAAACTCACAGCCCTGGTTTAAATCAATGGCGGTGGGACATCACATTGGACCACATCTCACTTGATGGGGCACAGTCATGAACAGAGAAAGACATATCGAGGTTCTGCTGTCTTTATGCATTCATTCTCTACAATTGGAAAGTAAATTCTAAATGAAATAAAAGGATGTCACTGCCTAGGGAAAGGCAGTCACATATGTTAATTTGAATACAGAAGTAAACCAAAACTGATGAAGATTGGCAAGTATCTGAGTTTTACTATGACATGGAGATATGTCATATCTACATAGAAAAAAACGGGTTTTGCTTCCGAAAAGAAAATCATAATACCAAGCTATTAAAAGATAAAGCTGCATAGAATTTATTAGCAAGAGGTCACTAAGAAACTCCAGCGTTTAAGGTATAGCATCACTGACTTAAGAGATGCACTGTATGCGTGAACAGCTAAAAGTTAGGTTACAAGCATTTTATTTTAAGGGAGTAGAAAGTTTAAAATTGAAAAAGTATTCCATTTACAGACATTGACATATGGTAGCTTCCTCAAGCAGAAGTCTTGTGAGTCATAAGATCAAAGCACTGGAATTCTAGTGTGACACAACTCAGCATCATGAATAACCAGCTTGAGACAGCACTAAGTCAGAGAAAGGACATTTTAGGAACTTGTTTGTCTGGTCGATTGGTACAAAGTGATTCCAAGTTAAAAAAAAAGTTGCAAAACATAAAATTGTGATGTTCTGCTGCTCACCACATGACATATGCAATTTTTCCCGTTCCTTGGAGAGTGAAATGGAACCAAACATTCAGTATCCTTTCTCACAAGCTGGTGGAAAATTGAGATGCTAATATCCTAGAAAAATATGGTAATTCTAGCATTATTCATTTGTTGTGGGTTTTTTTTATTATTTTTCATTTCTGTGCTTGGTATACAACAGATAACTCTGAAAACCTAAATTCATTATGTTTTCCTCTTCAGTGCTTATCAGAGCCTAAGGATGAACTGGACAAAGGGACTACACTTTAACTAGAAATCCATCAAAAATCTTTTGTAAAAAGGACATTAAATTTGCAGTTATGAATGACCGATCACGTTATGCAAAAGCCCATTGAGTATATGACCCATCAATATAAATCTTTTCAAGATAGGAGGCAAGATGACAAATCAAATTTACAGTGGTGAGAGGAATGGAAGAAAAAACTTAGGGCACAGTGTTGTAACTGAGAAGAGATGTGAAAAATTGGAAGCTATACATCAACAATTCTTATCTGATGTATATATTAGAGTATGTACAGAAAGCATTGATACTCAAGTGTGAATTCAGTGAATTTATACCTCAGAGAGAAACCACGATAAATTGCTTCAGATAACACAATGAACTATGTCGATAAAATGTGGGTATCCATATAAATTTCAGCCAAAAGATACAGAAATATCGTCCAGACACATTTTCATGATGTGCTTGCTATGCTACTTTGTCTTTACTATGTTTTCTGCCACTCAAAAAAAGAAAAGGCGAAGTGGAAAAAGAGTAGGTGACTACAGTAACCCAGATTATGTAAAATGTATTGCTATAATAAATCAGCATTCTGATTACAGAAGTGGTAGCAGAAGAAAAACACAGAGCTTTTTTATTGCACAGTGTTCTCACCAAAGCTGGCAGGCTGCCTCCAAGGTAGCTCAGAAGCAGAAGGCCACTAATGCTGTGGTGTGAAAACAGATTCTGACAATTTTTGTTTCGAATTCATGTGGATTAGAATGCAAATAGCACAGCAGGGAAACAAACATGGGAATGGAGTTAGACCACATTTCATTCACTAAGTCTGCAGCTCTGATCTCACAAAAACAACATTTGAATTAATATTGAATTGAGTGAATAATTTGGTCAAAAAGGTGAGGCTATAAATTCTCTTCTCATGTAAATGAGGTTTGTTTCAAGTTATAATTTTCAAAGTGAAGTGTTCAGTATTTTGAATATTATCTTCAACTAAAATGTACTCATATGTAGGGTACTATATTGTTTTTAATAGCACTCCTGAAACAAAACAAACAAGCAAAATGTTGTAGAAAAGAAGCCATAATTTTTTTATAGTTCCTACCACTCTAACAAAAATTGAACTTGAAAAGAGGAGACTGAGGGGGAATCTCATTAATATTTACAAATATGGTGGGTGTCAGGAGGTTGGAGCATCTTTTTTCTGTTGTATCCAGTAACAGGACAAGGGGTAATGGGATGAAGCTGGAACACAAAACGTTCCACTTAAATAGAAGAAAAAACTATTTTACTGTGAGGGTGAGGGAACCCTGGCACAGGCTGCCCAGGGAGGGTGTGGAGGCTCCTTCCTTGGAGGTCTTCAAGACCTGCCCAGACATCTTCCTATGCGACCTGATCTAGGTGGATCTGCTTCTGCAGGAGGTTTGGACTAGATAATGTCTAAAGGTCCCTTCCAACCCCTACCATTCTACGATTCTGTGATTTTTCTCCCCTTCCCTTCCCAGCTACCAAATAAGAAATTCAATTACTTTTACAACAGGATAAAAGAATAAATATGCATACCCATTTGTTTATTTAATACATCAACATCCTCTACAGTATTCCACCAAAATGCTCACTTAGGAAACTCTTTCAAAGCACTGTTCACTGACTAGGGAGAGTTATGGTCCCCAAAGGCCTGGAATGACTTAACTCTTGCCCAGGATGACTAACTTTCTACTATTTTGAATCCTGTAGACAGTCATAGCTACATTTGTGATTTCGATGTAGTACTAGATAGCAACATCAATAGGAAAGGAACAAAGTCCCAAACACACGGACAATCAGTATCTCCAGAAAGGGGCATCTACTCTATGCTTTCCTCAAAGCAGAGGACTGTCATAAATAGCTTGGCTGTTAAGTGCTGCCATTATGCAGTATCGCATATGACAATTGAGCACTATTGATTTACCATTGATTCCTTTCTTTTCAGTTCAGCTGAGGCAGAGAAACTGCTGACAGGTGGTGGATTTGACAGAGTGGTTGCTGATGTCCGAGTTCCTTAATCCACTTTACTTGCGTGGCCTAAAACTGTATAAGGTAAATTGACATTGACACACAGGCTTGCAGCTTGCCATCAGTCCGCCCTTTCCACCTGGGACATGCTTCATTTGTTTGTTTGCCATTTCTACTGCTGGTGACCGAGTGCTCTGCCATATGGAAGACACTGCTAATGTTAATAACACAACTGCAGAAAGTCACCAGTTTTATGGACTTCACTTTTTCCCTTATTTGTACATTCCCTTTCCCCTGTACAGAATGGAGGCTGAAGGATGGGAGCAGAGAATAATGGGGAAGAAGTGAGTCACAGCCGAGGAAGATAAAGCAGAGCAAAAGAGGAGGGAAGGGATGGAGAGGAGGGGTTATTGCTGCTGAAGAGCACAGGGGACAATACTTGCTGTTGGGCATAGCTAGCACATCTGGATCAGATGGTAATCAGACACCAAACGGAAAACAGTAACTTAGTAGCCATTAAATGTTTCATCATCAGAATTATCTGAAACATCTCAAAATCGGGGTTCAGACATTGCTACTTTCATGTACAGGTGATTAACCTGGACTTACTGTAGATTTACATTCATTTTCAAGGCACTAGCTGACATGTTGCTTCCACAAAGAAGTCATACAAAATTGTTAAACCATATTTCAGTTGACAAACAATAGAATTCATGATCCATATTTGGATTTTTTTTCTCCTCGGAGGAAACTTTTATTACCTACTCTACAAATTAAATTTAATCTCCTAAGTGAGTTAAAAATGAACAGAAATTGAGCAAATTAATTTTACCTCTGACAGTTAACAAGTGACATAAGGCCACATTGCCTGCATATTTCTAAAATAGGAAGTATTTATAGGTGTTATGTTGATATATGAGCAAGATAAGTTTCATGTACATAAAACATAGAACCTGCTTTACCTGTCACCTGCCCATTTTTTAAGCAAATTGTGAGAACAGTGTTTTGTGTAACAGCAATTCAAGAGCCTAGAGCTGAATAAAGAAACAAGTTTGCTAATGTATTTTTTATGCTAGGCTGTGAACTTGCAAACCAATGATACAAAACAAGCTCTGCACTAACTGAAATCTAGCAACATCAAGATAAATCCATCTAAAAGGCACCATGAATACATTTGCTTCTATTTCTCCCTGGGTATATTTATGTAATTCACTTTTTACCCCATAAGTAACAACACTGACCTCAATGTGAAAACCTATCCCTACTTAAGATACTGACAAAACTCCCTTTGAGTACAGTACAGTCAGAATTCACCTGCTATGCAAAACCTAAATATGAGTAAGCCTTTGCTGGATAAGTATCTTAAATCCAGAATGCAATCATCATAATCTTTATTTTCAGAGACAGAGGATAAAATCTAAACTTCTGTAAAGCCACTTGCAAAATCCCTACTGATGGTCTCCAAAGAGAGGATTTTATGACCTCTCTGAGGTTTCTAATGTTAAGTCCAAAACCTTTGTTCGTCAATGTCAGGAAACAGACTGAAATTTGCAGCATTACCTGATAGCTGTGTGTATGCTAAAACACGCACAAAGATCAATTAGTGCTCCTAGAGTGAGATTCATCCGATCTTTTCGGATAGCTCAAGTAGACATGATTACAACAGAATTCTCAATGTCATTTTTCCAACCAGAGGTAGGCATCCAAAGCATTGCTACTTTGCCACAACCCCCAATTCCTAGCTTAGTCCCATTCACTGCAAAACCACAGAACAGCTATTGTGTCATAAAACCACTGAATCATTTTGATCATTGAGATCATCGAGTCAAACTGTTAACCCAGCACTGCCACATTCACCATTAAACCATGTCCTTCAGCCCTACATCCACATCAAATACCTCCAGGGACGGTGACTTCACCACTTCTCTGAACAACCTGTGACAGTTCTTTACAATCCTTTCAGTGAACAATATTCTTCTTCATCTCCAATCTAAATCTCCCCTGGCACAACTCGAGGCCATTTCCTCTTGTCCTATCATTTATTATTTGGGAAAAGAGACTGTCCCCCACCTCACTACAACCTCTTGTCAGGGAGTTGTAGAGAGCAATCACATCTTCCCTCTGCCTCCTCATCTCCTTTCAGCTGCTACTCACAGGATTTGTGCTCCAGACCTTCTTCTTGGGTTCCTGTCCCTACATCTGCATCAGTTATTTCAGGACAAAAACCTATCAGCCTCTGCACATTTTGCTGCTCCTCCTGCTGGGTGACTTCACCTAAGAAACATCAAGGCTTCTCTCTACAGTATGCAGCTTGTACAATCATGCCACCAACCGTGAAGTATAACCATCTATTTTTTAACATAACTCTAAATAAAAAACAGCAACTTTTAATCTGCATTTCTAGCAGTCAGTCTTCCTCAGATTTTTCTGAAGTGTAGTTACTAGCTGTTACAGGTTATTAAAATTTTTACATTCACTTTGCAATCAAAAGCAGACAGTTTGCTGAACAGTGACTTACCCCAAAACATGTATTCACATCTCCTGCTGATAGTCTAGGAGAAAAGATACCGGCTAAATATTTGATCTGAAGTTATTTTCTTTCCAATTTAATCCCCTCAACTGGCTGCCACTCAAGTTTATCTGAATGCAGGGGAAAAAAGAGAGAAATAGAGAATCCTCTTTCTGTCTCTGTTAGGAAGCTGAAAAAAAAAAAAAATCTTTGGAGTGTTGCACAAGGCTAGAGAAGAAAAAGAAAGGGAAAAATTAAACCACAATAGCTTTTTAAGAAGAATCCCAGTGAAGATGCAGTGCCTTTGGAAACAAGAGTTCATAGCTTAGAGAACTGAAAGGAGTTTTGTTATCAGCACAAAGTGCTGAGAGGCTGATACACATAGTGTTCAATTAAAATGAATGAAGGTGAATGGCCGGAGGATTTGTGTACGTGTTATGTCTGTGTTTTGCTTTTAAATCAAATATGAGATTGTATCTCACAGATAAGGAAGGTAATGTGTATATTGATCAGTCTTCTACACAACTCACAGGGGCAGTTTCGTGGCAACCTGTTCAAAAAGGTGATTATGGAACATTTCGCTTCCTTTTCGTTTATTAGTATGAGATATCAAGTGTGCCATAACCAGACAGCTATTGTTCTGAGAAATAAAGTCACATTTTTCACTACTATTTCACTCAATGCAGTTTGTGAGTATTGCACATTTGAAATTGATTTTTTTTTCTGCACTGATTTTTTACATGCACTTAAAATTAAGAACTAAGAATAATGGACTCACAAGAAACTACGCCTTAGTTTTTAGGCATCCTGCTTCCCTTATTTTTTTAATGGTGAGAACAAAGAGGAGAGGTGAGGTATGCATTGGGAAGGGATTATTTACTTACTGCCAATACAGAAAGGACATGGATTCATTTTTTAAATTAATTTTTAATTTCATTCTCAACAAATCAGTGATCTAAGGCAGTTGCTCAAATAGCTGGGTTTTAGTTGCCATGATTTGATAGAAGGAACTTTTCTGTGCATGAATGTACTCATTTGCATGAGGAATTGTCTCCTGATATGCTAAAATTGAAGATGAACTATGAGGAAGATTTGGACCAATGAGTTGAAATTACTTATCTGTGACAGAGCAAGAAAGTAAAAATAGTTTCCCTTTTCTGTCCCACAATTGTATGTGATGGGAGGAAAGAGGGATCCAAAAATGGTCTGATATTGTCTTTCTCACAGGTGGAATGTATTTGCAGTGTAATAAATGTTTGGCACTTTTCTGCTAAACTCCATTAATAAACTAGATGTCTAATTCTGCCGTATTCTTGGCATTTTATTTTTCATCCACTGTCCTGGACAATGAAATTTATTCATATTTCTTGAGAAGGTCCATAACTTTCTACTACCAAGTGGATATGTAAGTAGAAGTGAATTCAGTTTAAATCTCACAGCACTGAAAGAGGATAGATTTCCTAACTAAAGGAACTATTTCATGTTCACGTTACTAAGAGTCCTTTAATGTTTGATTTAATTGTGTTTGTCCATTCATAAACACATGAAGAACAGCATTTCAGTGAGCAAATTCCTTCCACTTTTTTGCTTTCATGGACTGAATGTTCTCATTTAATTTTTTGCTAACACACTCTTAAAAGTCGTCTTTTGGATAAGAAAAGTAATTGATTACAGAAAGGGACCCAATGCAGTTTTCTGTGCATTTGAAATTATCCTTGATTGACAGATATAAAACATTCCTATTGCCTAAATTTGGCAAGGCCAGTATATACTAGCATGGTCAGGGTCAAATTCTGATTGCAGATCTTCTACTTAAGAAAGAGGCAGAAATTTACTTTGATTTCTGGCTCTTGTACAGTGTTTGAAATGAAAGACTGAGGGAGCTGGGGCTCTTTAGCTGGGAGGAGACTGAGGGGTGACCTCATTAATGTTTACAAATATGTTAAGGGTGAGTGTCAGGAGTCAGGCTCTTCTCAATGATGGCAAATGTTAGGACAAGGGGCAATGGGTATAAGCTGAAACAGAAGAGGTTCCAAAGAAATACAAGGAAGAATTCGTTCACTGTGAGGGTCAGGGAGCACTAAAACCGGCTGCCCAGATGGGTTGTTGAATCTCCTTCTCTGGAGACATTCAAAACCCACCTGGATAAGTTCGTGTGTGATCCTGCTCTAGCAGTGGGGTTGAATGAAATGACCTTTTGAGATCCCTTCCAACCCCTAAGATTCTGTGATTCTGTTTACAGAGCCTGCTCCCAAACCACCCATGTGAGAGAGAGGAATTAACAAACAAAAAAAACATAGTTTTGCAGATGCTGTTTTAGATCCAGTTTAAAAAAAAACCAACAAAAAAACACCGTTTCTTTTAGTTCGTTATGTGAAACAAAAAGGTGCATTGTTTGTGCATACTGCAAAATAAACGTAGTTGATCTCACATGAATATCTGTTATTTTAGCATGCACACAGCAAGACACCCTAGGATGCATCTCAGAATTTGCAGCACATAAATCTTTTGACCAGATAAACCATGAATTGTGAAGTGGTTATTTCGGTTCTTCCTTATGAAAATGCTAACTTAATCAGCACAGATAGTTTGAAAACGTACAATCAATGTAAAATGTACAATCAAACAAAAACTTCCAAATAAATTTCTGAAAAACTAATTTCCCACAATTTCAAACAACAGATTGTGTTTCCTAGAATTTCAGGGCAAACATTGCTTCTAAATTAATATATCATTTAACAAAATTATAGAATCTCACTTAGAAAATATCCCTTTGTAGTAGAAACAAGTATGGTTAGAATCTGGTACCATTTTTTTTCTTTTTCTTTTAATTTTTAAAAAGAATCTTATACTAAAGATGATTAAAAGTTGGTCTTTGAGACCTATATTTTTATGTCGACACGTTAACAATATGCTATACATTTACATAGGGAGCTGACTGGAGACATGAATAGATTTGGTTTTGGAAAAAATATATATAGAGAAAAGACAGAAGGGAGACATCAACTCCATCTTTATGTATGTGCATATATATACTATATATCTTTTGAATGCTCTGCCATGTGTTCCTGCAATTACCAGCAGAGTAACTAGAAACTGCAAGGACGAATTTATTTCTTCCTGAGATGTTTTTCTGACATCAGGTTTGCCCTTAACACCACCTGAGTCACTGTATTCCTACACTTTCAATATATTTAAAGCAGAGAGCAGAGCACAACACAGTTAATAACTCTGAAGCCAACTAGAGATTTTGAGGCAGACTGAACTTACTGAGTGATGGATAAAAGAGAGGTCCTTCACATCACCACAGGCTTATTCCATTTCTTTGTTTGCTTGTTTGAAACAAACATCATATTATTGTGCTGGCAGGAGAGGCCTAATGTAGCTTGAAATAAGTTTTATTATGATGAAGTAGTGAATTGAAGTTAGAATGCTTCTGCAGGCTAGTGAAGTTTATAGAGGTTAGTACATCATGAAGGATGAAATTTAAAATAAAAGCATAAATCTCAAGGGATTACAGCTATTGCTTCTGATAAAAGTGCAAGGATTTTATAATAATGAAAAGCCCCTCCCCTGAATTAAAATAAGTCCTATCTCTGTGCTTCTAACAGTTAGCAAGGATTCCCTCAGTTTCTATGGCAATATTTCCTGTTAAGGACACGTCTAATCAGCTTTTGGCTCTCTAGCACAGATTTCAAACCTGATTTTGAGTTCTAAACTAATTTTCTACTGCTTATTATTTAAACAGATTGTCCTCCTTTCTAAGAATGGGGATACTGATCTTCCTATAATTCAATGGGGAAAAGAAAGGGAGTTGTGATGCATGCTAGCACTCCAGAAATCAAATCATCTTCCCTGAAGGAAATGCACCCAAATCCTTAGATCTCTGAGGCACAGAAAAATATTAAGATGAGTAATTCCCAAACTCACCATTAAATCACCTTGATTCTGACATAAAGGGTTTAATATTTGCTTTCTCTGCAATACTCTGCAGAGGGGTTCAAGTGAATGATCTTGGGATCATACTGTAAAGCTATGTCCATGGACACAAAAGCTTGGCAGAGTCCTAAATAGCAGTAGCCATGTTTGACCAGTCGGTGTTTTAACAGATCTGCTTTTATACCTTGTAAAACCCAGTGCAACTCCAAGTACATTTTTCAAAGTAAACAACTCCTTTTTTTTTTTTTTGCTTGTTAAAGAAAAATTGTATCCTCCAAAAATGATAGCAAGACTTTTTTTAAAACAGCTAGCTACTTACATATCAACACAATAATAGCTTTTAAGTAGTTGTACAGTAAAAAGCAAGTAGATATATGTAATAAAGAGAACCATATATTAGAAAGAAACTCAGAAACCATTAAACCATTGAGGGGTATCACACTATTAGGGTTTCTGTTTCCCTGAAACTAGAGAAAATATGTTCAGCCAAAGTGAAGAAGTGTTCTTGCACTTCTTGTTATTATGGTTCTTACAGGATTCACAGTTCACAAAAAGGTTCTGGATGTATTTATTATGTAATTTAAAAAAACCACACCTGTCATTGATTAACTTCCTCCAATGTTCCTCCATCTGAGCTGTTCTTCATCTTTCCTCAATTCCTCTTTTCTTCTTTTTTGCTTTTCTTCTTTCCTTCCTTAACTTTTATTTAATACTTGAACTAAAACAAATAATTTCAACTCAGTCCACCAGCAGACACTGTGGAATTTCAGCTACCACTACAAATTTTCTCCATTGCTTACTTTCCATATTTCAATGTGTGCGCAATTGGCAAAATCTAGTCCCACGGATAAGTCCAGAATAGGATCAACACAAAGTTTGTCCTATTTTGACAACTGAATTGGTCTCCTAAAAGCAGCACCCTCTTGGCAGCAGGCTCTGTCTGGGAGTTCAATGGTTTAATTTTGGACATTCACCTCTACACACAGCTGCTAATGTTTATAGTTTATTTTTTCCCATGACAAGTATAAACTAGGAAATTGTCACAGGAAAAACTCAAATGATACAGAAGCCATGGTCAAGGAAGCATCTTATTTTAGAGGATCTCTATCCGGTCTTTTTACACTAAATGCTAAGCTGTGTATCCCAATAAGGCTTTAAGATGCAGTAATTGACCTCGGATGAAGACCTTGCTTCTCGAGAACTTTTAAAACTATAAATCTTGCTTAAATATATCTCCATACACAATTTCTAGCACTTCCTGTTCTATAATTCAGGGGTTTTTATCAGACAGACAGAAGGACTGATGAAGCTAATCATGGTGGACACATTTATGTATGTGTTTTACATACATTACATACATAACATTTTACATTTCTCCCCTCGACTTCAGATATCTGTATGCTTTAAAAATACTGGTTCTTACAAGTAATTACTAGTAAAAGTACGAGGTTGTACTTTTTAAAGAGAAAGTAATGAGAAAAGGCTCTCTTGTATCATACTTCTGTTTTAAACTTGCATTTTTTACACCCTCATTTCATTCTAATGTGGGGTCTGAGCACAAGTTTGCTCACTCCATTGCTACAAATGTGCCAGAATTTTGTCTCTGAACAATGTTATACAATGTAATCATATGCAAACTTAAACCTTTCTGTAGCATACAAATCATAAAGTTTGTGAAAGGGGTTGTAAAACTAAAATTCTTGTAAGTATGTTATTGGAAGAGATCACAAGGGCACCCTTCTGTGTCTTGAGTTCCAGCCCCAGTAATATAGTCCAAAATATTAAGCCAAATATACTGATTCCATTATTTTCTACAGAGAGCTCTGTCTGCAGTTTAGTTGAGGCACCAAAGGGGACTCAGTTTTTGTGTGATTTTGCCTCAACTAGATGGACTCCACAAATTGCTAGATCCTGTTAACTGTCTAAATTTTGGTATACATCATAGCAGCTAATAGAGTCTTTTCCTAGTGACTGAAAAGAAATCTACGAAAGAATGAATCCTGCTCTGGTTGGGTGAAGTACCAATTAAGTTGGTGGAAAAATAGCCATTTCTGGCATTTTCCCGACAAGCTCAGTATTTCAAGGCAGCTGCTGGTTCTTTAGAGCTGTACTTGTACTGCCTTGTACTCAACCTTTTAATGGCCTTGCCTTAGCTGTCTTTCTTCCCAGAGAAAATGGGTTTCTCTGAGTTATCTTTCTGAAGGTAACAAGCTTTTCCCTTTTTTTTTTTTCAGCTGGAGAGTGCATGAAGTGTGAAAAGGGGAGACAAACTGTGTTGCAGAGGAACATAGGCAGGGTGATATTCTTAAAGAAATGCTATCAAAATCCCAAGAACAAGATATGCTGCACTTTAGTATCCTCTGTGAATTTAGCCATGTGCTTCAACTGAAGTGTACCTTAAACTAGTGAGGTGTTGATCTCTGAAGTAACTGCTTATGCCTTGTCCAGCCATCACAGAAGGGCATCCCTTGAATTTTCTATATAGAATGCCCACATTTTCTACAGAATGAGCTAGAGATTAGATATCACACGTCCTACCACTGCCGTAGCAACATGTAATTGACTGCAGTATGGGGAGAGCAGAAGTGCTGGCATTGCTTTGCAGTCATCGTATACTAAGAGCAGCTCTGATTATTGGGGCAGGCCTTTTGCTTTCTCCTCTAATTAGGCAGACTGACCTGGTTGGAAGCTGTTAAGTACCAATATCTTTTCATCCATAACTGAAACCAAGCACTTCTCGTGAAAGAGTTTGTGTAAGATGAATATACCCCACTTCAGGAGGGGAAGGTAAAGTCCTGACTCCCCTCCTACAAGAGAAAGTAGCCAAGAATAAAAATGCCTGCAGTTATTTAAGGAATTGCTGTGAATGACATTTGTGAATTCTTGTCCAGAGAACTGATAGGTGTCTGAAAGAAATAGCCATAAATCCTACAGATTTATGTCACAGAAATACCACTGAGTATAAGGGGTCTGATTTTTACACTAATCTTACATAAATACTTCTGGGCTCATTTTATTGGATTAATTTCTGGTGTGCTTCAGCATGATGAGATATGAGAATCAGGCATAAAATTTTTTTACCTGCTCTCAGTAAGAAGGTGGCCCTGCAAGTCAAATGGTGAAGCATGAATGGATTAACATCAAAACATCTTTCTTTCTCCCTTTCTAAGTGAAATTGCTTTCAGCTTTCTGAATTTCTAATGCATCCTCTGGTGATCTCTTCCTCCGTCTCCCATTCCCTCTTTGCTCCCTCATCTGCTCAGCTCTGATGCTCATGCACCATGCGGAGGTATGAGCCGTATTTTTAGATGCAGGGACATTATAATTGATTTTTCCCCTTCAGTTGCAGTGAGGAGTAACCAGATACTTTGTGACTTTTAAGTCTAGAAATTCACTATTTCTTTACCTCCACCCCATTTCATCATAGCTCAATGAGGATTGCACTGAAGGGATATATGAATCCCTCCTGCTGAGCCAACAGGCCAGCTTTTAATTGGCTTTTACATAGCATTTTCAAGGTGTTTCAAATGGTAGGGAAAAGTCTAAAATTATTTAAAGGGGATGTTGATTCCTTTTTTGTCTCATCTTTTTTTTTTGAAAAATCATTTTATATATATGCTTATTTGCAGCTTAAAGAGTTTTACTTTCCCAAGCAAGTCTGGTTAAATCCCCAAATGAATGTTTTTAGGGAAGGAACACAGAGGAATTATTGTCTATTAAAACATGTTACTGTAGATAGAGTAAATAACTAACTTTTTGTTAAAGGCAGTATCAAGATGACACCTAATTGGTATCATATACTACAAAAAATTATATTATAGTGCGTAGAATTAACAGTCAAGTGACAAACCTATTGGTAGTGCTACTGCACTTAGGAAGTTTTTATACCATCACTTCCTTGGGAAGACCTGCCACATATCCTACATTCCATATTGTCCAAGGGATATTCAGACTATTTTTTGCTGCAAGAAGGTAAAACTGCTAACGGAATCTCTGTGAATAAAATGACAAAGAGAACGACAATACTCCATCAATGCATTACTAAGCAACTAGGCTATTCTGTTTCTGACTTCTTCAAAAAAAATCACCACATCTTCCTCGCCAGTTCATGCTCTGTAACAGAGAGCATGTTTCTTTAATACCAATGCATAAGCATTATGAGTTTTCTAAATCTGCTTTTTTAAACTTGAACAATTATCCATCATTAATGAGCAAAATCATAGATGGTACTGGAATAAAAAATTCCAGGAATTTCGGGACTTTTTTATCAGGGATAAAGTCATATTGTTTTGATCCTTTTGAATTTTCCTGATCAGTCATGTGAAAAGTCCAAATTCAAGTGATGGTATAAGCTCAAACAAGTCTCCCGAAAGTAATAGGATTGCAACTCTCATGCCGAAATACAACACAGATTTCAAAAAGAAATGTAGTCATGCAGCACAAAACTACAGCTTACAAACCCTGATTTCTGCTGGTGTGAAGCTCCCATTACTCGTTTTCCATGAGAACATTACATGTAAAACTACTGAGACCTAAGAATCTTGAATATTTCTATTTAATCCACTCCAGATTTAAGCACAAGCAATGGAATGAAGCTGTTTGAATAAAATTGTCTGTATCTGATAAAGTACATCTTTACAATAGAAGTGTCATTTCTGTTCATTTAAGATGCTCAGTTTCTCGCCACACCACACTTCATGTATCTGTAACACCAGGAGGTTTTCTGCTCGCTTTCTCTGTCTTTCTTAGGCAGAATTAAACTCCTGTCTGGAAAAAATAAACACTCATAAAAGTTTCAAGGGTCTTAAGAGGAAAATACGGAGAAGCATAGTGTTGTCTGATGTGAGTTTGGGCTCTGTTTTTAAACATCTCAGATTAAGAAATCACATTCACTTAATCTGCCTATAAAACGGACAGCTACAGTTGTGGGATTTTCTCTTGTGACAGTCAATTAGAGTTCTAATCCATTATGACTATTAGTAGTATCATCTGTAATGTCACTTTCTACCAACTAAAATATCCCTTGGAAAGCAACTGGGAAAGCAGAAAGAACAAGAGGGTACCTAGCAGTAAAAGTGGAGTTGATTTTATTGGAATCAAAGGAGCCTCTGACAGGTCTAGCAAAATAATGTATTTTGTATTTGTCAAGATATTTTGTACAAGCAGAAACATGTTAGTAAATTTTCATGGGAAACTTTTCCTCGTAAGGTTATCAGTACTGAAAGCAAATATTTAGATATTGTTCTGTTTGTATCTCTTTGATTCTACCTCTTTCAGTAATGCACAGCAAAATCAAGTTGATACAGTCCAAGACATTAATCCTGGAGTGAATGATCAAATACCAGACAATCAGAGGACATATTCTGCAGTCACCAACGCTCCTAAATAGACATTTGTGATAGTTTTTCTACGTGACAAGATTTTTCTACGTAAGCAACAAGCACAATCTCTGCTAAACCAAGAGTGATATCCTTGGGATATATGTTACTAATTAGTATTTCCAATATTCATGAGAAAAGCTAGAAGATTTAACACTGCATGGTATATAGACATGTATACTAAAAGACAGACATTTATTTACAAGTGCTTTCAGCTTCATTCTGCTCTAGGTACAATTTGTAATCTTTGTGCTCTTTCTTACTTACTGAGCTTAATCATCCCACAAGCAACACGTTCCACAATTCAAACTGAACATGCCTCAGCCAAGGGAGAACAAAAATTGAAAATAAATAGTTAAGCACACATTTAAATGCTTTATTCAGTAAATGTAAATGTTCAGTAAATGTAGGGGTTTTTGGCCTGGGCTAGGTTTTTCAGTAGCAGGGGGGCTAAAGGAGTGGTTTCTTTAAACAAAGAATGTTGCCAGAAGCTTCCCCTGTAGCTGACAGGGTTAGGGCCAGTAAGTTTTAAGTTGGACCCTGCACCTTACCCAGGCCTGGCCAATTAGT
>WBNH01012182.1:550302-650654 GCA_013401255.1 Urocolius indicus | reverse complement strand
CAGTCACTCACTTCTCCCCAGCTCAGCAGGATGGGGAGGAGAATCAAGAGAGAGTTGTAGAACTTTCTGGGTTGAGATAAGGACAGTTGAACAGAACCCCACAAAGAGCAGGCAGTTACAGTGACGGCCAAAGGACAAAGAAAACCGAGCGATGCCCAGTGTAACTGCTCACCGCGCTCAGCCCCGCCGGCAGAGCTGCAGTTCCCGCACTGGCCGCAGCGCCGCCCCGGCCCGGCTGCTGCCCTGATATCCCGAGCGTGATGGCACGTGGGGTTGAACAGCCTGGCCACGGCCCAGCCGCAGCTGCGGAGAGTTAATGCTGTCCCGGCCAAACCCAGGACACTGATTTGCAGCCAGAGCTGTAAAAGAGATTCTGTAGGCCTTATTCAACCCTTTAGTTTCCTTTTTTTTTTTAATCCTGGCCATTTTTTACAGTGTATAATTTATATATAAAAAACCCATTACATTCTTGCCTTTTGGGCTTTAAAGAATTTTACAGAACTACAGTCAACTTACTTTCTCCCACTATTTTTCTGATGGTGAGGATGTGCTCCCCATCCAAATGAAATGTTGAGAATTTAGAACCTGACAGTATCTTCCATGTAAAAAACAAATAAGTGATATGAGTAATCTGAAGAGAAGTGGGAGGTATTGGTAGGCTACGTACTATTTTTCTTATCTTTGCATCATTTCTTCCCCTTTTATGGAAAATGATGTTCTGGTACAACAGGCCAAAATAAATGTGGAAATTAAACCTTTTAAAAGTCAATATTAAATTCTGAGAAAACGTAAATAAGTAGAGAAGCTATCTACACACTGAGCCTGTTCTTGATAGCTTGACCAGATTTAACATGACCAGAACCTTCCAGGTTATTTAAAAAAAAAGCTCTGTGGCACTTCTGATTGAGGATTTCTTCACAACTGGCACTGAGAGGCATTGACAAAAAAGCTAATCTGCAGCAAGATTGTCACAGTAACATATTACACTTGAGGAAACTGAAATACTTCTGTCTTAGTCCTGCCATTTCCTGTTCAAAGTGGGGAAGAAAAGTGAAAAAGAAGCTGCAATTTGATTTTTTATTAGAGTAATCTTATAAAAGCATTTGCATTGCTATTCATCTAATTTAATGCAGTATACCTGCAAGCTCCAGTCGCTTCTATACCTTGCATGAAAAATATACTAAAGCATTCTCTTTTAGAACAGTATTTGACTGTTGATGACTGAGATTAGCTTTCCTTCTCAAAGAGCAATTAACACAAAAAGCAATTTAACTCAATAACTTCATTATCAAGCAGCAGCCATCTTCCCAGACCTTATGGCTATTTTGTTCCCAAACTTCGAATCATGTCTGTTAAGTTTATTAGTTAGTTACAGGAGGAACAACATTTTCAAGCAGCTTCTGTTTCTGTACATTCTGAAAACTATACAACATAAAACCTTCAAACAGACAGACTTGGTCTCCAAATATGAAAAAAAATACCAGGAATAAACAAAACCTCAATTTTATCCCACAATTCCACCTTTTTCTTTCTCTTCTTCTGTTACTATCTGAACTCAGCCTTACCCAGACCCATTAAGCAAAGATGAGAGGTCAAGACTTTCAGGGCTGTTAGCCAATCACGATAAAAATGCAATTCTTTCTATAGGTGGCTAAATTATGTAAGAACCACATTGTAACAACAACAAAAAAGAATATTTGGACATTTTCCAAAATATGCAGATAGCCACAAGTGGTGACAGAATCTGTAGGCTGAAGAGCTTGACAGAAGAAGTGGAAAAGACAGAATTGATGGTGCATTCTGATACCTTAATTATTAATTGTCTTCATTTTTTAATCACTGTGATCACAGACTATTGGACTATTTTTTGATGTAGAATAATATCTAGATAATTCATTGTGAGAACTCCTAACTATAGATCTTAGCTTCAGAGTTTTTTTTTTCTTTAGCTCTGCACAAAGCTCATATCAATATGTTCCCTTACCACAGCATAAAATTGAAGATGACTGTTAAACAAGCCCAGTTTCTACAGGTATTTTTACAGTTCTTGATCTCCACAGATAAATTAAGATTCTTGTGATTTTGAAAGTACCACCCAGCTAACAGCATCCCTAGTGATCAGAACTGCTATAAGCACACCTAAGTGTCTCTCTGGAATGCACCTTCAATCCCTGGGAGATCTCTTCGTCTTCATGAGAGAGTCAGCTACCTTGACTTCTCTCAGCAGGAGGAGCATATCTAAAGGAATTCCTACCTCTGGGATAGGTTTTTATTTTTTCTTTCATCAAAACATTTTTCTCACCTGGAGGATAACAACAGGGTGCTATGAGGATGTCTATGCTTGTCTCTCATTTCCAAAATTGTCATTTCTTGTTCCTAATAAATGTGCTCAAAAATGCTGACAGACATAAGGGGCTTATATGGGAAAACAACTCAGCTTGAAGCGTGTATCCATTTCCCAGTCATCCTGACTGAATGAGCAGTCACTGACGGTTTTTCTTCTAGATTGGTATAAATCAGATCATGGTCTGAATTAATGAATAAAATCTATAGTTATTTTATAGATTTTGTTCTTGTCCCAGAATCAACAAACTACCTCTCACTGTGACTGAATCCTCCCAATCTGTAATCCTGGCCCATGCTCACTAGGTTAGGGCTCCAATCCTCCCTGGTGCTAGACATGCAAATAAAACAAAAAACTCCATTTGCTGAATGCTTTGTTCACATATTGACCTATTCCAAACCAGCCCTTCTTGCCATTTTCTCAACAGACAACCTCTCTTCAGTGCATTTACCCCAGCCTGTTCATTCACAACTCGATACATGGTTCAGTGCATCATTTCATTTGATACAGATTTCCCAGAGAGAATGGCAGTGATTGATAGCTGCTCTTTAGTCACTGTTGATTTTCTACCAACACATGAACAACTTCAGTGTTTAAAACCAGACTTTTATTTACTACTCAGGTACAGTGATTCCTTTATTTGTAAGAAAGACACAGTAAATCAGAGTGGCGTTCAGCTAATGAAACAATCTGTGCCCTTCTAAAAGACAACAGAAGCATCTTGGCCAAATGGAATAACAAAACAAGCATGTGCATTAAGAAAGAAAAAGCAAAGCCACTCCCTAATTCTGTGTCATGGTTTGACATGAAGTTCTTTCCAGTAAGGAGCTGTAAGGAGATGGCTCCTGTAAGAAGTTGCTCAAAACTCTCCCAAGCTCTGAGCCAGACTCACTTCTGGGGCTGAGTAAATTAGATGCCTCCACAATCACTTTTTAAGAAGAAGTCAGAAGAGGAGGCTCCTTCCTATTCCCTCCTTCTTCTGTCCCTTCTTTTTTGGCTGATGGTGGTGCAAGGAGTTGGAAGAAAGAAAGAAGCAATCATGTGGACACTAAGGTCAGTGAGGGAAGAGAGGAGGAGGTGAGCTGGAGCAGAGACTTCCCTGCATCCTGTGGAGAGAACTGGTGAAGCAGAGATTTGTTTGCACTTCATTAAAGACCCACATCAGGGGCAGTGACTGAATTTGTTAAAGACCTCGCGCTAGGGGAAGTGACTATGGCCAGAGGAGGCCATGTCCCATGAGGGACTCCTTATTCACAGAAGCTGTAACTGTGGGGAAGACCCCACACCAGAGATGCTCATTAAGGACTGCATCCTGTGTGAGATACCCTGTTTTGGCAGAAGCCATAGCTGTTGGGAAGAACCCACACCAGAGAAGTTAAGGACTATGTCCCGTGGGAGGGACCTCATATTGGATCTGGGGAAGACTGCCAGGAGTCATCCTCATCTGAGAAGAGAGAAGGGGCAGAGACCATCTGTGAGACACTGATCACATCCCCAATTCCCTATCCACCCCATTGAGCTGTTGAGGGGTGAGGAGGTAGACATATTGGGAGCAGTGAGCTGAGAGTGGGAAGAAAGGAGGGATGGGGGAGGGAGATCTTAAAGTGCTGGTTGTAATTTTCTCATCATCCTACTCCCTTTTTGCTTTTATTCCATTCTGTTTCTTGTAAAATAAACTTTCCTACTTTCCTCTCTAAGTCGAGTACTGGAGTTTGTTTTGCCTGGAATTGTAATTGGCAGTGAGCCCTCCCTGCCCTTGTCTCAATCCACAACAACCTTGCTCATCTTTTTACTCCCATTTCACTGGGGTCTCTGCCATCGTAACGAGTGTGGGGATGGATGGAGGGCACTGCGCAAGAGACTGTGTTGGTGTTTCATTGCTGGCTGGGCTAAACCACGAAATCCTAAATAATTATATCAACTACTATCATGATTCTTAGATAAAGAGTATTTTTTTCTGTGTGATTGATACATGCAGATATTTAATATTTTTTTCTGCATTCTCCAGATAATAAAAGAGAAAAACTTGACAAGCCCTGCAATAACACCAGACCCAACACCAATCAGGCAACAAGTCAATTTCTCTAAACAGTTAGCTACATTTTTCAGGTTTGATAGGAATCAGAGAAGAGTCATATCAACACCAAGCTCCTGGATACCTTTCAGGATACTGAATTCAGCTATTACTACATGAGAAGACTTGCTAAGGGCGTTTGCTAAGACCGGCATTATATTCATATATTCCTACTTCTTTGGTACTCCATGCCAGATGAACTGTGTGACAGAAACATGCAGCTGTAGAATATATATTTTAATATTGTTTCACAACCCTAAAAAATAATAATAATAAAAATCATTAAACGTTCCCTCCTTTCACTTTATTTTTTTCCTGCTACTAGTATTTGCATTTCCTTGATATTCAAAAATAAACATTGAAAATTCTTCAGATGTTTGAGATTGAGAGAACCAGTCAAGGGTAGCTGTAGAGATTAATCACTCAATGTTTTCAGATCTAGAGAAGGAAATGTTTTAGAATATACTGTGAAGTACACACTCCCTGTAGGGGTGGAATGAACAAGTTTTTCACTCTTTGTTTCTTCCACTTCCCCCTGAATTTTTAGGAGGAAGATTTTGTTGAAAAACTTGTGTCTCCCTAATTCTCTGAATTTTGTACAGACTTTGAGAGAAGAATTCCTGTCACAATTCCTGTTCAAAAGCTTTTCCAAACCCACCTGGAACAATCTATTTTATAAATATGCACCTGATAAACTAGCCTTTAATGTTATAAATTTTGTCATCCATTAGTGGACTAAAATTTGGCACTTTAGAAAGCATGTTTATTTCCATGTCATCTTATATTTACTTGATGAAAATATCTCTGGAAAAGTCTCTGGTGCTGTTCTTCTGTTCACCAGAGAAGCTAAATGTGGAAGTCAACATCTATTAAGTAGCATTATAAGCTAACATTTAATGACTGCAGACTACGGATATGCTTTCACTTACTGTCTCTCTGGGACATCTGTCAATATTAATACAGTAAGTGGCTAAGCAGTCATCCCTAGTAAAGAAGCATCAGATCCAAATGCATCACCCTTCAAGCAATTAAATGGAGGCTTAGAGATAGAAGATTAACATAATATTATTTTAATTACATTATTTATGCTCATTTTTACTTTATGAAAATTAACGTGGTTATAAAACAAACAGCAACAACAGGCTCAAATTCTTTTAGTTTCATTTGCCACTATAATTGCCTCAGAAAAAAGATGGGGGTACTCTCCAGTTGTTCAGTCACAGCCTTACATTAGGTCTATCCATTTAGACAGACCACTCCACCTAGCAGTTGGAGAAGAGTGCTACTGCACTCTTTCCCACTCTGCAGCTTAAGGTTTGCTGAATGACTTTAGGTGAACCAGTCAATCTCAGTATCTCATGTCTACATAAACTGGAAAATCAATGTAAGAATGAGTAGTATAGAATAAGGTAACACACAGATAATGGAGTTCATTCGTTTCTTTAGTAAAAAAAGGAGTCTCCTGCATGTATAGAACATACAATGGCTTTTACACCTAAGAGAAAAAGCTGTGAGATTCTGTACTGATACTATTAAAGCAAATATGGAGGATTACATGGAAGTAAGCACTGAATGTTCACACCATCTTTCTTCTG
This sequence comes from Urocolius indicus, assembly GCA_013401255.1. NCBI lineage: Eukaryota > Metazoa > Chordata > Aves > Coliiformes > Coliidae > Urocolius > Urocolius indicus. The sequence continues at coordinate 644,641 of WBNH01012182.1, read as the reverse complement.
GAGGCTTATGGCAGGCTCACAAGCAGGAAGAGAATTATCAGAATTTTAACAGCTAGTAATAACTTGACAAAAAATACAGTATTGAGAAGCTCATTAAAATCTGGATTATTAGAATAAAATTTAACAGTGTGGGACCGCACCTTTTACTACATTCTTCTAAATAATGTTATCTTGTACTTTGTACAAGCACTTTATCATCAGTTGGCATTGAAATTAATTGTAATCACTCCTCCCAGTAATCCACCTCTTCTCCATAATCCACTCTTGCAGATCAGACTTGCTGTCAATGTAAATCACAGGATATCATCACAAACATCCCATTTCAACTTCAAGTATTCCATGGAAAGTAGCTTGGAACTTGAGCCAAAGTGTACCACAATACTAAAGTACAAGTGTATAAACAGAAGGTGCTATTATAGTCCAGTCATGTAACATCAAAAAGAAGCTCTTCTGAAAGAACTTCAGGTGCATTGGTCCTTTGATGCCCTATATAAGAGTGTCCAGTAAGCCAGCTATTATTCATTCATATACAACACAAAATAAACAGGTTATAATATGAACTGAACTTTGTGGGTAACCAGTGAGTACATTTTGGACTGTCATTCTTAAATGAAACATCTACCAGTTTTTAAGACGTTAGCTACAAGTAAAGTTGGCAGCAGTAACTGTTGTATTCACCAAGTAGCTCTCCCCATCTATATAAGTTTATGTAGTTGCCATCCAATATTTCCTTCAACTTTTGTATGTGAAACAATGGAATTTTTCAGGGAAATGCCTACTGCAACTACTGACTGGCACTGGAGAAAGAGAAAGTGTATAGTTGCCAACATAATCAATGTTAGTTCTGATCCTAGACATGCTGGCTCAGCATTGTCTTTTGTGGGGAAGATGCTTTGAGACAGAGAACTCCCTTTAGCAGCAATTGTCAGTGTACTCATCTCTTGGTACCCTCTACAATACAGAATAGGACAAAGTTAATGCAATTTTCTCTCATACCACCAGCATACCATTTAACTCTGAGGGTGAGGGACCTCAGGTCCTACTTCTTGTAAAATGTTTCAGAGCTGGCAGGGTTAATACCTGTGGCTTTCTAAAAAGCAGGGAAAGAAAGGGGCAGTAGGGATGGTGGCTATAACAGAAACAAAAAAAGATGGAGTCAAGTCTCACTGCTCACCTCTGCTCTCACATACTGGAGGGCACTACTTTTCATATTGAATCCAAAGCTATTGCAAGGAGGACAGACAGGGGATGGATAGGGAAAGTGTAAGTAAGAGGCAATAAAACCCCTCTGTGACTTTAAATATTCAAGCTCTGCTGCTACAACAGTTAGCTGTAACACTCTAAGCTTTCACAATGAGTATGCAAGGTTTTTTTCTATGGTTGTATTTCGAATGAGCCTCACTACTATTTGTTTCATTATAGTGAAAAGTTGGAAAAAAAATCTGTGAAGTTTATGACAAGTTTGAACAATGTAAACTGCTAGATAATAGCTTCAAATAGTCTGATGAATATGACTGTGTCAAGCAGTGTGTGACTAATGTGAAGCTGTGAGAGTGGCTGGAAAATAAGATATCAGGGACAAAGTAGAGGAGGCTTTCAATCATGCTTGGAAATCTGACATCCCTTCTCAAACATATGATTTCTCATTAAGCGTCTTTTGACATTCCCCAAGCATTAAAATACACCTGTTGAGAAAATGGCACTTGTCGTGAGGACAAAAGAGAGTGTCAGTTTGAATAGTAAAGGCTGAAAGACTACTTAGTGCCAGTAGAGATTGCTGTAAATTTTGGAAAAATAAACACCTTCAATAAATATTTTCCAAGGAGGAGAAATATGGCACTTATGTAAAAAATATCTCCTTGTGGCAGATGGAAAAGTTTCATATTTTTAAAGAAATATCTGTATTTAAGATATTTCTGGTATCGAAGAGTAGAATGATCACAAAAGCTTACTTGGTGATTTTATCTGATCAAAATGAGGAGTCATTGTGAAGAACAGCATTTTATAGAATTAAAGATACAAGAGGTACATTAGATAGTAGTGTTCACATCTTGAAAGCATGTTCTTTGGAATTATATTTTCTACTGAGTTACAAGGAGTTTGGATGGATTCTGTTTTCTACCAGAGCTGGAAATTATTCAGAACTTGGAAATATCTAGCAAGTACTATTACTGTAAGAAATGTATCCACTCTTTTTTCAGAACAAGGAGCAAACTAGAAAAATGTGTGATACAGAAACATAAGGAAGAAAGAAGTTAGTAAGATATTTTTGCATACTTTGAGTTTGTATTTGAAAGCATGTAAGGATACATAGTTACACAGGTCAGAGTAACGGTTTCCCTTTAAACAAGTGTGTTAATTTTTCCAGTATTCAAATAGTTCCAGTTACCATATTCAGACAAAGTTTCAGCAAATTCAAAGCACAGAAATAAGTTATTATGATATAAAATGAAGTAAGGAACTGCTGAAGTCATGACTATAGAAAAATCTTGCACAGCTCTTTCACCTACTGAGTGTCCTGATATTAATATGAAACATAGCAATGGGTTCAAGTATAAATCGACCAGATACTCAGGAGGAATATTAAGGAGGGAAAACATTACTGATGACAATTTGCAACACAAATATACAAATTAAGGCACATGTAAAAGGTCAATTAATGTGACCAGAGTCTTGCCTAACTTAGAACATTTGAGAAAAGTCTATGCAAAGAATCTGTCATTTGGAATTACAGTCCTTACATTATTTTTAGAGATTTACTGTTAGCATAAGAAAATATAACATTTAGAATACACATTCCTACAACACTTCATACTGGCAAGCAGGAGTACAAAAGCACTGCACCTGTGGATCAGTTGATACTTTTTTTTAAAGTATTTTTTAATTCAAAGCTCAGGATTTTTACATATTGTTGTTCTATTTTTAATGCAAAACAAATGTAGTACATTAACCTTTTGAACCTGGAATGTTCATCAAAAACAACCACAGCTAAGAGGCTTTACACTCCTGGTTGGAATAACTTCGTGCTTCTTTTAAATCGGTCATTTACAAAGAAAAATGGCAACTTTACCAAAAGCAATGCAGAACAAAACCTAAAATAATATAACCTCTACCTAAAACCAAAGCTATCTCTATATAAGAGATAATATAAGCCCAAGGCCAGATATTCTGCTGTCAAATCTTCTAGCTCTTAAATTTCTTTATAGATATCCACAGATCTGAAGGAATAACAGGCACCAAAAAAAAGTTAGAATCTGTGTGCACAGATATCATTGTTCCTCAAACACTGATTGCTGTTGTCATACTGAAAAATGTCTAAATGATGGTCCATTTTCTCAGCCTACAGTAAGTTCTAAACTCAAGTAATTTTCTTTTTTTTTTTTTTTTTTTTAATGATGCAAAGGTAACTTCTTCCCTTCCCAGGTAGCTTATAATTCAAACGTGTGTGCCACATTTGTACAACTGCAATTAAGCATCATTCTTGTTAGAGACCATAGAATTACAGAACAGTAGGGGCTTGAAGGAACTTTCAGAGCTCATCTAATCCAGCCCCACTCCAGAAGCAGGTCCACCGAGATCAGGTCACACAGGAATGTGCCATGGTGGGTTTTGAAGACCTCCAGAGGAGGAGACTCCACACCCTCCCTGGGCAGCCTGTGCCAGGGCTCCCTCACATGAAAAGTAAAGTTTGTCAGTTTGTCCTTATGTTTAAATAGGACTTTTTGTGTTCTAGCTTCATCCCATTATCTCTTGTCCTGTTGCCAGATACAATAGAAAAAAGGAATGTCCCAATCGCCTGACATCTGCCATTTAGATATTTGTAAATATTAATGAGATCCCCCCTCCAGAAGTCTCCTCTTCTCTAGACTACACAGTCCCAGTTCCCGCAGCCTTTCCTCCCCTGATCATCTTGGTGGCCCTGTGCTGGACTCTCTTCAGAAGTTCCCTGTCCCTCATAAGCTGGTTAGTATATTATCAACCAGGACTCCCCAAAATCTCTTTTTGCAGAGCTGCTCTCCAACAGGTCAATCCCCAGCCTGTACTGGTGCATGGGGATGTTCCTCCCCTGATGCAGAACTCTGCACTTGTCCTTGTTGAACTTCATGAGGTTCCTCTCTGCCCACCTCTCGAGCCAGTCGAGACCCCTCTGAATGGCAGCACAGCCTTCTGGGGAATCAGCCAGTCTTCCCAGTTTGGTGTCATCAGCAAACTTGCTGAGGGTACACTCTGTCCCCTTATCCAAGTCATTGATGAAGATGTTGAGTAAGACTGGCCTCAGAATCCCCATGAAACTCCACTGACCATAGGCTTCCAACTCAATTCTGTGCCCTTGATCAGCACTCTCTGTCATTCAGCCAGTTCTCCATCCATCTCACCATCTACTCCTCCAAGTCACACTATATCTGAGCTTTTTAATGAGGATATTATGGGAGGCAGTCTCAAAAGCCTTGCTGAAGTCAAGGTAGATGACATCTGCTGCTCTTCCCTCATCTAGGCAGCCAGTTATGCCCTCATAGAAGGCTATCAGGTTGGTCAAGCAGGATTTCCCCCTTGGTGAATCCATGCTGACTCCCAATGATTACCATCTTTTCCTTCATATGCTTAGTGACTACATTCAGGATGAGTTATTCTATCAGCATTCCAGGGATGGACGTGAGGTTGACCAGCCCGTAGTTTCCCAGATCATCCTTCAGTACAGACTGCTCTGGCACCAGGGCACCCTCTTTGGTCCATACTTTTGCATAAGAAGATTTTCAAAAGTTGCTGCCTATTTCTATTACATTTTAACCCTGGAAAACTGACAGTCCTATGTTGCCTCAAAAAATTCTCAGAATGTGTTCTTAATTTGAACGGATTTTTTTTTAACTATCTTAAAGGTTGAAAATGCTTATTCCACTTAAGCAGCATATCTATTTTACAGATGAATGATCTTCTCTCAGAAGAACAAAATTTAACAAATTTGAACTGTTTCTTAGCACTTCTGAGAATTCAGCCTTAAGAGACTTGGAAAAAGGTCAGTAGCTGAATTAAGAATATCAAACGGGAAATCTTTTACCAGATCCAGTCATCTGCAGTCACAAGCGACTCTTTCATAAACTATTACAGAACTTTTACAAATTACTTGGTCTTGGTCTTGGTCTCTACTGTTTTTAATGGAAATCTGTTCAAGAAAGCCATGCTTATGATGATTAAAAACCTCCTAATTTCCATCCTAAATTTATTCATAGACAGTTTGTTCGTATGCCGACATTAAATTGCTTCTTTAAATTAAGTAGCTCTTTTCTTCTCTGTGTTTATTCTCCTGATGAATTGATACAGAGCAAGCAGTTCCTTCTCAGATTTCATTTTCCTAGACTAAACAAGCCAAGATCTACTAGCTGGCTTTTGTGAAACAAGATTTACTGTCTTGGTTATCTTAGTTGTCTGTCCCAACTCTGTTTCATAGAATCATAAAATGGTAGGTTTGGAAGGGACTTTTAGAGATCATCTAGTCCAACCCCCCTGCAGAAGCAGGTCCACCTAGATCAGGTCGCATAAGAACGTGCCCAGGCAGGTCTTGAAGACCTCCAAGGAATGTAGACTCCACAANCCCCTCATCTAACCAGTCAGTTATGTACCCATAGAAAGCTCTCAAGGTTGGTCAAACAGGATTTCCCCTTGATGAACCCATGTTGACTCCCTCTGATAACCACCTTTTCCTTCATATGTTTAGTGATGAAACTGAGAAGGAGTTGTTCCATCACCTTCCCAGGGATTGAGGTGAGGCTGACTGGCCTGTAGTTTCCCAGGTTGTCTTTCTTGTCCTTATTGAAGACTGGAGTGACATTGGCCTTTCTCCAGTCCTCAGGCACCTCATTTGTTCTCCGTAATTGTTAAAAAATGATGAAGAGGCTTAGTAATCTCATCAGTCAGCTCCCTCAGCACTCTCAGATGCATCCCATCAGGACCTTAAGCTTGGCCAACAAGTTTGAAGTTACAATCTCCCTTAGCATGCATAAGCAAAGTGTTGATGAGGTGCATTACATCATGGAGCTTTATACATTAGAAAACCAGTTTTGCTGTCTGAGTGTCAACCTTTCTCTCTTACACTCCCTCAAAAGACTTTGCATTATCAGTCCCACAAATCGCTCAGGCAGATAGAGATTCATTTCATATATGCAGTAATTTATACATTACACTTATGTAGGGAGACTCCATCTCCTTCCTGGTATGTAAAAAACAGCTCTATTTTGGCACATGCTGTTTGTTTGAGGCTTCTATCTCAAAATGGCACAAGTTCAGCTACAAGACTGTCCAGTTGTCACTGCATTCTGATGCAGAGCAGGAATTTTGTTTATCCAAAAGAGTTTCAGTTTGTGTTCAGACTGGAAAAACATTTTCCCTGTAAGGACAGTCAAGCCTTTGAGTAGGTTGCCCTGGGAGGCTGAACAATGTACATCCCTAGAGTTTTTGTATACCAGACACAATAAAACCCTGAGCAACCTGGTCTGATCTCAGAGTTGATCTTGCTTTGAGAACTAGATTGGACTAGAGACTTCCTGATCTTCCTTCCAACCAGAGGTATTCTACAATTTGAAGTATTTGGTCAATGGTCCACAGATCTCAGACTTAGTTCATTTCATGATATAATGAATATATTAAAATAATAGCATCAAATCATTACATACTAATTTAAAAGCTAGATTAAGATTTGAGTCTCCATTATTGTTCAATGAGGCACGTGGGTGGATATTAACTCCATGCTTTGTTTCTTTTCCGAGGAATAATTTATTGATTGTATTTCAATCTCATCCTTTAATACTAATAAAACTTAAGAATCTATATGAATAAAAACAAGAATTTACTTCATTCATCACTTCAGTAAATATAGTCATATTGATTATTATGGAAGTCGCATGATTACAATAAGATGAAGTAGCTGTACTAGCTGGGATTACAAAGTTTGGAAAAGAGAAGATTGAGGATGTGATGTACTAAAAATCCATCTAGCATAAAGAATACAAAGAAAATCACGTTTTGCAGTGCAAGAACTGGAATACTGGAATGTATCAGATGAGACTACTGGTAGACAACTCCAAAAGAAACAAAAGGAGGTGACTCATTGTGTTATTGAAGGTTGAACTTTAGAACTCTGAGACAAGGCATACTGAGGTTGCTAAGCATTGATGTGGATTCAGGGGGGCACAGGGCAATGCAATGGAATAAATGCAAAAGTTCACTGAACACACACATTATCCTTCCAGCTACTATGCTTGCCCAGACTTTGCATTCTTCCATAGTTATATCTTTATGTTTGCCAGAGACAACTGAGGACTTCTCAGATAGAAGATCTGTGGCTGTATGCTTTCTGCAGTATTCTAATTTTTGGTCTATGGGAACCTTTTGCAGATAAATGTTGAATATCACCATAAAAAGTAGAACATTTGTTGTATTTTGTATGGCAGCACAAACCAAAAACCTTAAGATAAAATTCTTCTTGTCAATGGGTTGAGCAGCGATTAGAGCATACAAATGTAAGCTACGTAAACTAGGAAAATTAAGTACAAACTTTTTCTAGGGAGAATTAAACCATTCTCATATCCGACTTCCTGATCCTTGGTCAAATATGACATTGAAGGATCTTTAAAAATGTTCATAACTGCTTGTCATTGTAGTGACTGATACACACAAGAACTTCATCTGCATGTCTGCAAGCTGTACATTAGCAGTCAGGAGAAGCTGCTGTCACAACAATCCTCCATTTATGACAACACTGAGAATCTTCTAAAGCAGGTTAACAGTCTGAAGTGAGCTGAAGACTCATGTCAAACAGCACAATCTTTTAAGTGTTCACATTCTATTACCTTATTTTCTTACTGTATGGTCTTATCTGTTGATGCCGACAAGAGAAGCGTTATGAACGTTAAATTCAGATCACACAGATCAATACAGTAAAAAGCCTTGGCTGTCTTTGTGGCTGTCGGTATCTGTCTGGAACTTCGCAGCAAACTCAGGGGAAGAAATAAGGTATTCCTAGCCTACTTAAAAAGCAATCTACATTTCTACATGTTTCAGAGGTAAGCAATGAACCAGGTCTTATAAATAGTTAACATATAGATGTTAAAACAAATTGAGAGATGTAATAAGAACTAATTACTATTAAATAGGTCCATTGTTTTCTAACTTTGTTAGAAAAATTTTACACTTCAAATGGTATACACTTTCAAATTGAGGTATCTTATGGCTCTCCTAGTTATGTGTAGGTGTTGGCAGTTCTGTGTGGTTTTTGCTGGAACAAAATATTTATAATTCATAAGTGTATGAATCACAACATTTATATAGCACTATTGAAGCTGATGCCACAAAAAAAAGCTTAATTAAATTTAACAGCATACAATTAAAAAGCAAACCAAATTAATAAACCTTGAAGAACTATTTAAACTTTGCAACCAAGAGCCCTAGAAAGATGTGGAGTGACCTGAATATCACACAGGCAAGTTGCAGGAAAAATACAGTCAAGTAATAGACTGAAAAAAATATTATAAGAACAATTATTAATATGCAACATCTTGTACTTCAAAGTGCTCTACAGCACTTTCCAAGTTCTCTCTGAATAGGTAGGAACTATTTCAAATTCTATTCAAATTCATGTCATAATATATGCTTTTAATTTGCCAACTCGTTTAGTGGCAATTATTTATGATAGTACTCTATAGCACACTCACAAATGTAATCTACTGTATTTCTGAAAAATGAGACATCAAGGCACCATCTGCTATTGAATGTCTCCTGTAAAGTGGGGATATACAGCCAATTAGCCTCCCAATTACAACACGTGCAGTTTTAGCATAAAGTAGAACATCAAGGTCTTCTAATCCATTTGTTTATTAAAAAACTCCAAATCATATGTGAGGAGTTAATGTGAACTGACTCAGCCTAACAATTTCAAATAAATGGATTCTTAACCAATAAATCCAACATGAAAAAATGGAATGAGGAACAACTTCCCCTTTCTAATAGTAGCAACTCCTACACTTCAGCTTCCAGAGTAGACTTGCATATTTTTGCTAGATTACCACTAGGGACTAATGAGCTCATGGAAACCAAATAGTAAAATGTCCTTCCTCCAAATCTTTTCAGCCAAAGCTTAGACAGTTTTCACAAGTTTTGTGCAAACTTCTTTATTTTCATTTATTTATAATTTCTGTGTAAATGAACTTCCTTTTTCTAATAGTGGTGAGGAAGCAATTAAAAATCTATGTGAAGATTTCTTGATGGAAAGTTTCCATCTTAATAATGATGATTGTTTCAGGCTTATTTTTCTGATGTTTCCAGGTCACCGATGAAGGTACAAAAAGTCTAAAGTATCAGAGCTGACTCAGCCAAACTTGGGCTCCATATCTGTTCAATAAATTGTTTCACTATGTAAAATTTAAGTGAAATCAAAACCATTTTGATGTATGAGGTACCGGGGAGAAACAGAAGTTTGGCTAACTTCTGTTAGGGTTAATAATGTGCCTTTCAGCTTCCCTTATTTCTAGCAAGATGTTTGTTGCAATATTTTTTGTCTCAGCAAGGGCTTTGGTGTCTTGAATCACAGCTACAGCCATTCTGTCTCACAGAAATACAGTGGAGAGGAGGGGGGAAGCAAAGATGTGTATTTGCTTGCTAAAAGGATACAGTATGCATCAATTTCAAGGAAAAAAAAAAAACAAAACAAACCCAACACCTCAGAATATTTTGCTCTGGTTTTATGCAACTACAAATACTCTATTCCAAGTGACATTTACTGCTCTTCTGAGATCTGAAAACATAGATTTTTTTTTTTTTTTTTCCCCAACTAGCAGTTGCACATGCTATGTGCTGTTTCCCCTGTTTTCTGGATATTAGTTTTGAAACCAATTTGGATTTACTGAAAGATCACAGCAATACCTAAAAGACTATTTTGGTATAAGAGAAAGGAAGATGAGCTGAGGTCATGAGGCTAGTCAGCAGTGGGAACATGAACACTTCTGCCTGTAATTTCAGTGCAAGGCTATATGAAACGTCCTCTGACACACATAAGGCTATTCTGCACCTGTACAACTTCCTCTAAGTGAAGTCCATAGCTGTGCAGAAAGTTAACTCCATTTTATACAAGGTTTCAGCATGAAAGAACACCTGCAAAGTTACCCCAGGAGCAATCTCCGTAAATGAACAACTCAGTTCTTGTACTAATTTTCACATAGTTGCCGCCATGAGTTCAGTATCCAAGAATATAGTATGGGTTTCATTATCATCTCCTCCCATTCTGTTCTCACGGGACTACTGTTAGCACAGTGTACTATCAGGACAAACTAAGATGATACAATCACATCTAAACAATGATAGATCTCATCCATAAAACATAATGTGCAAATAATCTCTTAAGAATACATTGTCTCATTGCAAAACAATAAGATCTAAAGCAGAAGAAAAAGAAAAATCAGCCTGATACATTTGTCCCCTTCATAAATCATATCCTGCATGATGTTTTAATGATTCTGTAAGCTGTTCAATGATAAAAATTGCTATTACTCTTACTCTGTTAGCACACATGCATTATAAGCACTGAAAATGTTGTACAATATTTCCCTTATGAACTGAACAACATATTTTAAGGACACTGCTAGTAGCAGATAAACATTTAAACCAAAATTGTATAGATTAGCTGGTATATTGATAAGTGTGATGCTATGTTTATAGATAGAGTAAGGAATCTGCCATTTGATCTCTCACTTAGGTGGAAACACACTACAGGTAAAGGAAGGAGACCTAAATAAGTATATGTTCAACCAAACTTTACAGCTCGGACCACAGTGAACCAGCTGTTTCTGCATCATTCTCCCAAAATTAATATGAATACTACCAACAGTTTTAGTAACTCAGTCTTACCATGAGCAGAACTGGCAGTAGGAAGAATCTGTTGTCCAAGGAAAAAGGAGATATAGAATATATACAGAGGGAGCAGACTGGCAATTTACTGGTAAAAAAAAAAAAAAAAAGTCACCTATTGACACTGACTGTTTTGATACAAAATAACCCAGCAATTTCCTTATCAACTGCTATTCCTGTCCTAGCTTGAAAATTATATCTATTTTCATTCTTGTGTTTTTTCAGTGACTAAGTATTTTGCACAAAAGAAGATCAATAAACAGTGCAGACTTTACTCAGAACTCTGTGTTAAAGACTTGTTATCAAAGACATGGGCCTACATATAGATTCAAACCTTTATTTGATCAGGAGCACACTGATCTTTAGCCCATACTTGAACCTGTTGTGGCACCTTGGTGTGAAAAGGGATTCTTTTTGGTGCAGATTTCTGCACCAAATTATGTGGGGAAGTCGTCCAAATTGCACTTCTTGCAACAAAGATGCAACATCCTCCAGCCATCACTGCTGCAGACATCCACATTCTCTGTGTGCACCTAGGTCAAAATGTTAACACAAGCTTCACCATGGAAGGACACTTAGGCGCTCTTTAGAACCATAAAGGACTGCTGCAAATCAAACCCTGATCGTTCCCTCCTAGTGCTGCACTCATTAGTACTATGGATGTCCAATTTAAACAAACTTTTAAATAAAACAATCATCCAAGTCAATCACGGGATCACTGAGTTTGAAAGGACCATATGAAGTCATCTATTTCAAGCTTCAGGAGTCTGTTCTCCACAAATTTAATTTAGACTAAATTAGTCAGCATCTCAACCCAAATTTACTAGTTGCTTCAAGACAACTTTAACCACACTTCCCAAAGAAATATGCTGTAATAGAGATGAAATACATTATTAGAGCCAAGCAATTTCATTTTATCATGTGTTCAGTTGAAACATTATATTGCAATCCCATTAAGACTTTCACCACAGCAGCCTAGCTTTTAAGTTAAGGTAGTTGGAACTGTTGCTTTTATTCTTGAAAAAGCTCATAATTCTGTGTCTGGTACCTTCCAAGATGGTGGCTTTCAAACACCTATCTGTTTTACTCAGCCCTCATCACTGATGTAATAGCTCACTGATGACAAACCAGAGTAGAGGCAACAAATGCTCTGGCAGGTTTACCAAAAGAATTTGCTAACCTTTACAAAACTCTCACCAGGTGTTGAGAGAAAATGCCTGCTTTTCAAGTGTTCTAAAGGTTTGGGAACATCTGTAGAGGGAAGCTTAGAATCTCAAGAAAAGTAAATGATTTCTTCTAAATCAGAGGAAAAATGTGTAGAGGATCATCTCTCTCCTCTGAAGTCTAACCACTACACTGTTGCTCTAACATGTTTTGTTAGAGTATATAAGGCAAAGGGAACAATGCCTATGCAAATTCTGTTCTGAAGAACTATCTAAGCATTTTGATTCATATGAAAATGCAATGATATCCCAAAGATTGAGGTCAATCCCAGCATTCTCCCAGCATTTGGGAAGCTGCATTTCCAATAAGCAAAAAATAAGCTTTCTGTCAAATATTTAATACTCAACAAAAATGCATGCTCAGCTATTCAAGGAAAAAAGTTAATTCTCTCACTATATTCTGTATTCACTGCTGACCTTTTTACCTTCTTTCTCTGCTTCCCTCTTCCTCCTCCCTTTTTAGCTTACAGCAGAGAATCCAACTGCATTACTAACCATCTGTTAATTTTTAATCACTTACATTATGTATAACAATCACTGATCCAGCCAGGCATTTAAAATGTGATTAACCACTTATCTTCTGGTAGAAGACAGAAGGGCCTAAGCAACTGACACCCCAATTTCGTACCAAACACTCTTTGCAAATATATAGCTATATTCCATCCCAGGCAGTACGTTATGCTAAACAGTCTAAAACTGAACCTACCTCAACCAAATTTGGTAATATTAAATACTGAAAAAGCTTTAAGACAAATTTCCATCAAAAAACCAAATAAATTGTAAATTCCTGCTCTACATCACAAACAATCAATAAAACAGGCAAAATACTCTAAATAGTATCTCATGAAGCACTACTAAAATTTAGGCACTGATGGAAAGAGCATTTATAAACCCCACGATGGTAGTTCAATAGTGCAAAGGTAGAAGGATCATACCTAAACATCAAAGACCTTATAAACTCTGATCTTATTTGCTTACGGCCCTGAGCTCTCAGATGCGCTTATTCTGCCAAGCCTTATGTCACAGTACTCCATACACCTAACTAGCACAATCTGGCTTTGACCAACTGATGTTCAGGAATGACTGTAGGGATAACAGCAATACCTTAATTAAATTAAATGCAAAATTCACTCTAAGCTCTTATCTTGGTTTAGGCCCATACAGAGACAAAAGAACACGATTAGACTTAAGTACCACCGACCCTGGAACTCCCCTAAGGACAGGAAGGGCCTAAGTACCACATATGGTCCCAGACCAAATAGATCAGGCTACTCATCGAAGGGAAGAAAATAAATCTTAATTTAATCCCTCTCCAATCAAAACATAACAAATAACCAATGAAAAACCAATACAGAGTAGGGCAAGCGATGAAAGTGCAACCACCCCTTGAAGATCACCTTTCCCCCATACCCTCTCTCTCTTCCTGGGCTCAGAGCCCAGTGTCATTACCTCATCCCCCCATAAGCAATGCCAGGGGGGCAGGAAATGAGGAGTGCAGTCAGTTCTTTCCTGGTGTCTCTTGCCACTTATCTCACTCCTGAGAAGTGCTCCTTGCTGGTCCTCCCTTGCTCCAGCTCATGGTCTCCCACACAGCCCTGCACAGGTACTGCAATCCCACTTCATCTTCTCTAGGTTGGGGTCTAAATCGCTCACTCCCTCTGACCCAGAGTCTCCAGCTCTCACCCCTTCTGTCATGAAGTCTCTACATATCGCAGGCTACAAGGATGCCTCTGGTCTGTCATTGTTCCTTCTGTCTTTTCCCAGCTGTAGGATCCACTTGGTTGGTTCCATCTTGCCCTTCCCTTCCATCTCCTCCCACACACCTCAAATTCCCATCCTTAAATAGTGATTGCAAAGGTGCCAGATTGGCCCAGCCAGGCCAGATGTGGATCTGAACCTCAGAGCTGGGGCAAAGTCCGAGAACTCTTTACCAGGTCTGCACTGCAGCTCCCTCCCCATGTTACCAGACAAAAATGGCTCCTCAAAAAACCATGACAGCTCTGTTTCAGCATCACTTCAGGTACAGAATAAAGGATTGTCTGTGCTTCTGTGACACAACAAATAGGAAAAGTACTAAAATTGGTATTTTTCTCTGGAGAAATCACATGTGAATAACAGAAAAGCCTTTACCTATAGCAGACACCAGAGGACATACTATATGAATCTTTCATATCTATCTAAGGAGCAAAACAAAAACTTTGAAACTTGAACTGTTACTGCTTTTGTGTGTTTCTATTGCAGAAAAGCCTAAAACCAAGGAAAATATAATGGCACAAAAATAACATTAAGAGTTTGCCCGTTTTAGTAACTTCTTTTAGCATGCAGTGCATTCAAAAGAGTTTGATATTTGCTGAGAGAAATAATAGCAGCTTAGTTACAGGAACAAAATGAGAACAGTTCAGTGTGCAATATCTCTCTCTCCTGAGAATATTCATGAACAAAAATAATTTCTGTACCCATACTGTTCTGAGCAGGTGAAGATCAGACAGAGAAGCAAAGGTATTATCATATAATCATACAGTACTTCAGCTACCACAGCTTTTGCTAGGCAAACTGTTAATTAGACATGCTCTTTTCCCAGCTGTTGCAGCAAAAGTAGCTTTCCAGATGCTCAGCTTGCTGCAGCAGCCTCTGACTCTGTGAAGGATATGGCTGATGCACGGTCTAAACATTGCTGCCACCAGGGTTATTTTCCAGTTTGGCATTCTGCCTTTTATGCTGCACATTGAGTAGGCAATATTAGTTACACCCTCGTAGTTGAAAGCCATTACCTATGTGCCTTAAAGATGTAAGAAATTTTTGCCCCAGGAGTATGACCAGAAAACAGGGCTTATGTGTGAGCTGTTCTTTCTATCCATGCATTTCTCTTTGATGTCAGTCTACTTGTTTGTTAACATATAGCTCTTAATTCAACTAAAATTCGGAAGGTACACATTAAAAAAAAAGCACGAAAACAGGATTTCAATGAGACATGCAAGTTCCATTGAATTATGTTTTCAAAGATTAATATTCTGAATAAACTCTCGATTTATCATAAACAATATTAAAACATTGATGATGTTCTCAGACATTATGAAAGAACTGGTAGCCATGTCAAGCCACAGACACTCAACAGCAGGGGAGAGATGGATCAAGTTTTTCAAGTTAGAAAGTTGTACCTCTTTAAATATCTTTAACTTTATCAAAAACCACTTAGTGAAGTCAAATATAAATGTATATAAAATATAAATATAAATGTGGTTTTTTGAAAAAAAAAAAAAAAAAAACAGCTTGAAATTAAACATATCCAAAAGAGGAATTGTTATTTCAGGTTTTTAAAAGTTTTCATGTTTGGTTTTCCCCTTCTTCCCTATATCCTGTTTGATTGAATTGATTTAGTTCATCTAAATTTCATTTATTCTCTGCTGGTTTTCATTTTGGATCTCTAGCCATACTAGTTTTCTTAGATTCTTCAATTTCAAAATTTAATTTAAAATCTTTAAAATTAACCTTTCTTCACATGGAAAAAGTTGTGAAAAGAATGAGAAAGATAAGAATACCTTAGTCTAAATTAAAACTTTACCCTTATAATTAATATTTCAAAACCAAAACCTCATTCTGTTGCTAATTAGATTTTTTTTTAAGAAAAAAAATCTCACAAATTCACAAGACTCTGTCAGTTTTAATAGAGACTCTGCCTGCACGTAGGAAGAATACGTTGGAAAGGGTAGGGAAGATGCATTTCCTGTGTTGGAAAGGGTAAAAAAGCTTGCCTGAACTCAATCAAAAGTGACAAAAGAAAAGGCTTTGGACCCATAGTCTGAAATCACTCATGACATTACTCCAGAAACCACATCTTTGTGTAGGTGCATGGGAGAGGGTGTGTCATTAAAAGCCTTTAAGCATGTGGGAAAAACAGCCTGTCCAACCCAAATTCGAACATTTTAGTTTGCATTTGATGAGATTTTCCCTCCCTTTAAACTTCAAATTTCCTTGAATCTACTTACTATTTTAGTTATCCTCCTTCAATCACATAATATTTCCCCTTCACTTTTTTTTTGCCAAACTATATCCAAGTAGTATGGTAAACAGCATACAGATGAGCAAGTAAGAGATAGTCAATGTTTTCAAAACCACTTTACAAGAATTAAATCACCAATGCTTTAGTGATCCTTTTCTGTAGATAGCCAGTCACTTTAATTATGCTGACAAAACATGGTAATAATAAGCAGATTTAAATACCACTTGTGAAAATGGAATTTTATAGCCAGTCACATACATTCGTACACCAAAGCTGAGGGCTTACCCCTCTGGTACATCACTTTCAGTGAAAGGAAAAGTCTCATCTGTACCAAAAGTTGTAACTTCAATTAGCTGGGAATGCAAGTGCTTGTTAATCAGATTAACAATGCATTTGAAGGAATAACTTCAGTAAAAACGATGTTTGTCTGGCTTCAAAGCAATGACAGGCAAGGCAATGCAGATATTTATTCTCTAAAACCAAACTGGCAATAAACAATGTGAAGTTTTTGTCTGTTCAGACTAAATTTTGTTCAGATTTCTTTGCTGATTCTTTCAAAAATAGATGAGCAGCACATTTATTCTCTTGTTCTGTAACAAGGTGCCAGTTCCAAATTTGTAAGTTGCATGCTTCAACCAGCGTTTCCAAAATTTATGACATTTATGAAGTCTGATAAGTGCATTTCACAAGTTCAGCTTTTTCTTTCCTACAGATTTTGTTGCTGTCTATTACTTTCACAAGATAGGTCATATCTGAGTTACTACTGTAACACTCATAGAAACATTGAGAGAAGAGATTATGAGAAACTTCATCTATACAGAGGCTGGAAATGTTATAAGTTGCTTTCTGCATTTGCCTCTAGACAGCATGTGTAGTGTAGTGATACCATACAAGAGACATCAAATATGTGTTAGAATAGAAATATATCATGATTATGTATATATAACATCCACATTTTCTTCCTTTTTTTAATCCACTTAGTTCTATTTTCTTTGATACATGTATTTTTTTTTACCCAAAGGCTAATGCACTGACTCACAATGGTGTACAGCCTAAGGCTAAGCTCTAAATATAAACAGCACCAGATCCTGTGGTTTGTTCCAAAAAAACCCAATAGAAAAAAGGAACATTAACCTGGTTGTCTGCATATCATTTGAGTTCCATAATGAAAAGATAATCATTCCCAGTAAGCTTAGGAAGCAAACTACTATTGTATAGTGTGAGTTCTGAGGAAACTATAGTTTTTCATAATACTCTATTGTATAGTGCTTGACGTGATCATTGTTGAATTTTAAGTTAAAATTGGCAAAGATTACAGTGGACAGATAGAGCCCATTGAGTACTGAGATAAGAAAACTATGTGAAGTCTTCAAATAGAAAACTCAATAGAATATATTAAGGCTAAGAATCTGAAAAAAAAAAGGAAAGGGAATAATGCTTTTGTGTTACAAATAGAGGAATGAAAAATGTATTAAACATGCTGCACATCTGATGCTTTAAAGAAAATGCCATTGCCTGCACAGCTTCTCTCAAAGAGAGAAAGCAACATGGATAATTTTCTGCTTTCACTACAGGTGTACTTCAGTGCACTGCCATCTCCATCTTAACAGTCCTTTACTGAATGAGAGCATGTGACATGTCTATTTAGCACAGACTACAAAAAAAATCACTTACTTTCCTATGACATGCTAATTGCTGCAAGATTAGTTAAAGAAAAATATAAGACCTGACTATAGCACAACAGAGATACTTGAGTTGAGATATGGAGATGTATTTCTCACATTGCAATGGAAATATACAAACTTGCATAGCAACAGCTTTTTAAAACACTAATCTTTGAAAAAATATTTCTCACCAGCTTCTAATGGTAAGTTTTGTGAAATAGTTTTATTTGTCATTGTGTGCAGTCAGGTACAGCTGTGTAGAGATAAACTTTTGTGGTCCCACAGTGAGAAACAGTCAAGTGTAGAACTATAAATATTGGGGATATGCTCCTGCAACATGTGACATGAATAAAGTTGTGTTTCTAAAAATGTTTTCTTTCCTTTCTAGTGATTTCCTCCCTTTTAAGGGCAAATAAAATGCGATGTACAACTTCTGTCATCTGTGCCCTTTGGTTTTAAAGCACACTGTTATAGTACTTGAACCTTAACAGGAATGGTTGCATGAGTTTGACTTAACTATTAAAAGCACCTCAGTGACTTTAATGTTACTGTCAACATTATTGTTGTGGGCTTCAAGAAACCCCCCCCCACATACACACACATTAACCACATTTTCAGTCTGCAAAACTTGATCTATATTAGAGTTTTAAATAAACAGTATCTTTAAAAAGTGGCTTTTTCTCTACCAAAATTGCTACAGGGTTCACTTCACTTGCATTTCAACTACTTCACTGCAGAGGTCACCCAGAACATAAGCAAACAAAGAGGCTCAAAAACCAGATGTCTTATTTCAGTTTGTTCTAGGAATTACTAAACAGTTGCAGGATAAAATAATGCCTATGAGTAGAACTGATTGATGAGAACCTCATCATTTTTGTGTTTAATGTAGACAGGACCAGTTTCATTTATTCTATTAAAATGGGACTTGATTGTCAGTGAATACTGACAGCAACGTACAGCTTTTTAAAGCAGAACTTTATGATTAAATGCCAAAGGAATCTTGGTATATCATGTAGCACATTGAGTTGAACTATCATATTAAATTTTTAATCACTCTAAACATATATATATTTTTTTTTTAGTCTGGAAAGCTTGGCACCATAATCAGAGTAATTTGTCTTCATCCATTAGATGTCAGCCACTTCTGGATATTCACTAAGGCCTAATAACTGTTATTACCACTATTAGAACTGCTATTAGAAGACATTACTATGAATATATCAAACCACGCAACAGTTTCTTCCACATAGATTATATTGGGGTTTCTTTTGTTAGAAACCAATAATATTTCTACACCCAACAGTAACTTCTGTATTTGTCATGTACAATAAACCATAGGAAAATAGCATTTAATTATGAAAATTGTAATCAAATGCTTCCTACTATTTTTAGATCATTGTGGTTACTGAATCTAGCAACAGATCACTATCAGTAGAGCACTATCAGTAATTCAATCAGCTTGTCCTCAAGAAAGATGAAGACCTCTGTTTCAGTCACGGTACATGTAAACCCCTGAGAACTTTCTAGGAAAACTGCTGGATGAGCATTATACCTCTGCCAAAGCAGTGCTCACCAAGATCAAACATGCCTATGTCAATACAGACGCACTGAGATGGGAAAAATGTGTTCTTGGCTCTCTAGAACATAACAACATAATTCCTGTAAGTTCATGCTCAGTTTTAACTTCATATTTAGTGGAACACTATTGACCATATGAAACTTTGGCTCAGACCACTTTTGAGTGGAAAAGCAACATTGAAGTGCCTTTTTCATTCTTTTTCCTCTTATCTATCAAGGATCTGCTTGACCTTTCTATCAGAAAGGGGGATAATTTTCAGAAGCCCCATGCTTCAGCTGAAAATAACTTTATAAAAAGGGAAGTCATTGTGTATTCACTGATGCACAGTGAAATGTACAAGGACATAGGAACTAAAAGTAATACTTTATTCTTTACAATGGGCAGCAGTGTTTATTGGAAGTTTTACTTCTATGTAATGTAGCACACCACTAACTCTTACTGAAAGACAGGACTTTGTAGCTCAAGCCTCAAACCGTCCTGTGGAACCTTTGTTGCTCAGAGCTCAAAGGGAAATCATGTAATCCCAAATTATGCCACCAAATACATCTCAGAAAACATTGAGGTTGCAAGTAAAGAGTCAAATAAGAGACATATTTGTATATGTATGCTAGGTATAAACAGGACAATTCTACAAGTTAGCTTATCTGGGATGTTTTGTCTCCTGGGCATGGAAATTAATATTTTTATTATCTAAAGCTTATCTCACAAAAGAATATAGACATTTTATAGACTCTTTCTATATGCCCTGGTTTCAGCTGGGATAGAGTGATTGTATTCCCTAGTAGTTATATTGTTATTATATTTTATTATTGCACTTATCCTAATCCATGAGACTTGCTTTTCTTTTGCAATTCTCTTCCCCATCTCACTGCACCTGGGGAGGGGGAGAGGAGTGAGTACCTCCACANTTGTATTTAGTGTGAGAGTAATGTTGGTAACACAGTGATGTTTAGTTGTTTGTAAGTAGCACCTAAGTGAACCAGTTTTCAGTTCTCTGTGCTCTGCCAGCAAGGAGGGGCACAAGGAGAGGCTGCATGGCCAGGACAGCTGGCTTGAACTAGCCACAGTGCTACTCCATACCACAAGACATCATGCCCAGTATATAAACTGGAAGGAGCTAGGAAGTGTGGATGGCTGCTTGGGCACCAGTCAGCAGGTGGGGAGCAATGGCTTTGGGCGGCATTTATCTTTTTCTGGGGTTTGTCTCTGTTTTCATTAAAATTGTTATTATTATATTGTTATTATATTTTATTATTGCACTTATCCTAATCCATGAGACTTGCTTTTCTTTTGCAATTCTCTTCCCCATCTCACTGCACCTGGGGAGGGGGAGAGGAGTGAGTACCTCCACAGTGTTTAGTTGCTGTCTGGGGTTAAACCATGACCTAATAATATACTGACAAATCCAAATGGCACCTAAGTGAATTAACTTTTAGTTACCATGGTGAAAAAAGGCAGAGTTGATGGATACAGATGGAAATAATGGTCATAAAAGTGAATGAAATTTACAGTTGATTGAGGAGTAAACGTTGGTTTTCAATGCAACATTTAACCAGTCAATCTAACAGCACAACCCAACTTATCTGCAGTAATTTTACCTTAACCTGCAGGGTCATCATTGTGTACCTAAACTGAATGCAACCCTATGGTTTTCTAGAACAGAAATAGCTGTTCTGCCAAATAAATCACAGGAATGCTTACTTCTAAGCTTATATATTAGGAAAAATACAGTATGTACAATTCTATTAGGTGAAGATATTAAGTTTACAGAACACAAGTCAGGAAAAAAACATCCAAGTAAGAACTGTATATAGCAAGCTTACAGCCTCTGGCTAGACTTTTCCATGATTTCAGTTGTTTGGTTTATCTCTCAGGACACTTGAGTAACCAGCGGAAGTGGAAGCACCAAGGAGGTGAGTTCCCACTAAAGACTGAGTTTGGTTCAGAACTATAACCAATACAAGTAGTATGGCAAGATTTAGAGTTAAAATTCTCCATAGAGAGCCACTTTGACACTGCTTCTTAGAGTCATTTCTCCAATCCACGTGTCCAGAAAGTATACTACATTCAGGAACTAGATAAACTGATAATTCATGATACCACTCATTTTACAAATACTTCTCCATATGTACTTAAGCTTCTTCTCTGTATCTAGAATCCTATTATTACACAAGTTATAGAAAAAAAGAATGTTCATTAATGTTTAATAATTAGGACTAAAATTTCCACAGAAAGTCAAGTCCCATTCAAAACCTATAATCAAAATCTGGTGGTTTATATCAGTAACTGAATAAAACTTTTTCAGCATCACTATTTGGCATAAGTAATTTATATTTTTAAAAAACAGACAGAAAAGTTAAAAGGATTTGTCAGTTTATACACAAAAGTCATGTTTCCTGCAACTTAAATCTGCTGGTTGCTAGCATCTCTCACCCAATAAGAATTCAGTATCATTTTTAAAAGTCTCTTCTGCAATGCATTTTACTCATCAGCACAAAGCTTAACGAAAATATTAAGCTAAGAAGCCCTTCTCTAGTACCCTGATTGCAATTCTGAGAGGGTCTTTCATATCAGTTTGCTCTTCAGGACTCAAGGCAAGAGCTTGTGTCCATTCAGCAAAGTCTCTTGGCTGATCTTGAGGAGTACGTCCCTTATGCTACTTTCAGTAGGCCATGTAATCAAAACAAGGTCAAAACAAGGTCAAGCTTCTGCTAAGATTTAATGTCACAGAAAAACGTTGTGTCAGGCATCACTTACATCAGTACTAAGTCAGTCCAAACCTCCTTTTAAAAGTCGACTATTTCTCATCTCTG
The DNA here is from genome assembly GCA_013401255.1 of Urocolius indicus. NCBI lineage: Eukaryota > Metazoa > Chordata > Aves > Coliiformes > Coliidae > Urocolius > Urocolius indicus. The sequence goes on along the minus strand of WBNH01012182.1, from coordinate 622,469 downwards.
CTGGTACAATAGTGTATTTGAATCCTGTGTGCAAGGAAACAAAGCTTTTCTTTTCAAAAGCTGATTAGTCTGATTCTGATCTAATTTGAGAGATATGAAGCCAGTATAATTACAGCAAACAACTGATATCTGAATGAGGCCTTAAAGGAAAAAAAGATTAAATCAACTTTTAAAATTAGCTGCCTAAAATAGGTACCCTAAATAGGTTAACTTGTATTCAACTTTTTTTATATTAACAGAGCTGAAGTTTTTCATTTGTTATTAGACTTGAAGAAACTGACCAAATAAACAGGAAGGACTGTGATGCTGACTAAGGACAAACAGGAAACAAGGAAGGAAAGATTTGCTACAGCTATTTAAAATTAAGAGTAAATTTCGGCATGGTTCAGAGAAAGATGGAAAAATAAAGACCTAAATGTCATTCAGGTAAGATATTTTGTCTTTCTGTTCTTTGCAATGCTTTTGAACCCTTCAGAAGTAAATCCACTATCGGTATAAATTCCTATTGACTACAATGCTGCAATACCAAAATGTCAGTTCTTTTAAATTATTCTATCTATAAATCAGAGGAGTAGTAGTATTTACGGAACTAAATTAATTGCACACTTCGACATTTTTATCAGTTTTGAATAAGGTGTAGATGTTGATAGGACTGAGGGCTTGAAATGTTTAAGTGAATTACTTTTACAATTGGTTTCTTTCACCAGTTAGCTGGACATTAACCTTGGATTCTAAATGTAGGCTCATTTATACCCTTTCACAGACACATTAGCATGAGATAACCTTTGGAGATAAAGCAGAAATTAACTGATTAATGACAGTCTATGTAGTCAAGTGAGGAAGCAATAACCTTACCAGACTTCCCTCTGNCCTTCTCTGAGGACTTCTGAGTTCCTGTGTGACTTACTCTAGATGGTTCTGCCCTGGCAGGAGGGCTTGACTAGATCTTTCAAGGTCCCTTCCAATCCTTAAGATTCTGTGATTCAGATGAATCAGAAATAGGAAGCAGAAGCTTTTCAATCTACTTTCTGAAAATGACTAGTTACCTAAAAAACTGATCCAAAATTAATGAGATTTAACTATCTAAGGCAAATTTTATATGACACTTTTTATCACTGTTTTTTAAATCTGACTGCTTGTGTTTTCATAGTTATGGTTATATAACTCTTTGTTTCACACCTCCTGTTTACCATGTAGGCCTTAGTTTTATAATGCTGCTGTTGTTTCCATGAGCAATATGTTACTAATTTTTAAGATCATAACTTTGGTTTAGAGAAAGCATTCCATGCAAAGCTTCAACACTTTGGTTGTTCAAAGACTGAAAAGTTGTCTAAACCACAGTATTTTCAACACCATCAGTACAGAACCATGACTTTTCCCTCCAATTCTTCTTAACCTCTGAGCATTACTATCAACCACAAGAAATACAGTCTCTTCAGTATCAGAGACCAAGGTTAGAATTGAAGAGAAAAATTTGAATGTTATCAAAATTTGTACATCAGAATCAATTTATTTCTCCAAATGGAAATATCCTCCCAGCTTAACCACAGCTTTAGAAAAGTTACACAGGAAACTGCATGTCAAGATGATAAATTTACCAATTTGAAAAGCTACATATTGTTACAGGCATGACACCAAAAGCAAAATAAGGAAGACTTCATCTTGGATACAAGAGACATATCACACCTGACCTTCAATTACTTCAAGTGACTGTATTTATTTATACCATTCTCTTGGCCATAAAGGAAGAAAAAGGGAAGCAAACACAAAAGCACAGCTTCCTGCATTAGAAGTTTTTTGTCTTTACAATATGATATGATATTTCAGAGCCAGTCCTGTGTTTCATTAGTATATAATCAACAGTCTAAACATAAAGCCCTGGCTGTTTGCTACATCAAAGAGTCAGCACATCCACTCATCTTGAGGAAATCTCAATGTTTGACTAAGTAAGACTGGGATTGGAACAATTGCTTTCACTGATACTGGAAAAGAGTGGTGGTGAATGGAAGGAAATCTTGAAAAGCACTGTTAGATTCTCTGCAACTGGATCCGCAAATCAGACTGACAGTACACCTCAAAGAAAGGAGATTTGGTTCTGATGCACTGCTGCAAGTTCTAGTTCTGGGTTCCCTAATTCAGAACTCTAGATGTCAAACTGCAGGTTTAGAACAAGTTTGCAAGTGATATTCTTTTATTTTTACATTCCAGGAAAGGCACAGTAACAATCTAAAGAATCTCAGTTTTATATATCATTTCCACTGTATGTTAAAGCACTCATCCAAACCATTTTTTTGCAGGTCACTTACAGTGTAAATTTTCCATGGAAAATACAGCATAATAAATCTGCATGGACTACTAAATAAAAATTTGTATGGACTACTAGGGAGATGTGCCTTGAGGAACTTCATGAATTTTGCACCAATAATTCTGGCACATAAATTACAAGATTATTTCTCAAAATATTATTTACAAAGGGAAAGATAAATGGCCATAATATGAATGCAAACAATTGATAAAATTTCAGAATGTCTTGAGAAGATGGAAATACAGGATTTCAGGGTACCTGGTGTGGTTTAAGTCCAGCTGGCAACAAATCAGCACACAGTCACTCACTCATTCCTCCCCCTACACACTGTGCTGGGATGGGGAAAGATGAAATAGAACACAGTATTTTCAACACCATCAATACAGAACCATGACTTTTCCCTCCTCTATTTGCATCACACTTGGCACTTGGAGATCATTCCAAAGTCACTAAACACTGCTTAAACAACCCAAGACCAATTCCTGTAAACCTAAAGTTCTTCTCCTCAGAGCAAATTGAGAGATATGATACATAAACATTCCTAAACCTTAAAAAAAGAAGAAAATCCCCAACACCAGAAGAGTCATTCCTTGTAGAGGTCACCACAGAATATTGTCCCTTCAAAATGCAGATCATTTTCATCACCCTTCTTTTGCATTTGCATTTGAACCTCATCCCACCAGCTTTCATGCATACGGTTAATTTGAGCTGCTTTAGTGAATATTTCCCCTGAATTACACAGTATTTGCAACCATTGAAGTCAACACCAAAACAGAACACTAAGAAAAAGCAATGCCTAGAGGAAATAAAGTGCCTGGAAGAAACAGAGCTCCAGCCAAAACAAATTATTTTGAAAACTGACAAACCACTCTGAACTTGTTGAAATGGAGTAGCACTCCAACTGCCAAATTTGTAGTAGTCTCATAGAACTTGTCAGCAAACTGCTGCCTGCAAAGGCCTTTGGACCCCTTTGTGGTTCTTTACCCTCACTCCACACTTTCCCCTCTGCCTCCTATGAACTCACAATTCTTAGATGCTTTTATGTTCTATTCCTACCAGTGAAGTTTTTCTAAGACACCAAAATCAGTCTAAAGGAGATTTGTATTTATCATGGAAGTCTGACATTTGAATATATCTTACCATTAAGCTAGCTTGTGTGTTTACTCATGAAAACGGGAAATGAGATTACAGTATTTATTTGGAATTTAAGACTGCAGTGTGCTCTAAACTCAGAGTTTATGGACTTAGATTTAGATTCTGACTGCAGCAAACATCACTCCATGATGACATGAAACCCCTTGGCATCATCTAGTTTTTCAAAGGCTCCACAGGTCAGGTTATTCCCAGATTTTAATGATTGTTTCAAGCAATAACAAAAAACTTTGGTTCCATTTTTCAAATCTGGGAATTAAAAATAAAAAAATCTTTCATGAATGTCCATTGATGTTTTGTTTTGTTTTGTTTTTTTTTTCCAGCAGTGAACTGAGAGCCTTGTAATGCTGAAGGGCCAGAAAGCAAGCGTAGCTATGAAAGGTCTGTCCTCCCACACAGTACTGCAGAACAGAGTCACAAATGCCTTTAACTGATGCCATAGGACTGAGCTGACCAACAGAGTGCACCTGCACGTAAGACCTGGCTTTCTGCAAAACATCTTCTTTCGTTCATTGTCATGACACTAACCTGAAGAACATTGCAGTTTGGAAACACTATTCTGCTTGAATGAAATATGAACTGAATAAGCTTATATAATTTAAAAAAAAAAATCAAACTCTGAATTTGTTTGCTAGTAAATGCAGAAGAAATATGAAAATATAGAAAAATAAGCAGTTTATCTGAATTTTCAAAGATGAAATTGCTCTCTAATCATTACATTTAACAGTGAGTCACTCAAGCTGTAGTTTTGAAGAAATTAAAGGAAAGCCTAAAGCATAAAATAAGGTTTTAAAGCATAAAATAAGAAGGTTTTAAAAATGTTTAAGAACACCTTTATCAGCTAAGCACTACTTAAAGATTATCTTGTCAGTTCCTCCTTTCCCAATTTCCTAATGTCACTGTGGCAAAATCTGGACTACTGACATAGAAAAGAGATTGCAAAAACTTTTAATGCATCTTTAACTATTAGTTATTTTCCAAATAAAGAAATGGAAGTGAATCAAGAACAAACTGAAGAGTTAAGACCAAGCAGAATATTTTTGCATAAAATAAGGAGGATTCACAGACCTGTGTTTGAAAAGCACTAATTATAAATCTTAATCAGGACTTCTTTTTACATTTCATGAAGGTAATGAGTGCATCTCTCTTCATGCTACTAATTATATATTCTGATTATCCTCTTCTGTTTGTGGGTGACACTGAAGTATGCTTAGCTTTTTTAAATTAAATATTATTTTGTATTATTTTACTGACTGACATATGTTAAAATTATTTTATTTATTTTTAAAACTTAATCCTTCATGCAGCACGATTCAGACATTTCTCTATAATTAAGTAATAATGTTTCCTTTTAAGCCTATGATCTCACTTTTTTTTGCTCTGGCACAGATGGCCCTGCAACACCACACACAACTCTAGGAAGTATATTAGCTCTTTACTTCATCTGAACAACCACAGAAACCCCATATGCATATGAACTTAATCTCAGGATGCCAAAGAAAAGTTAGGAATACAAAATAAAAGACAAGTGTTAAGCTTGCACTTGTGGTTAAAATATACATTTTTAAACATACTTTGTATTTTGAGTGAATCCAATTGTCTAAGAATCTGGATCAAGTGACAAAGACCTATGGTAAATTCTCAGTGTTTTTGTAAAGGCACAGCAAGCTTTTCAGAATAGGAAATAGTCCCAGAAGCCCCACTAATTCCACTTGAAATATTGCAGATAAGATACATTTAGCCTATTATTTTATCCAGGCAATGGATACTTTGGCCGATTTGCAAGTATGCACACAAATCTATCAGTAGTTTATGCCAATAAGGGCTTGGTGGAGAAATTCTTGATGCTGGATCATTAATTTCATTTTCCCATTAAAGTAGGCATATTTTCAATGCTTTATCCAGTGTTGTTTTAGTGAATCATTTGATGCAATATGCATCAGTTACCTTAGCGAGGTGTTACATTTCCCAGCTATCAACATTAAGACATCTTTTCCTCCTATTGCATATAATTTTTCCTTATTATTATCCTTAGCTTAACATCAGTATATCCTAAGCAGTTTCTTTTACTGTGATATGTGGACCTTTAATGATTTTGTAGTTTCTTGTTTAAAACCAATCTGCATGTCGACAGATCAAAGTACCTGCATCTTCCTTCCTCCTTCAGCCTCTCATGATTCTTCTCACAACTGCTGAGACTATTTGATTTCAGGTGACTCATCAGCCAGCTGGATACAAAAATACCACTTCTGAGATAGCAGAACAAGTACACAGCAGTGAAATTCTCTGCCACAGGCATCAACTCAAATGCCTGCTGGTCTGAGAGCATGTCTCTTCTTCACAGACTTCCTTATCCCCAGGTGAACTCTAGGCCTTCCAAAGCCTTGTTGAGACCTCTCCACTCCCACATGAACAGAGATGAGGGTGGGACAGGTCATCCTTCCGACTTGTCAAGCTGTAGCAGTAAACTCTACTCCCCTGCTACCCCCAAAATAGAAAAGGGTCGTTAGGTGTTATGGTGCCCTAACATAGCACTCTCACCTCCCAGCCAGAAGCTTTGCATAGCCACAAGAATCCACTAAATCACTTGCTTCTCAGCTGCAAACTTCTTCCCTACCCTAAAGCCCATCTCATGTGCCACCCTGATCCTTCTGGACAGCTTTTTCTTCAACATCTTTCCCAGAGCTGCATTTTCCTCCCTAATAATACAGCCATACCATTCAGAGGCTGGGCAAAATCTTTCCTTTCAGGGCTAATCAGGGCCAGTATATGGCTCAGAGAATCCTTCCCGAACTCCTATATTAAGGGAAGTCATATATTGAAACAGGCTCTAGAAGGGACTTCATCAAGTCCTTTTCTGCAGAGCTGTTCTCCATCCATCTATCTCCCAATATGCATTGGTACCAGGAGTAGCCCCAGTCCATGTGCAGCACCTGGCAATTGATCTTGTTGAACCTCATGAGGCTCTTCAAGCTTGTGCAGGTCTCTCCGAATGCCATCCTGTCCCTAAGGCATGTCAACTGTACCACTCAACTTGGTATTGTCTGCAAACTTGCCGAGGGTGCACTCGATTCCACTGTTCATTGTATATTAATTCTTCAGAGGAAAATGGCTTGGCAAAGCTTTAATGTTAAAAAATGTGACAAGATGGATGCAAAAGGATCTGCTTCTATGTATCATCTGAACTGAACTCAAACTGCTTATTTGGTTGACTGCTTTTAAAATATATAGCTCTAATTTTGATTGCAGTTGATTGTACTGATAAGAGAAAAAACTCATTGTAATTAAATTAGCATATGCATGGTTCCCTGCTTTCGGCAGACTGAAGCACGGTTCTTGAAGAAATTGGTAAAGAACTTATTTTTCTTAATGGTCATTAGAAATTACAGTGTGGAAAAATTGCTTGCATTTGGCAAAGGTATAAGAGACAGTGATCTTGTTCCTATAAACCAAATGTGTGCCCAAAATAGCCACCTACATTTTCAAAATATATCAGCTATTCTAGTACCTCTGCATTCAGATGCTGCTTTACCCGCACCCTTTTATAATCAGGCAGATCTTTACTCCCTAAAACAAACCTAAGGCAATACTTGAGATGCACCACTTTCAGAAGTTCATATAGTTACTTGGTAGAATTCAGTCTTAAACTCACCCAGTGCTGGCTGAGAAAGATGTCTCTGACCTGAAACTGACCCTTCTGATGAGAGTTTATTCAAGTAATTAATGACAAACTTTTGGCTTTTACAAAATTGCATTTGCTGTCAGAAAAAAACCACTTCACTGAGACAAATTCTTTATGTGATCTGTTTTAAAGAGTTGGTCTGTTCAACCTTGTACTGAAAATCTGTGAAAGTGCTGATGAAAGCCATTACTAAAGGTCCCTTATTGTCGCACTACTAATACAAGCATAATGCATTGATGAGGTACCTTATGCTCATTGAATATCTAAAACAGCCTATGCAGTAGAAGATAGTTAAAAATAAGTATTTAGAAAAAGAACTGTCTTCCAAATTTAGACACGGACCTGCATTGGAACTGGGAGGGATGTGAGGAGTCCTCCTCCCACAAGGAAGAAGGAGCAGCAGAGATCATTGGTGAAGGACTGACAGAACACCTATTCCCTGTACCACTGAGGGGGAAAAGGTGGAGATACAGGGAACAGAGCTGAGCCAGGGAAGAGGGGACGGGTGAGGGAAGAAGATCTGAAAAGGCTGGTTGTATTTTCTTATCATCCTACTCTGCTTTTTTCTGTATTTTTTTTTTGCTTCTGGTTGATGTCATGTTATATTGATTTGTTTTCTTCTCCGAGTCGAGTAATCCTGTCTGTTCTGCCCAGGACCTTAGTGGGTGAGCAAGTCCTCCCTGCCCTTAGGGATCTCCATAAGGCCCTTGGTTACCCTGTCTCTTCCCCATTACACCCACATCAGGGTGAGAGTGAGAATGGTCTTCGTGCCTGGTTGGACCTTAACCACAAGAGACCTGAAAATTAAGTAAACTACATGTCTAAAGACTGATACCTGAAATCATCTTCATGATTAATGTTTGTCAAAATGATATGCAAATTATTAAATCTGGAAGGGTATTGTAGGAAAGAATTGCTACAAACTTTTCTGGCACTATCTTCTGATTTGCTGTCAGTGTGATACAAGGGGGGTTTATGATAGATAGGTTTTCTTTTTAGTCCAAATCAGAACAGCTGTAATTCAACAATAAACAATATTCAAATCCTTCAGTTAAGTTATGGGATAGACACATTACCCTGTGACTTCAATGTCCAATCACACATCAGAATAACCGTGAAATTAGTATTGTTCTGTAGTTTGAATGTTATTTTTTTTTATTTAATTGCTGATTCATCCTTAAGGGTGTTATCTTCAGATATTCTTTAAAAACGGTTTTCAGGAGGAAACTGCATTCTTAAAGTTACTTTTATAGATTAATAGCAAACAATCAATTGGTTAAAGCAGCAATACTTCCCTAATTGTTTGAAAACTGCTGTGTTAGACAGTTGACTTATGGTAAAGTATTTGGCTAAGGGAAAACTGTCTTTGATTCTCACATTACACCCCTAATACCATGCTTACTAGTCAAAAACCTCTCAAGTACATTTGATAGACAAGTTGCTGTCTGCAAATAATTAAAACCACTAGAAAGTAGGAACGTGAAACAGGCTTTCAGTAAAAGCAATTGAGATATATACTACAGAAAAGAATAATATTCATTAAATTAAGTTTGCAAACTTTGTAGCCCAGCATAAAATTCTTGCCTCTCTCTCCTGGCAACATGCAAACAGTTATACAAACAGGGAAAACATGATTTTCATAATACTTGGAGCTAGGAGAGGCAATCAGATGATCTACTCAGAGTTTTTGGGGACATCAGAATCCAGTCATTCCAATCTGAATCCAGTTACAAGGTGGTCATGCTCTGGCAGTAGGGTTGGACTAGATGATCTTTCAAGGTCCTTTCCAACCCTTAAGATTTTGTGATTCTGTGATCAGCCTGTGGACACCACACATCTGAAGGCCACAGCCGGAGAGCAGAACAGATAAAGGTACCAATGTCCTGAAGTGACAGGGAACGATCAGCCGTCCTCATTACATCAGTGTTGCAAGAGAACAGTTCAGCAAAGAGCTAGAGTTAACAACTAAACTAGTTAAAAATAAAAATGTCAGTTTGATACTGGAGTGAGACTCTATCTCTTGGAAACAAAATGAACAACTTTTACTTTCTCTTCAAAATATCAACTCTCCATAATTTCTCACCAACTGTAGTCAAAAGAGAATTTCCCAACTGATGCACAAAGTCACTATTTCAAGACATTAATTAACTTCCTCCTTAAAGCTCAGGATAGGAACAACAATCCACTACTGGATTCACAGCTTTGTCTTCAAGACAGTCGCAACCTTGCAGCAATTTAGCTGATTTCTTATGAGCTACCTTCATCCTTTTTTTATTTTGCCTCTAAACAGAACATAGATCTCTAAACATGGTCTCTAAAATTATGTTTCTGAAGAACTGGCCTTGTAAGTTGGGCCAGTATTTCACCACCTTAATTTATTTGTTCTAAATATATATGATAAAATAATGTAATCACGGCAGTGTAATGCAAGCAAGATTCTTTGATACTTAAAACTCACAGATGCATTAAACAACAGTTAAGAAATGTGAGCAGGTAATACAAGTAGCACTGAAAAATTTAGACAAGAAAATTCTGAGGATTGAATTAACCGTAGATGTAGTTTCAAGTCACTTGTGTGCTCTCAAAAAGTCATTTTTCAGTAGTATAGACTTCAGGGAAAAGATCAGTTTTCCCATCACTAAAACCAAACAGATTATAGACTGATAGGAATTTTAGCTGCTGCTGAAATAGCTGTTTTACTGCTTTATTTCTGTGAAGACATTTTGTTCTTAATCACTCAATAGGTAACTCATATTGCTTTGGAGTAACTCACCACAACATTAAGCAGATTTGTTTCTCGAGTTTGGAAGGTATGTAACACCAAAATTCAAATAAATAAAAAAAGCAAAATAAGGTTAGAAGTACAGTAGCTACGTAATGTTCCTAAACACTTTTTCTTGCCACCATTCCAAGCAGAGTTCAAAGCAGTCTATTTCTTGCCCTTTCAGCTTCAAAAAACAAACTTCAGGAGTCTTGCTCAGTGAATTAGCACAGATACTAGCAAAGCTACAAACTCAACACACTTGACTCTCGAATGGCTTGAAGACCTAGGGAAAAAGTGCATGAAGGCAATCGTTTCTCATCAGTTTGCAAAGTCTCTTGTTCTCTGAAGAATAATTCTGGGGCAGTTCATAAGCAGATTTCTTCACAAATATCATTGATATCAGTTCAGGTAGAAGTTATCATGATGCCTCATATAAAATCTTTCCAAGACACGTAGCCCATTAATGCCTACATTAATAGAGACCAGCACTTTGCATATGACCTTCTATTTAATTTTCCGTTTAATAGGAGAAACATTTTTTTTACATTCCAGATTACTGCATCTGTTACTATTCAGTGGTGAGAACCTATTAATATTCAGTGGTGACTTAGAGCATGATGAGGTTTCCCAGTGGACACACTCTGGATGTCATATGTAATGCCTACTTGCAGTAGCTTCTAATTTTAACTATTTTGAGACACTCTAGTTTTGGCTTCATAATAGCTGATATGAGGTTGTGTTTTGGATTTGTGCTGGAAGCAGTGTTGATGAAACAGATATGTTTTGTTACTGCTGAGTAGTACTTTGCTTCTATGCATGGCTTTTGCTTTTCCTGTTGAACAGTATTTATCTCAATCCACAGATTTTCTCACTTTTACACCTCTGGTTCTCTCCTCCATCCCAACTATAGGGAGAGAGGAAGTGGCTGTGTGAGGCTGAGTTACCAACTGGAGTTAAACCATAAAAAGAGATGAAGTGTAACAAAAGATTAAGCTACAAAGTGCACTTCGAGTATTTGTCATGGTTTAGCAAGGAGTTGCTTTTGCTTGGTAACAGGGGGAGTGGGTTGCAGTGAAGACCCAGTAAAAGTTTTTGGACTCTCCCCCAGCTCCTGGGTGCAGACCCACACACCCAGCCCGGCTGGCCCAATCTGGCGCCTCTGCCATCACTATTTAAGGACAGGAATTTTTAGTGCTTGGCAGGAGGTGTAAGGGTGGTACACAATGGAGNTTTTATGCTTTAGTTGGTATTAAATTATTTTCTGTTTTCTTCCCCAAACTGAGTAGCCTGGTCTGTTTTGTCCTGCACCTTAAGCTCTCCCTGCCCTTTAGCAATCCTCAAGTCTTTGGTACTTGAGGTTAATCGTGGTCTTTTGTTCCCTGATGGGCCTAAACCATGACAGTATTTTATTATTTTTTTTATTATTTCCTACCTTACACTCACTTGGATCCCACAAAATCCAATTTTCACCAAAACCTGCTTTTTGATGAGTACTGGAGTTGTTAGCAGCTTTTGGTTAAGCTGTTTTTTAGCACCTGCAAATTAGTGAGACAATCTGCTTTGTAGGGAAATTTTTTCTTCTTAAGACTTTCTTATTCATTGCAGCCCAATTGGAAATCTGCAATCCTAAACCCAGCTGAATCATTTCAAAGGAGCAAGTGCTGTTTCACAGTAATCGGTGTTGCAATGAAATATCAGTCCTGACTTGAGCAGTTTAGGCTTGCATGACAAAACAGGTGTAAAGCACAACAAGGCTTCTGCTTGTTCAACTGAACAAGCTACATTATTTATGCTGAGGGCAACAGATTGTATGGGATTGCTATAGACCTTTCCATTTTCATCCATATGTCAGATGACAGCAGTGAACAAGAAGATGCAGAGTCATTTGTGCTTTATCTGCACACGTCAGTCACTATAGCTGCACCACACACTGAGAACACGTGCAGTGCCACTTTTAGACAGCACACGGATCCATCTCTTGTCTGGTGCAAGTTATAAGTTTTTAATAGTCACAAGTTAGACTGAAAACTATACACACGGTAGATCCAACTCAAGTGGAATCACCAAAAAGACAATTCTAAAGGCCATTCAGATGACATTAAGACAGTTTATGTCAAACTTGGAGCTCAGGTGGGATCTGGTTCAAACTTGTACAGTGAGGGTATCTTTTGCAACCACATAGTCATAGGCAGCAGAAAGATTCGCCTGTTGATAACTCCAAATGCAGTATGCCCCCACTTCCCATTACCCCCAAAAAAGAAAAAGAAATAGTGGCAGTTATAGGAAATGAGTAGTAAAGGGCAATAGAAGAAACCTATGGAAGCTATGAGAACTGGAATTTCAGACGTCCATCTGTTGTAGAAATAATCCATTTGGTAAGAGACTCCTTCCCTAAAAAGCTGGAAGGTTAATATTTTCCTGGAAAACTGTGAATTGTGGCTGCAGACCATAATCTCTGCAAAGGAAATTGTTCAGACTATACGTCATCATGATTGATTTCTGGAGGCAAAGCACAGAAGAGGGTACAAGAGCAATCTCTTTTAAAGCAGCTCACTGGTTGTTCAAACACAGGAAAGCACCTGATGGCAATGAAGGCTCTAGGACACAAAAAAAACACTACAGCTAAGAGCAAAAATAAATCTACTGCTGTACCTAGATAATAAACAAGAATCAGTATCCAAAGGCAGATGGTAAATTAATGCTCTTTACTTAGTGTTTGGAAGGAAAGAAATTCCTCCAGCCACACTTGTGTGCAACAGAATAATCACTGTTTTAAAGAACAGACCAATTCAGCTTCGCACAAAGTGATGACTTCAGTATCCTTATGAGGAACCACTAAAATCAGAGAGGCTTGGTAGACGGAAGGATCTCCAAGCCTTCATGCCAGATAGCTAAAATTTCCTCTTGGGAAGGAAGCACGGCCTCATGCGAAGAGCAGTCATCAGTGCACACTGGATCATGACTGCGAGAAATAGCTGCAGGTCACACCAACTCTTCATAAAAAACTCTCAGTATCTGGAGAAATGCTTCTTGAGCCAGAAGCTCTTTTGGCACTGGTGTGGAGACATAAGGTGCATCAGAAAGATCTTAGTACAGTTAAGCACCTGGTAAGTCAATTTAAGACAGAGTACCTGGAGGAGGGAACATATCATGTACTACTTTACATAAAGTCGCTCCCTTTATATTTCACAAGAAACAACCCTCAAGGGAAAAGCTACAAATAGTTTACTTCGTCTTCTTGGGTAATAATGTTCTCCACGGGTCCTTTTCTTTTTAAACTACAGTTTTTCACTGGAATTTAAATTCTTCAGTGCTCCCAAATAAAGTATCCCTGACTACATTAGAAAAGTTGTGTACACATAAAAGTAATCCATGTATATTTTGGAAGGTTTTCAACTATTAATCAAATTGGACATACATATATCATCAGAACTGTTGTGAACAATAATATTTTCTGAGAAGGACACATTAAAAAAAGAAAAATGAAAGTGAATCAGATGCATTGTCAGCTCAACAATATACCAAGAAACATTTACAAGTATTACTTCCAGTGTCAGCAAAACGTACTGGCAACTTGGCCAACACAAAACCATTTTTTATGCAAACAAGCAAGATTAAAAGAGAATCTAAAAGGCCTTTGTTACATTAATGGTTGAATTTCAGAGAAGTGGTAAGCAAACATCACATCAAATAATCCTTAGATACAGAGCTGAGGAGAAGTAGGTGTACTTTAGATGCATTGGGTAACTCAGCAAGGGAATGGTAGCTCTAGCCTCTGAAAAAAGTAATATAAACCTTTTGCTATTGCAGTATATTACACAGATAGGTTCTTTCTATCCTACTCAAATCACTGTTTGTTTCATTACTTTTGATCCTGAGGTACACTGTTGAGAAGTAATCAGTGTCATTGACCTCTGTTTGATTAACTCTGTTCTTCAGTGGTCTCTGAGGTTAATACCTGTTTTATTACCTTTTTACTGGATAACTTTATTGAAAGTCACAGTGCAGCACTGAATGACTGAAACAACACCTGCAAACATCTATATGGAAATACAACTCCAGAGGATTTGCTGAAATCTGCTTACATTTCTTCAAATTATTCAGGAAAAGCACCCAAACTTTGACCATCCTATCACCCTACGAAAGGGGTGAAACAGAATGAGCTCACAGTATCTGCTCAGGAGCTGCTACCATTAAAACATACCTGACTCTTTAATACACTGTAAACCTCAAACTTGTGTTCATTTCTAATACAAATTGATAAAAATCCTCTCCTATCACAGTAAAACTTACTATGCTTCACTACTGGCAGAGGTCAAGAGGAAGGCACTGGTAGGCTTTTCTGCTATCACTTGTTTCTGAAGCAGTGAAATTCCCAAATTACAAAAATAATTCAGTATCAGTGCCCTTTCAAAGCCATTTTGAAACCAAACCATCAGAAGGCCCAAGTTCCTACCTACCATTACAGGATATTAACCATAAACCAGACACAAGCAAATTCTGAAATTTCCATTTTACAAGAAATCCACACAACAATAGGATTTTGCTGTTGACGGAGCACACAAAACAGGAAGAATGCACACTCAATTGTGCACACAAAGCATTCACATTAATATAACCATGCCTGCTAATATAATAGCCTCAAGAGTTGGCAGAAACTAGAGCAGGTGGGGGGAAAAATGTTGCAAGGATAGTTTATGATAGATTATGGAATGGTATCAAAAGAAGACTCTCTTAGATATGTATTTTCTTAGTGTATGCTGTGAAAAGTATTTCTTCAGTCTAACAAAGTTTTTTTTTAAAGAAGCCTCCTAAATCCAGGGAAACTTGACTTACTGATTTGTTTTTTAATTAGTTGGGAGGGGAAGAAGTTACTAGAAAATGGAGGAAGATGCAGTCTCTATCTGTGAAGTCCAGCTGTATCTGAATTTGCTGTAATATGCTAGATTCACAATAGGTATTTTTCACTGCCTGACTTAAGTGCAAGAGGTGGTAATGTAGATTAGCACCCAAAGGTTTCTCATTGTATAAGGAGCTATAGTATTTGCTGAATATACCATTCTAATGTCAAAAAATAAGACGGAAAGGCAGATACATAGGAAAAGAAAGGAAATTCCTCACACAATCAGTTGCATCCTTTCAAGTTAATGGTAAAAAGACTCTGTCTGTCTTGAGGAAGT
This sequence comes from Urocolius indicus, assembly GCA_013401255.1. Lineage (NCBI taxonomy): Eukaryota > Metazoa > Chordata > Aves > Coliiformes > Coliidae > Urocolius > Urocolius indicus. The sequence continues at coordinate 607,386 of WBNH01012182.1, read as the reverse complement.
AGCCAAAGATCCAACAAGAGCTTCTGCAAGTCTTACTGCCTCAAGTGTCAGACACCACCATAACAGACAGGCAGCTCCATTTAGGCTGGCAGAAGCTCATCATACTTTGCTAAATGACATTTCTTCTTTCAAGAGCAGTGGAATTAGCCAGCAGCCTGTGCAGCTGACACAGCCAGCACAGTAGGATCACTATTTTATGACTGGAAAAAGTATACTTGAAAGTATATTAGCAGTGCTTAAGAGCAGTGCCTGAACACCTGCTCCTTATGTTGACTTTTATAACCTTATAGGTGCTCACCAACTGAGAAGAAAGTTATGATACTTTATTATGGATTCAGAAGCCTGAACATCTCTTAAAAAAAGTTCTTTTTCTTAACTCCTATGTATAGCACAACTACTTTAAAATCATAAACAAACAAAGTGACTTTATGATAGAAAAGGCATTACACAAGTGTATGTTGCCCATCTATATGTAGCAAATACGTATATGTACACATTGTGCCACTAGCAATCTTTTTCCTTCAGGAACTTTTGAAATCCTTTGCAAAGAACAGAAAAGCAGCCTAAAAGCCAGAGAAGACTTAAAAATACCACTTTGTTTGATATAGTTCTTGTTTCTAGTAAAATTTTAAGCTATCATGTATTTTGTTGCTAAAGCTATGAAAATATTCCTCCTATCTGATATATTGTCTCATATACATATATATTGATAATAACTAATTTCCTACAAAGTACTTAAGTCAGAGGAAGAGCAATAGTCAGAAGAGACACTCTCAGCAAAAGACTTTAAGTACACTTAAGGCAGAAAACTCAAAGTATTTTGAACACTACAGCCTATAATAAGAGCTCCTACAAAAAACCATGCTTGACATATGCAAAAAATAATGTGATTAAGTTTCATGCTTACCTTCTTCATAATTCACTTGGCCAAAGACAGAGAAGTTCAAAGAACAATCAATTTCTCTACAATCTCTTTTGAACTTATCCACAATAGAAAGACCAAAACAAAACCTAAAAAAACCCTTCTCTTTCTTTCCTTCAGCTTTTATAGTTCTCAGGGCAATCCTCACTTGCTGCATGTTGCCAGGTACAGCCTTGTCAGGGCCTGTGAGTGCTGATTGCCTTAACATTCCTGAGCAGCTCCACCTGGTTTCCCCATCTCTACCTCCACAGGTGTGGCCTGAGGTCCTATTTAAACTCATCCTGGAGGTTTTAGCTTCATACTGTTATGGGGCTTTAGCTCTGCTTCTGTAGTGGTTGCTAATGTAGCACATCCTAGTCTGATTTATCCCATCCCTTTGTTTTTTCTGGTGTGGCCTTGGCTGTGAGAAAAGAGATTATTTTTGTTTTTTTTTTTTTAAGAAAGTTTCCTAAATCTAGGAAAGTTGGGCTTACTGAATATTTTTAAGTTAGCTGGGAGGGGAAAGAGTAAGCTGCTGGAAAATGGAGGAATATGCAGTGACTCTCTACCTGCGAAGCTCAGTTGTATTTGAATTTGCTGTTATATGTTTGAGTCACAATAGGTATTTTTCACTGCTTGACTTTAATAATATGATTTTGGAGTCTCATCATTCTACCTTCACTCTGAGAGGGAAATGAACAAGTTCCTGCAGAGAAATCTAACGAGTACTTGTATGATCTTCAAAAGCCACTTGATCTCCAGCACACCTTTGTTATGCTACCCTGCCATAGGAACTGTAAGCTGATACTGATGCAATGAGGAAGCCTTGACTATAATAGTGTCATAATCCAGTACTTCTAGTTTTAGATATTTTCTTGGAAAAAACTTATGTTTAGAACTAGAATATGTCAATAGAAGCTGGTTCTTCTCCCTCTCTCTGTCTTGGAACTTAGTGAGTTAAAGGTTAGACTAGTGTGTATGTTTCTGTTAAGTACTGGGAATAGGGTAAAGCTCCAAGAAGAATCGAAAATGGTTGTATAGTCAACAACTAAGTGTTTCAGGTGCCTCTCACATGAAGTACTCTGTGTCAGCTGGAGCTTGGAGGCAGGTTAACTTGCTGTGCCAGCTTTTCCTGGGAACTTGCAGATAGACCCATGTTTAGTTGCCATTTGACAAGGTATGGTAGCTTGGGCAACCTGCCAGGGTAATATGGCTGCATGACATTATAGTCAGAATGACCTTATGGTCAGCAGAGGCTGGTTCAAGTGGGGGCAGAATGGGTCTGAATATTCCTGACAAAAGCAGGGGCACCACTGATTCAGCAGAGAATGGGATTTAACATGGAAAGGGTGTGAAGAGGTATAAAATAACTTGTAGCACATGTTTTGGACAGCAGGGTTCTAACTGCCCTATGCTTTAAAGAGGGCATGGTGTGGTTTGTATTTCACTAGTTTGGAAAACAGGTGATTTCTCTGTAATTATTACTGGCTTCCAGAAGAGATCATTCTGAAGCCTCTAATGTTGAATATGCTCAGAGAAGGAGACCTTCTGTCAACCACTGTGCCAGCACACAGCTGCCAGCTTCAACAGATCAGATCTAAAGTAAATAAGTATATTAAACTGACTTTTATACAGATATGTAAAGTAGGAAGGCCAGTGGTGTCTTTGGTAGCCACATATGATACCTATTTAGTACCAATTTGGAGCCAGAGGCTTACTCATTTTTTCTCACAGGAGCTGTGGCAACAAGTGCTTACATGGTGGCAATGAAAAAAATTATCTGCTAAAGAGATTCAGCTTTGGATCTCTTTGTCTGCTGACAGATAGTAAGATCTACAATGTTAGAACTGTGAGGATCCTTCAACAGGGCTTACTATGTACAAAATTAGGTGGCGGGAGATGTGAGGTGAGGCAGATGTATTCACTATTAGTGCAGTTTGAGAGTAGCAAAAGTTGCTAGAACTACTCTAGGGGAATATAATAGGAGGAAAATAATTCTTAACATATTACAAAGGGCTGAAGATTAGAGAGGATTGAATCAATAGATGTGTATGCTGCACTGTGGAGGAGTGGAAGTAGTTCTTTCTCATCTTCGGTGCCCAGGAATCAGATTAGCCAAAACAGCTAATAGAAAAAAAAACAAAAACAAAAAAAACGCCCTATTCATATATTCAGGACTAGGTGGAAGACAGCATTTTGTTTTACTGGGAAATGTTATTTCCTAGCATTTACAGCTATCCAGTGCATCATTGGTTTTTATTTTATATGTCTTCATAAATGCCAACTGAATATCTTGACAGGCTTATTTTCTCTAAGCGAAGCTCAAATGTAGTATAAAGGAATGTCCCTCAATTGGCTTTCCCTGAACTGAACCCTTTTAACAATCGAGCTCAGAAATATAAGTCAATAGCTTGTGTTTTCCTCCTTTAGCTCAGTTTTTAACTTGGCTTTCTGCTGGCCTTGTGGTCTGCAGGGTGCAATCAAGGATGAGGGTTTATTGGAGAGGAGTTCAGAGATGTTTCCAGACTGACGCTTAACTCAATGTCTGTGTCCTTTAGGAGCTCTCACAGCTCTAAAACCATTTGCATTCTTGTCCCTTACTAGCTGTCACTTTCCTGACAATTCAACCACTTTATGAGTTTCCTCCAAAGGCAAGAAAGTCTTATGCCTACTATGCATTTTACACCTGAAACTCCTTATAATATACCAAATGTCAAGAAGAACATTAGTTGCACAAAAGTGCTATACCTTAACAGTTCTTCAGCTGCAATTCTGACAAGCTGAAACTTTATTAATGCAAGTTTGTGTATGCAAGTTAATTTAAGCTCTGCTTTGCCTAATACCTTCTGCCAATGCCTGATGAATATCATCCTGTTTACTACCTCTCAAAAAAGTAGAGAGCTGGATTACTAGTTGTAGCTTTGAACAGCTGAGAAATCTAATGAATGATTTTAACAGTTTGCACATGTTGCCTGAGGTATACTCCTTTCATCTATTTGGAGGTGAATATGCAGTCACTTGTACAAGTTGAGATTATCCCTGTGCCTGGCAAAGGGGAAATCAAGGGAGATCTCACAGTCAGAGATGTGCAGTATTGATGTAGATGATTGGCTACCTAGATACCCAGGAAGGCTAGAGGGTATAGATTTGACTCCAGATCCAAATGAGACAGCAGCCTGGTGAAAACATCGACTTCCAGTATATCATTTTTAAAAGGAACCATTGGGAAATTATTCATCTAATCCCTGACTTGCCAGCTTCTTGGAGAAGTAGAGGGATGAATAAATGTAAAATACTACTCTAAACATGCTACGTAACAGTTCTTGTGTGCAAAATCACCAATGTAAACAGAGAGCTTGTCTTGTTTATCATACCCCTGTTACACAGGCAATAATTCCCTAAATACAAATTTACATGTCATTGAATATGTAGGTGAGAAATCTAGCCATTTTTTTCTATTTTTTAGCCATTATTTCTATTTCATGCCATTATTCCTTTAAGAATGCTTCCAAAATGAAGATAAAACCATAGCACACTTTACAAACATGCTGAACATTTTAAATAGTCCCATACTGAGGAAATCAAGGTATTTATTCAGAATTCTGGAACAAGTGTATTTAAAGAAAAAAAAAATATATAGAATGTCAGGAAGAGTATTATTCCTTATTGATAATTCTAATAATAATTTAATTTAAGAGATTAAGTCATTTATTCAAAATGAGAGCAACACTAGTTAATTAGGCAGGGACACAGTAAGATTAATTTTGGCAAGATAATGTATTGGCACTGCTCACATGAAATATTCCATCTGATAAAATGTGGTGACAAACAGTATTTTGTAAATATTTGGGAAGACATAATAAACCTTTTTTGTGTTTCTTATTTGTAAACAGAAGCAGTTTTAAGTACCTCCTGCTTAGGAGTTTGGTGAATTAAGGGGCTTAACTGAAATTTTCAGAAGGGCAGTACTTTTGACAAAAAGGTGGGCTTCCTGCCATTGCACTGTTCTTTTACTTACACTGCATTTTTTAGCTGAAACTGCCTACTTCTTGTATGCATTAGTTTACAAAACACTTTGATACTGTTCAAGATGCAAAACTGTACATAAATACAAAATACTTTGTTACTTCAAGTTCATGATCTGGCTTCAGTGCTATAACATCTTGGGGGCTACGATTTTTAACCAAGTACTCTTAATTAGGGCTGTTGAGCATTGTGTTAAAACTTCCCATTAGGAAACTATGCAGGCAGAGGCAGCAACTAGGGCCATGCATTCCTGTTAATCACATCCCTTGAACCACATAGCTTTTGGTAGTGTAAAGTAGCCAAATATTTTCTTGGCACAGTAAGAAACATGCAGCTGAATAATAGCTTGCTTGGCAGAGGAATAAGGAATGCTTATTTTCAGCTACATAGAGGTTATGATGTGAAAATTTATTTCGTTTTGTACATTTAAAGGAAATATGGGGTTTATGATCTGTGTGTCCAAGGGAGGACACAAGTGAAATAGAAGCAGGTGCCTCAGCATGTTGCACATCCCGGGATCTTGGATCTCTTCCTGGCTATTGTAGTATTAAGCTGGAAGGCGGCCTGAAATAAAGGTGAAATGAAATCTGGCTGTGCAAACTGTGTAGCTAGCATACAAGGTGATGCAGGCCTTTGTCAGTTTGTATAATGCTGAGCTTGTTTCATTTGCTCCTGGAACAGGTGTTCTGCAACTGCAATACAAATGATGTTACCTGCTTTCACTCCAGATTGTACCCAGACTAGCAAATGAATATCAATCATCTTCATTTTTGTGCACATGCAGTGTCAAGTCAATGCAAGTAACTAGTCTGTTTTCTGTTCTGATTTAAACTGCTGCAGTTCTGAGTGCAAAATTCAGGAGAGGAAACTGCACTAACTGTGAGGCTACGGGATTTATTACACATTATTTATTTGTGGGTTTTTTTATGTCAGATAGGAACAGATAGAAAGTGTCTCTTGTCTTTAACCCCTGCATCTTCTTTTCTTCCATATATCCTTGCAACTGTAGGACAGTAACTGGAACGTGAAGATTGATATGAAAGGGAACAACCAGGTCTGACTGGATGTGAAAGCACCAGAGCAAATGACAAAGGAAAGGCGGTAACGGTTTTGTTTATTGACTTAATTTTCTTAGGACACCCAGTGTTGGAGACAGGACAATAGGTAAATCCTAATGACTTGCCCAGCTGAAAGTCCACAGTGCTGTAACCAATATCAAATGGAATATGTTATTGCTATCTGAAAGAACCTCTGACCAGGACTGGGTAGCTGGTGTTCTCTGTCACTCAGGTCATCATGAGAGGTTGTGGTCAAATCTCCTGAAGACATGACTCCTGCCTGGATGACAGGCATCCTCTGAAACACACATTTTGCAGTTCTTCTGAGTATGCAGGTACGATAATAAGCACATGAGTGAAACTGGCTTGGTTTTATCCTTAAGTAATTGTTTCTCCTTGTAGCTTTGGCACAAACTTTATGCAGAAACACTACTTCCTGAATAACCATAAACAAAGAACGAAATGTTTTATCAGATAACTGGGCATGAGAGAGTGAATGATGAGTGCAAATTTCAGTGTATGGAGAGGAAAAAAATCAAACCTGCTTTCTTGCTTTGTTACTGTGATTTAGCAATAAACTTTTAAATAAGAGGACGGCTGAGCCACCCATTTCAAAGATTCTGGGAAATGAGTTTTCCTTTTTAACTCCAATGGGTGCAAGAAGTGAATCCCAAGGGGAGGTAATGCAATTTCTTCTATAGCTAAGTAGAGCTGGGACTTTAGACTCACATTTGTGAACTGGCAGTAGGAAGCTTATGTACAGGTCTCCTTTAAGGGACCTCACTGCTTTGGATCTGATGTGAAGGTGCTCAATGCTCTACACAATGCAGAGAGGCTTAATGGAGGCTTCTGGTCTCCATTTTTGCTGCACCTACCTTAAAATAGGGTATTGGGTTTCTAAGTTCTTGGATCTGGCCTTGAGTATCCTTGAGCATCTTATTCACACCACTCCTGAGTGAAAAATCTCCTAGAGGTATAGCTGGCTGGGTAGTGGCCAAGTCGTATAACTTAAATCTGCACGTTACAGCTGTCTTCAACTTTAAATACATTACACTTATGTCAGATGATAGTTCAGCTGTAACAATCCTCTTGTGTAAAGATGCTCTGAAGCACCCTCTGCATGTTGGGGATTCAACAGAAGTGAATTATGACCCCTTAGAGATATCAATCCTGCTGAAAAGAATCAACACATTAATAAATGGCAGGAACCTGAGAAAATAGTCTCCTTAAAAGGCCCAATGAAGGACAAAACTTGGGAGGTTTTCTCCTTTAATAATGACTTAAGAGCAGAAGAGAATAACCTGTATGGGTTTAATTATTTCTATTCCTTGCCTTTATCAATTGCCAGGAAAAAATCTAATTAAATCAGAGTAAGACTTCCTCCTGATATGACAGCTACATAACTGCTTACAAAGTTACTTTTAATAGCTTGAAGATAGATGACATAACAGAGACAAAGCTTATTCAACTGTACCTAGCAGCATCCAAATGATGCCTGCTGATGCTGCTGTACCCAGGATCTTTTGCCTTGTAGCATTTACAAAATTTGGGTTCAGTCACTCAATTTGCAACAGAAGAGGAAGGCAGATGCATTTAGGGGTTTGGGAACCCCTTTGTCCATATTACCATTCTTGTTTAATGTCTGAATGAAAATAATTTGGAAAAACTCAAATTTCTAATGAAAAAGTGAAACAAATGGTTCTGATTTATGATGAACTGTACTGCTCTAAGCTGATGTCATGAAGTCTAGAAACCAGATTTGCCAGAATATTTTGGAAGGCAAGTTAGAAATCAATTTTCTAACTTTAGAATTTCACTCTCCCCTTCAAGGAAAAGAGGCTGGCAATATTTCAAAGACATTTTGACATATATTCATTCCTATTTCAGTGAGTAATTTTTACAGTTTTAATACCATTTTTAATATTAATGTTGTTATTATTTACTTTTCTATTGCCCTGCTTGTCATTATACTTGAGTATGTAATAAATTCTAGCAAGTTGTTTTGCTAGTGACAAAGTTGTTGAAAAAGACACTTCCAAGCAGTGAAACATGATGGTAGATGAAAACTAATTTGAAGGGAATCATCATATTCATACTCAAGTATCATACCCAGAGCACACATCCAGGTAAGCAATAGGACAATCCAAAAAAATCACTCAGAACTAGCAGGCAGATTAGAAGAGCATCAATGAATTTATGCATTAAATTATTTGTTGTACCCTCATCCATCAGATTTCAAGTACAGATTATCGTGCAGGAGTTGACGGTCTTTATGGTAGCTATAGTCTTCACTACAAATCCACAGAATGTCTCAAACCACCCTGTGAGAGTTTTTTACTGGTACATATGTATTAGAAGTAATTTTGCTATTCCTGTGAGTTTGTAGCTACTATGAATAATATTTTCTAAATATGCTTTTAATGACAGAGCCCGGAGCGTGGTGATCAATGGCACAGAATCAAGTAGGAGGACTGTGGCCTGTTGAGTTCTGTGGCCAGACTTGTTCAACATCTTTATCAATGACCTGGATGATGGGACAGAGTGTACCCTCAGCACCTCAGCAAGTTCACTGATGACACCAAACTGGGAGGACTGGCTGATTCCCCAGAAGGCTGTGCTGCCATTCAACGGGATCTCAACTGGCTGAGTGTTGGGCAGAGAGGAATCTCATGAGGTTCAACAAGGACAAGTGCAGAGTTCTGCACCAGGGGAGGAACATCCCCATGCACCAGTTCAGGCTGGGGATTGACCTGCTGGAGAGCAGCTCTGCAGAGAGAGACTTTGAGGAGTCCTGGTTGATAATAAACTAACCACGAGCCAGTAATGTGCCCTCATGGACAAGAAGGCCAATGGCATCCTGGGATGCATCAAGAAGAGTATGGGCAGCAAGTCGAGGGAGGTTCTGCTCCCCTAGACTGCTCATGGAGGTTGTAGATTCTTCTCTGGAGATTTTCAAAACCCACCTGACATGTTCCTGTGTGACCTGATCTAGGTGGTCCTGCTTTAGCAGGGGGTTGGACTAGATGACCTCTAAAGGTCCCTCCCAACCCATACATTCTGTGATTCTGTGACAATCCTTGTAGGTAAACAGAGACGGTACTTAGTGTCACTTAAAGTCACAGGACACTGTGATAGGGTTTACTGTAGTAGAGCTCAAGTCTGAGTTTGAAGTGGTATACACTTGATGTCTGCAGTCAAGAAGATGAGGGCTTGATGCCTCCATTCCTGGTATGCCCTTATTTCCCTACCATTTACCCATAGCAGCCAATATCCACCCATTACTTCCCTCCTGTTCAGCTTACTTTAGATTAAAAAAAGGAGAATAAACGACAAGTCATTGATTCAAAACAAGGAAACATAGAGAAACACCTAAGAAGGCAATTTGGTAAGTACAGAACTATCTAATTAGTAATATGTTACAGCAAGTAATAAGATTTACCACCAGCTGTGTTGTATTAAACATTGAGAGATCAGCATTATGTACTAAAACACCATAGCACATGTAGAAATCATTCAAAGAAATTAATCTTCACCTTTTCCTTGTGCTTCAATATTTATTGTGTCTAACTCTTTCTACAACATAAGCTACAATAAAAGCAAATGTTAACTGCTTTCACAGAAAGTGTCAGGAACTTTTCAATGATTAAAAATATTTGGAACTCTTATTCAAAAATAATGCTAAGAGGAAACTAAAAATAAAATAAAACAAAGACAGAGGGAAGAATTTAAATAAACCAGCTAACCCCAAAGTGTCAGATGTTGTTTCTTATTGTGTTTTGATAGCAGGTAGAATATTTTTATAAATGAGCTAAAAGGCTTGGCTCTGAACCTGTATCACTGTTCCAACATGCCGGGAGACACAAGTGTCCCGAGATGCACTAACAGGCTACAGCTCCAATGTGGTAATGGAACTGTTTCACCCTTCTGTGCTCTGCACCATTCTTTGTGAAACAGAGGTAGCACTAATAAAGGACAAGCTAGTGAAAAGGCAGACATGGCAATCTAAGCAAAAAGTGCCAGAATTGTATAATTCAGGTCATACTTCAAAATATTTCATTTAATCTTTCACATGAGCAGAGGTACATGAAAATATTCTTCCTCTCAGGATGTGGAGTTATCAAATGTATCCTCAGAGATGAGATTTAGCAGCGACTCAGTGGAGTCAGGTTCACTTCTGAAATGTCAAGGAAGTAACTGGTAGGAAGAGCTTGAATACAGGCAGTTTCTGCCACGTTATCTCTGCTGTTGGGAACTAAATATGTGTATTTGAAAAGAGTGTTATAGACATCGCTGCAGAGACTATTCTGGTAACAAGCAGTTTAAGGAAAGCTCAACTTTGCACCTTGTTCAATGCTGAGCACCCTGTGAGCAGTTCAGTAAATAAACTGGGGTTGCATTTACTCAGCCTGCTTCACTTATCACAATGAAGTGATGTTCACAACACTTAGACTGTGACGTTCAAGTGTTTTGTATTTTGTTCTAGTTGAAGGGTTAGAGAAAAGTAGTACAGTCATAAAGCACTGATGTGGACTAGTTAAGTATTATGAAACAATCAAGAACTCAGGATGAAAGGAGGCCTGGAGCTAGGCATTTTGCTTCAGCTTCCCTCTGAAAACTGTATTTCTATAAAGAATATATATCTATGGTTATTTAAATCACAGAATTTCTAAGGGATGGAAGAAACCTCAAAACATCATCTAGTCCAACCCCCCTGCTAGAGAAGGATCACCTACAGGAGCTCATCCAGGAGGGTTTTGAATGTCTCCATAGAAGGAGTCTCCACAACCCATCTGGGCAGCCCTTTCTAATGCTCTGTCACCCTCACAGTGAAATAATTCTTCCTTTTACTTCTGGGGAACCTCTTATGTTCTAGCTTGTACCTACTGTTCCCTTGTCCTATTATACTGAAACACTTTGCATACTGTATCTCAGAAATCTAAGGCAAACCTTTGTCATTTCTTGTTGTTTGAAAATCCAAAGGTAATCCTTGATTCGTCCTGTGGTTTAATGTCTCAGATTTACCTTTAATCTGAGGTTTATTTACCTTGGATTGTTTTGTAATGACTCAGTGAGGCTTCTTTTATTTCTTAAAGACTTTTACCACTGAAGAATATCCTAAAAGCCAAGGTTCTGAGCATTACTGATTTCAGAGATTGATGCCTTTTGCAATTTGTGTTTAAGAATGTGTTTAAACCAGATGAACTTGAGAAGGTAGGATAGAGACTGGTAGAAGTTACCTTTTTTTTTTTTCCCTAAATGTACATGGACTACTTATTGACCTCAAGCAGTTCAAGCCTTGTAGTGGTTCACAGGTTTGACTCTGAATCCAATGAAGATGTTGTTGTCTTATAAGGGAAAGTGTCTCCTACAGAAGAGCCACAGCACTTACAGCACAACTTAACCATGCTTCATTTTGTAATAATAAAATGGATTCAGATATGTTTTTTTCTCTTAACTGCAAAAATTCATGGAGTACTCATAGATTTGAATAATTATAAGTGGCTTGTTGCATAATTTGAGACAGTATCTTAATAGAACACTAGCCACATTCTCACACATCTGGGGATTTACACTATTAAACTAATCTTCCCCAAAATCTTAACGTCTTCTGTTAACAGTTATTGCTTTCACTAGATGGCACTTTGTCTCTCTTCATCACAATGAGAATTCTCTTAATTCAGAGAAATGCCCGCTCTGTCTCAGAGACTTGTTCAGATCTTAGTATTTCTGTTTACAGACTTTTTTTTAAGTAATAAAATCTGAATAAAGCTTTTTTTAAAATGAAAATGGATCTAGTGGGAAAGCTTTGTAGCACAGCCCCCACACACCTAAAGAAATGGAAGATCCATTTTTAAAAGATTATATATGAAAAATGGTTGTGGGAAAAGCTTTTTTCCTCTCCTCTCATCGCAAAGGACAAGAATAGTAAATATATTGTCACTAAAGGTATTTGGAGACTGTAGGTATTTTTAATAAGGATGTAAGCCAAATACAGCAGCTAACTCTAACACTCATGCAACTTCCCCACAGAAATTCAATTACAGATCACAATCTTCATTTCAAATTCCAACTAAAAAAAATGCTGCTATGAGACAGTTAATGTATATTCTATTCTCTGGTTGGTAAATACATAATCAGTGTGTTAAAATGTGTACCACAACGAGGAAAGTGTTTGAGTCTACCTTCTTCTCTAGCTAAGTTTGCTTCCATGTCTGTGCCACCATTTCTCCCTGTTTTCCTTCACCTCCTTTCATTGTTGCCCGTAGTGAATTTGAGAAGGTTCAGCACACAGCTTGTGATTACAAGCTACATTTTAAAAATTTGGTTTTAGTGTTTCTCAGAAAAAAATAAAAGCAATTAAATTAATAAATAAAATAATGGATGTCAGTAGAGATAACTAGAGATAGAAATAATCAGTCATAGCTGTTCATATTCTTGCTTATCTTTCAAATATTAGCAGTCATGTGATTATTTGGTCCTTCATGGTTTTACTTTCAGTCATCATTTTACTTTCAGGTATGATGCTGTAAACAACTTCCACAGAGCATGCTGGTACTGGTAATACCAGGGATAGCTTTGTTAACACTAGCCATTCCTCCACTTGAGGGCATTTTCCAAGAAGCCTGAGAATTCGGTACTGTATATGGCATATACTGCTTTCTGAGGAAAGCAATTCATTGAGATTTCTTGTAGACTGGTACAAAGATACAAACAAACATTTCATCTTACAGATTCATGTGGTAAGGCAGGTAAAAGTTTAGGTAAAAACATGTTCCAACACCCTTTTTTATTAAAAAGTATGTGTGAACACACTACAGAGCGTTGCAAACTATCACAGGAAAAAAATCTGGCCTGTTCTCTTCTTTGGTATTCCTTTTCATAACAGTGATTTTAAAGATTTGTGTTCCCTTTAGAGTTGCTCTGAGTACAGCTGCAGGGATCTGGAATTGGTATTTGCATTTACCATTTAAAAAATACTACTTCTTGGTCTGCTGAAAAAAATGATCAGTATAGCATGACCATCGTAAAAATATTTGTGTTCACATACACTAAAATATTTTAGAATAATCAGTATCCTATAATAAACGCTATAAAAAAAACAAACCAATGTTTCTTCATTGCTTTTGTCACATGGATTTCCTGCTACCTTCCACACAAAGAATACTGACTGTATTTCAAAATATTATGCTGTTCAATAACTGCTGTATGTTGGAAAATGTCAAGTCAATAAATACACTGTTTACCTTCCTGTTCTCAGTCATTACGGCCTGTATACATTTACATACATTATTACACAAAACCAGTGCAGTCATCCAAATTTTTTTTTCTGCATGAAACACTGCCAAATTTTATATGCTGGGGTTGAAATCTTCTGACAAAGATATCTTTGTCTTGGAAAACCAGGGTGGGGTTTTTCCCCAGTCTTAATTTTCAAAATATAACTCTGACCACATGGGCATTTCAGCTGGCAGACGAAGTTTTGCTCAGAGTCACCCCTGTGTCAGGGTTATGCCTTTTGCTATTTCATGATGGTTTACTCAAATGGCTTTTTTTATTTTGAAAACCAGCCTTCAACAGATGTTTCTTGGTATTTGGGTGCTGAAATTGGTGAAAATTCCATTCTCACTGAGCATATCTATCCCTTCACAGATGATTGCCCTGCAATTATAAATCCATATTAAATGTCCCTGAGGAGACAGTACTGACAATAAGAATGGGCACCAGTGCAGCCCTTAGTTCAAGTCCCAGATGTTTTGCCAGAAAAAGCAGGAATCTGAAGAACTCAATGCTAGGGACATGATGAGATTTGCTGTCAAAACATTATTGGTTTTAATTGCTTCATGCATTTCAAGCTTAAAGAATTGCATATCATATCACAATCTTAGCAACTTCTGTGGAAAAAAATAATAACCATGTCATAAAGGCTTCAATATGATGAATATTTGGAGTGGGACCAGTGAAGGTTATGCAATGAGCATTCACTCTGGCAACTTTTGAATCACTGACATTGCAGCCTTAGTCTTTTTAATATAATGCAAATGTTTGTATGCATAATTTGGTATAAAATGAATGAAAATTACATGCAAGACAGTTTAATGTTCCCAGGCTGATATCTACTGACAAGTCAATCAACATTCATGACATTTTGGAGAGAAGGAACAGCAGATGAGTCTTCCTTAAAGGTTTTAGACCCCGTTAGAAAGTAAGATTTAAAGTTTGCCTGAACAGGCTGCTATTGTGCATTTGTTTTCTGCAACAGAAACTTTTTAAAATGTATGCATGAAATTGATTTTTCAACGCAGCGAATACAGTCCTTTGACAGATTTGTGACAGAATGAACATTTCAGTGGAGACTATAATCTCCTTTAGGCTAAAACTAGGTTGAACACTTCTGAGGATGAGATGATGGGAAAAATGTAACCTGGAAAACAACAAAGGAGCGGTTGATAGATCTATGCTTTGTGAATTTGGCTGGTTTTGTGTGGTGTTTTTTAAACTGATGTATTTTTTAAACAATCTAGTGTGTTATAGCACACAGTTCTATTGTATGGCTATGTGGTGGATGTCCAGAAAAAAAAAAATCCTTTTCTTGTTTTAAATGAGATTCTTGGTAATTTAATGAGGTGCCTGGCAGTTTATCTATTAAGGGAAACTGAATAGTTATTCCCTATTAACTTTTTCCATGTCCTTCAAGTCTTTCCTCATGTCTCTTCCAAAGCAGGGAGTTCTAATATATGTGATCTGCCCCAAATCTGTATCATTCTCTTCCTTTGGTTATCCTTGTTGCTTTCTCTGTATGTTTCCTAGTTCCAATTACCTCCTAAAGTTTATTTTAAAAGGACTACTACACATGCATAGAGTTTATCATTACCATTATTTAAGGGATTTATACAGTGGCACTTCCTTTTTTTGCTATTAACTTCTTTACTATTAAGTCTCAACACAAAATTTCCTCTTTTGACTGCAAATGAATATTGATTGACATTTCCAGAGAACTATACATGACTTCAATATCCCTTTCCTGAGTATCAATACATTATTCAGAGCCACTACTGTTTATATTTCATTGGTTATTTTCTCCACATGCATTCTCTTCACACTGGGTATTATCTGCCATTTTATTGTTAAGTCATTTAGTGTTTTGGGATCTTTGTGGTCAACTCTGCTTTCGACTGTTTTACACTTGAAAAGCAGAGGTCCCAATGAAGATTTCTGTGGACAATCTAATAGCTTCCTTCTTTTTTTTTTCCTTTTTTTTTCCCTGCCCTTTTTTTTCAGTTTTTCATCAGTTATTAATTGATGAGGAAAATCATCTCTCATGCCGTGGCAGCATAGCATGTTTGCTCTTAAATTTTACAAAATAACTTCTTGGAAGACAGATACACTGTACTGCAAACATTTTGAGAAGTTATGGAACATAGTATCACCCAACTGGACTGCTGTCAAGGCTAAAATTCTGCATCAAAGATTCTGGTGCCACCTCCCAAAATCAAAAACACAGGGTGTCCAACAGCTTTTTAGCAAGCTGCTGTAAATGTGGCTTCTAATGAGTTATTAATAATCATTATTTAAGTGAAATATGGAAATAAGCAAAACAAGATAAAATTTGGTAAAAATCCCCTTATCAGTTGTGGACTAGTGTGGGAACAAAGAACTGGTAATTGGCAAAAAATGTAAACCAACCTTCAGATTATGAGACTGATTTTTGGCGAATGAGGAAATGTTGCAGCATGTCCTGTTGGGAGTGTGAGAAGCAGGAGACTGAACAGATATTATGTAACTTTTGACAATAAATTGGTGGCTTGCAAACAGCATGGTAGTACTTGCTCATGGCAATACTCCTCCTTCAGCAAACCTGAGTGGGTTTGGTGTGCTCCAGCACATGGCTCCTATCACATCTGGCCAGAGACCAGCACATTAGTACAGTTTCTTAGACTTTTGATGGCAGCCACACATCTTCAGACATGAAGATCCTCAAGCAGGCAAGAAAACAAGAGAGTCAGATTCTGTATATGTCTCTTTCTGTATCCTATTAATTAGAGCTTTTATATAGAAATAACAAATTCATCCGAGACAGAGAAGACCTAGGATTGAATCTGACTGAGGATTCAGGTCTCTGTCTACTTTGATATCAAGGAGGAATGTCTCAGTTTCCTTGGGGAAGGGTGGACTTTGGTTATATCTGAGCACCAAAAGAGGGCTAAAGTAATGTTTTAACCAAGTAGTAATAATAAAGGGGATAATGAATAGGAAAATAATGTTTCTGAGAGATTCTGAGAAAACAAACTATATTTAAACTAATTTTTAAGGAAATACTACCTTCAGTAGTAATTCAATGCTTGAGACATTTTCAGCCATTCCATTTCTCAGTATTGTTCTTCTCTTTCTTTTGCAATGCTTGTTTGGGAGCATGTTGTATTAATAAGTATGATCTTACCAGTGAGGCTACGGACAAGAGGTTAATTTCTACTTTTGTTCTCAGTTACCCAAATTCAGTGTCAATTAATTGAGCTCAGTATAGCTGGCACTCTGACACTCTGACACGAGAGATGTGAATGTGGTATCTGGAATTCTAGATACATGTATATGCTTACTTTCCACTCCAAGTGGAACATAGAATATTCTGTATAGATGAAATAGCCACAAAGTTAAAACATGAGACTTAAAATGATAATGCAATGCAATGTTGCTTCATACAGATAGACAGACATGAAGACCAAATATTGCTGGTAATTCCTGCTTTTGTCCTGTAACAGAGTATCTTAATAAAAGAAAAATCAGTCCGTCATGGAGTCTTGCTAAAGTCTTTAATTTCTATATATGTAACTGGAAAATTCCACTGAAGTTTATGTGACTAACAGCATGTATATGTTTTCCCTTGCTAAACCTGAGAAAACTACTTCATAGGAACTTTGAGATGCCTCAGCTTTCAGAAGACATATTCCTTACATATGCCCAACCCATCAGCCAACAGAAGTAGAATTAAAAATAATCTGAGGAAGCGTTATTACTTGAAGTTTTACTTGTAAGGAGACAACTGTGATCAGCTATTTTCAGTTTACACTTGAAGAATCCCATAAAGGCTTGGAAATAGCTTATATATTCACCCTTAATTACAACAGAAGTATGAATTGAGAAGATGGGCTTATTTAATGGCTACAAGTCATGACACAGGTCTAAGTAGAACTTTCATGGATTATAAACTCCTCGGTCTAGCATAAAGCACAGAGAAATTTTGGATTGACAAAACAGGAAGAAAAAAAACCTCAGTTGCCTAATATGGTCAGGATGATTGCTAACAAGAATGGTCTCTCCTAAATGTTGAAGTTACAGAGTAAAATTGTTCAGGACCACTTCAAGTACTTAAACTTTGAGAACCAGTAATATAAGCAGCATCTTTTGGAAAACATTATTCCAGTGCTCTTTTGTATTTATAGTGAAGATACCTGTAAAATGAACTATACAAACATATTATACACACAGAAATACAAGGAAATCAAAAGTCCTAAAAGGGAAACAGGATAATCAAATGTCTGAGTAAGAAAACGAGGCACTTTAAATGTTTTGTTATGTTTCGCAATCTGTACAGTCAGTCATTTGCTCCCCGTTTTTCCCCTGCCTCATCAGGACGGAGCAAATATGCAGCTGCCTGCACAATGGAGTTAATGAATTCAGCACAGGTGCTCTTGATTGTATTGAATCATCAAAACCCTTTTCCTTTTCCCTATTCCTCTCTTTGCATCTTCACTGTGGTGGTGGTTTTTTTTTTTTGATGGCTACAAGTTGGATGCCTGAAAGAACTGAGCATTGGTATTTTTGCTGCCAAATGAAAACAGTTCTGTACAGAAGGGTAATAGGGTTAATGTAAGAGAGCTGAGTGTGAAGCAGATTAAGGTTTGAGCAAACAGATTCAGTGCAGAAAGTGAGTTTTGCAGACATTGGCTTGTAATTAGATTTTCTAATGTGTCTGTGTTTTGTGACAAGACTTTTGTGAGACTTTGAAGCATTTTTAAAACATGACATTCTAAATACAGAAGGTAGAATAGGGAAGGCTGAAAGTAAAAAAACACTGACGTCTATCATTAAAAATTAAATGTTGGTCCTACTGAAGTTGTGGCAAAATTCTTTGCAACTTCATTGCAGGCAGAAAATCAGAAATTTCTTTACCAGGTAGGTAGAAATTTGATTTTACGTTTAGCTTTGCATGGCTGAGAGTTGTCATTAAGTACATTAAACATAAAAGTTGTCTTCTATCATCTGAAAAAAACAGATGGTTCTGGCTCCTTTATCAGAGAAATAAAGTTTTGGATATCTTCAAGTTAATCTGTGGTATTAGAAACCCTCTAAATTTCTAGGACATAGGAAAAGAATAAATGAAATCTCAACTGAAGAGAAAGTCTGTGCAAGGACAGCTTGGAAGCCTGTTTTGTGCAAACAGTTCATGGATGGCAAATGAAACCTGTCAAATACTTTAAAGGTGTTGGATATGGAAAATGCATTACAACTGACTAAACCCTGTGCATTTAGTTGGCAGTAGATTAAAGGGAAAACCCAGAAATTGTTTTAGTTTACTGACAAAGAATGCCATTTGTGTGAATGAGGAGTCAGAGTAGAGAGAGTCATGTGGAAGCTCCCCACTGTGAACACATTAGCGAACAAAATGCAGTATGGAACAGAGATAAAATTGTTTAGCATCTCCCAGTTACCAAAAAAAAAAAACCAAACAAACCTTAAAAAACCCCAGCAAACCCCTCAAAAAACAAATAACACATCCAAAAAAAAAAACAACCCTCAAAAAACCAACAGAAAAGTTCAAGTTTTGAAAATCAAACAAAAAAAGTAGTCAGGAACACTCAAATGCAACTTGTCTTTTAATTTCCACTGTCATAGCTGAAAACAAAAGGAAAATTGCCTAACAGTGAGACATGGTTTTCTTGTATTTCTGCTTTAGGAGTGGTTCTGAAATACTGAAATAATAGGAGATACCAAAAGTACTGACTAGAACTAAGAATTGTCATTTAAGAGTTTGGTAAAGCATGAAAAAGCTATTGACTGATTCTAGCATGTGAATCAACAGATCAAAAGTGATTGTTAATTAAAAATATTACCAAAAAGAGGAGATAATCATATTCAGATTAATTCAGAAGCAAGTTCTTAAATCTTTGAGTCCATTGGGCTAAAAACACTGCAGAGTACATATTAATACGAAGTCTTATTTTAAGCACAATGAGCAACTTATCTACAACAACTAAAATGAGACAGGATCTAGCCTTGCACAGCTGATAGTGAATCTTGCCAGTGTGTGCCATGGTTGTAATGTAAGACACACTTGCAAGGGCTCCTGAAAACCAAAAGAAGCTGAAGCCTTGGGAGTGGTGATTGCTGCGGCCCTTTGGGCACTGATGGCTCCACAGAGTCTCCCAGCATGGGGCTGTTTGGCCCTGTCTCCAGCCTGTCCCTGTTGCTCCTGGAAAACAAGAAGCTGTACAGCACTGCAGCAGTTGTCAGAAGCTTTTTCTAAAATGAAATTTAAGACCTCGTGTTGTAGGGGACTGCTAATGGTATCTTCCCATAGAAGGAGTTCTGGGCTGCAATGCTAACCAGGTTAATATATACAGGAAAGACAAGGTGAATAAATTCTGTCCTTTGCTAACAGATGGACTAACAAAGCACTCTCAAGCTTTCATTTTCAGCTCATGCTATTAAATCACTCATGCTATCTCTATAACATGCCAGAAAATCAAAGTCAATCAGCCTCAGGTGGGGGGCACATAAAAATGCTTAAGCCATGGGAAAGAAAGGTGACATGAGAACTGGTTTAACTCTCAAACTACATTTCCAGTTCATTGCTGGCATAAGAGGAATCCAAGGGCTGAATTAGACAAAATATTCGATGCATATAATATTCCAGAGGAAATGTGCATTGAATAAAGTAAACTGAAAACATAAACAGTGGCATTGATGCATCCTGCCTTGTCAGTTAGCCCTGTACTGTTTCAGAGATACCGTTATTTTAATCCATAATGTGTAATTTCTTTTTTTGCTTCCCATTATGACGATAAGTAAAGTATGTACTGCCTAATGAGTGCAATATGATAGTGTGTAACCTTTCAGGTTTCTGTCTATCACAGTCCCCTACACAGTTCAAGAAAGCAAAATCTGTAGGGAAAAAAAATCCTGCTTTTGCTTAATCTGTTATTATTAATTAAAATAAAGGTCCTGTTTTTCATGGAGTACAGGAAGAGCCATATCCTGGGCACAGTTTACAGGCAAGTTCTGAGCCTCACTTCAACAAAGTCAGTTTACTTTTCTACTTTACTTAGTGCTTTATTTACCATGAATAGATTCAGAAGAAAATGATATGTTTTCCATTTGGTAAACAACAGTGGCAATCCCTCTAATGCCTGCTTTTTTCCACCTCTTCCTTTTATCTTTTTGATAGAAATCGTGTCACACGGCCCTTTGTTTGCTTATTTGTTACTATTTGTCTGCCGTTGTCCATTATGGCATCACCAGGCTTGCCAGAAGGGCAAGGGATAATGTTATGGCTCTGTCAGTAATTGCAATGTCCTCAAGGCAATGTAAATGAGGATGAAAATAATCTTTCTGCCCCGTGACTCATCATCATAAAGACCGTTAGGCAGTTATTTTCTCACAAGAGCTCCTGATACCCTCATACTGCACTTTTTCCAGTAACTGAGACTTAATCAACACCACTGTTAAAATGCTGTATTGCACAGGGGTAAAACAGAACTGCTATCTTCAGTCTTTAAATAAGAAGAGAACTGAAAAATAACTGAAACTCAGATTCCTTATCTGATGCTGCTGTTATGTTTTCTGGATGCGAGTTAGTTTTACCTGAATTTATTAGATCAGCTGATCACTGAGAAAATTTAACACACAGTGATGCAATTTAAGGGAATGCTAGTTATCTTGTATATTTTCAAATTGTGACTAAAAGGAATAATCTGCCAAATTTCATATTTATATCCCTATCTCAAAAGACATTTTAGTGTTTCACGTCAAGGAAAAGTACCCTAGGACTGAATAAAATGAGAACTCTGGGTCCATAGTGTGAATATTTTTATTAGCTGGTGGCTAAGCTTAACTGAATTCCTGTAAATACATAGATGTACTAATTTTCATGTGCAGGAGGAGCTCAGCAGCTAACTAGGAACAAGAAAAATCTTGAAGTCTGGAGATAGTAGTTTTAGAACAAGCCTCATATGCACAAGTTCACTTGCCTCTGTGAAATGCAGTGACAGATTTTGCCTAAACTTTAAAACTGTGACTGGAAGTGAAACTACCAAGCAGTACAGACGAGTTACATTCCTGTTGCCAGGCAAATGTGTATTTTGCCCAAAGTCTGAAGCAGGCTTTCAAGGGAAGCATAGGGGAAAGCGGATGTGTTAAGACCAATTGAGTATACAATTTTAGTAACCTTGAAACATGTAAAGATCTCGCAGTTCTCTCCTGGTTAACAACTGCTAATTTGAGAAATTCAGTTAAATATCTACATAAATGGAGGGGGAAGCTAATATGCACTGAATGCTTTTATACAAGCGTATTCAGAGAATCAAAAGATTAAACTAGAATCTATAAGAGCTATTCAGTTCCCACTGCTGTGTTTTCTGATTTACAGTTCTACTGAGAGAAGTGGGGAAAAGGATTGAACTTAATAGCAGAATGCCAAAATGGTAACGGGCAAATGATCTCTTGACTGCACTGACACATTTGGCTCTTCCTTTTAGAAATCATTTCCATGCACTCCCCTAATATTAATTTCTTGTAACCATAGCTAATATTCTTTTCCTCTTTATAAAAGGATTTGTGTAGATAAGCTCAATGAGTCAACTCAGTGTAAATTAATTCACAAGTTTGAAGGGATCACATAGCAGAACCATTTACAGAGAAACATTTCTATAATTACTTTGAGAATTAAAGCCACGTTCAAAAGCTTTATAGATATTTGTAAATATCCGCACCACAACACCTTTGGAGAGGAGAAAGTAGTCCAAAGTAGTCCACCAAATAGAATGATAAAGAAAGTGTGGCTACTTCTCTATGTCCACAACTGCAGCTGGGTTTTTTTGACAGCTATTAAGTGAGCTCATTTGTATTTAGTGCTTGCTTTTAAGTACTGTAATATTCTCATTAACAAAAGTGTCCCATTGAAACATCCAAAGAAAAATCTGTAAAATTAATTTACTGGAGAGAACTTTTTACTACAGTATTTGATTTCTCCCAGTAACATGTGTTATGGTTATGGAGATGTCTGGAAGTAGATATTTTTATTAACGAGAATACAGAATTACTTACATTACAACCAACATGCCATGAACAATATGTGTTTTTTTTGTGGGTGTGAAATGAGGATGGCAGGGAGGACCAAGGAAAAGTGGTCTCTCTGAACTCTTTTTCTGTTCATGCTAGCAATCAAATGCCATGAAAACGTTGCAAGAAGCCATTCCATACCATCCTTCTCATAGAGGTTAAAAGAGGCTGGCTGTGGCTGTCCCAGAGACCAGAAGTCTGTTTGGTGAGTATGAATAAGCACTATTCATTCATAAAGCAACTTGCTGAAATCAATCTTCTCTGGAATCCAATGACTGTGAATCATAGTTTCAGGATCTGAGGCTAAATGTGATTATATGATTGGTCTTACCACATAAATTTCACCTTTTTGATGAAATCACAAAGAAAGGAACAGCTAAGAGGGTGTAAATTATAAAGATCATGATTAATCCACTGTAATACAAATCACTGAATGAAAAGCTGGTTTAAAATTTGACTTTTTGAGTGCTTATACTTTAATAGCATTGTAGAACTTAGACATAGAAAATTATGCTTGTGTTTGTACAGCATTTCCTTTGTAGCAATATGCAAATTGATTTCCCAGTGAAGGTTTCTCTGTGATGGCATAGGTTTTTATTTGTTTTGGAGATTATTTGGCATTTCTCCAACAGGCACCATTGTTATCTCCAGGCCATAGTTTTTATTCTACCTGTCAGACACAGAGCAGGCCCCCAAACCTCCTTAATAACTGGAACTATGAAATTTGATGATTTCCTAAGTTACCTTGATTTTGTTTCCTAAAAAAAGTCATGGCTGAGATTTTCTTCTTGAGCCTTCACTTTTCAACACATTTTTATTTGTGTGGTGCTTTGAGTGGGGACAAAAAAAAAGGTTGGAGAGGTTTTCAGAGTTAGTTTTCATTGTTTGCTAATAGAGTCTGCATAATTTATTTTCTTTTCCAAGTGAATGAATTCTGATCAATATATCAGCCTTCAATAAAACTAACATAGTTCAACAGATTGAATTTTCAGATGTTGAATAGTCTCTTATTTTCCTAAAAGTCATGTGAGAAGCTATCTTTAAGTCACTAAAATTCTCTAGATAGCTAGAAACTGGGAATTAGAAGACATGGCAGTCCTACTTTATCCATTAATAAGATTTCACTGGTATATACAAGAGAGAACCTTTCGCCTGAAGGGTTATCTAACCTTTTGTAATAGCTTTTGTTTTACACTTCAGTAAGATAGGTGAATCTGCATCCTTTGAAAATGGTCAATTTAATTGGATTCAGAACACAAGCAATATTTATTATTGTTATGAGAAGAAAGAGAAGTAGTTTAAAAATAACATCAAAAGGTTGTTATATTAAGACAGCATGTGTGAGTAAATCAAGAAATTAGGCACAGACCAATAGCTTTCCAGAATGTTGGGGTTTGGGCAACTTGTTTTAATAAGATGCAAAGATAATAAATGGTTTGGAGTGGGAATATGAGAGATATATTTCAAAGCTACAACGAAAAAGTCCATCCCTGCTCTCACTGTTTTCAGTCCTAGGAAGAGGCTAAGCAGCCATATTGGTAGTTCTGACTTGCAAAGTAACAAACTATTTTACACCCTCACACTTCTACATCACAGGTAACTGGTTTACTATTAAGAAAAATGGACACAGTGGCCCTTGAAAGACTGAATGAGAACTTGCTTTTATTCCTTCCCTTTTTCTGTGCAGGTGGATGGAATAACTCCAGCTCAAATGTGTTACAGACAGAGATAAAACAGGTTGCCAGCTGGCGAGAAAGGGGGCATACATTTGCCAGTGTAATGTAAAACCCTCCATGGTTTTGAGAGGCATACAAGAAATGGACAGAGTGAGCTTCCCACTCCCCTAGATGAGCATAGCAACTCCCAGATACCATGCTTTAAGTCCCAGCTCAAGTGAGGTCAGAGGCAGAGAAGACAAAGTGCCACAGGGTAAGAATTACAGATTCACAAAATTTTAAGGGCTGGAAGGGACCTCGAAAGACCATCTGATCCAACCTCTCTGCCAGAGCAGGACCACTTGGTCACACA
Source organism: Urocolius indicus (assembly GCA_013401255.1). Taxonomy (NCBI): domain Eukaryota; kingdom Metazoa; phylum Chordata; class Aves; order Coliiformes; family Coliidae; genus Urocolius; species Urocolius indicus. The sequence goes on along the minus strand of WBNH01012182.1, from coordinate 583,038 downwards.
GGAACTCATCAAGGTGGGTTTTGAATGTCTCCAGAGAAGGAAACTCTACAACCCATCTGGGCAGACTGTTCCAGTGCACCATCTGAATGAAAGCAGTAATTAAAATCAGAATTCTTTAACTTAAGGTGGAAACTCATGTAACAATATCTTACTATAAGATTTCAAGCTCTAGTGTGTGGTTGCAAAAGGTGCAGCAGCATTGATAAATCAAGAACCTGGAGAGAAGCCCCAAATTTCCAAGATTTTTTTTTTGTCTGACATATTTTTAACTGAAACATTTGTTTTACGTATTTCTGCTAAAGACTGATGCTTTACAAACAATATTCAGTACACTCAGGTCAACCTGCTATTGTCTCTGTTTGGATATGAATATGGCAACTGAAGTACAGCCTCTTTAATCCATTGATATATCTGAATACAAATTCTGGGAGAATTCCCAATGGAGAAGCCCTTACATTCAAGACAAATTGACAGTCATCATGTAGATGCTCATTTTGTTATAAAAATGCATTTACTAAGATCTTGTATAAAATAAGATGAAGCTTCTCATGTGTTTCTCTGTGTTTCTTTTCCCAGTGCTTGTCAACCCAGACTGCTGACCTGCAGCAAAACCTTTACTGTGCCCATGCAGATAAATTTTATGTGTCCCTCTGAAGGTAATCTGTATGTAGATAGAATGGCTCTGTACTGCAGACACGAGTCTGACGTGTCATAGTTGCTTTCTGTGACTGTGTGTGTGATTTATCTAGAACTGCCCCGGTGTTCAACATTTAAGAATTGTCAGCTGTAATGTCAGGACGAGAGAAAAATGGAAGAGGCTGCGCTACAATCAATTTGCTGCTGGCACAGCATATGTTAGTGACATTATGTGAACATCATACCAAGAAATTGCCTTTCTACACATGACTTTAAGGCATATTCATGTCAGAGCAGAATCTGGAAGCATCAAGCTATTATTTTCCACCCTCGCCTATCACTGCAATTGGTGTTAGTGCAGAAGAAGTAGAAGTGCTACCATCTTGTGATCAGGAGTTGGAATTGCTCAATTCAGGTAAGAAGTCCCCCTTTAGAAAAGGGACACCCTTTCTTATTACAGACCAGCATATAGGTAGTTAAGAAGTTGGAGAATCCCGCCTGCAAATAGAAAAATTCTGTAACAAATTATTTAGGAAGTGACATGGGAATTATCTGTGTAAATGTCCTGGCTGAAATGGTATCATAAAGTCCCAGATTTAAGATAAAATTCAAATGCAGGACCTGTAGTTAGAAACTAAGTAATATTGTAGTAATATTGACCTTTACATTTACCATCTTCATGTGAAATGTAGTCGGGCTAAAAACAAGGCTGGACATCCTTAATCAGCTAAGAACCTGATCAGAGCATCACCACATTAGAGTAATGAGAGGTATAAGGAAGAAGTTTATAGCATACAGTTTGAAATTGTACTCTGTAACGTGGAATGGTGTGCACAGAAATATGAACAACAACTACTAAAGTATTACAATGAAACATTTATTCACTGTCCTCCCCTCTTTGGCAGGGGATTTCAAGAAAAATGGGTATGCTTTCAGATGTCAGGTAATTCAGCTATTCGACAAACTGGTGTTTTCCCCAAAGAAATCAGTGGGAGAAAGAAAATGAAGCCCAAAAATCTTAATTTTACTTTCTTGTGTTTGTGTGAAGTCAGGGCTAAATAATAAATTATTTACTTTAGTTACAGATGATAAATTCAGGAAGCTTACACTATAACCTTAAAAATGCTCAAACCAATTCCTGCACAAACTTGATATTCTGAGAAATGTAGAAGTGGATTTTGTATCAGAGACCTATTTTTTACGCTATAAGCCAAGCTGGAAAAGTCAGGCACAAGAAAATGTTTCACAGCTTGCAGCCACATTGTTTTAAGAATCACTGGGCAGAAGGATGAAGTTGTAAGGTTTGAATTGGATAAACCTGTATGACTCACCTATGAACTCTTTTTAAGTTGTCATGGCACCTGGTTATTCTACCTAACAACCTTCTGCTTCTATATAAATTTGTAGTAGGAGGGGCAAAAAGCTGTTTCTCCACTACCTGTTTCAAGTCTGGCACTGTTGCAAGTCTCTTTTCTTAGAATAGGAGAGTCTGCTGCTTTGCACAGGTAAATGTTGGTGATTAAGCTACCCAAGGTAGAAAAACATAAGGTCTGCTAAATAGTGATTCCATGGCAACTACATTTCTTTCTCTACACTCACATTTGCACTTAATCCAACCCCTCCTTTACTTTACAATTGGTGTACAGCATGAGTATGCACGTCTGTTCCAGGATGACGGATCCACCTTTTAGAACAGGCACTAGGTAAGCGGAAAGATTGTATCAAGGGCTGGGTTTGCCTGGGCCAGAAATACTTTGAGGAAGAATAAACCTGAGGCCATCTAAGCGATACGGTCAGCGTGACTGACTATTGCTGGGAGCCAGGTAGCAGCAGACAAGATCAGGACACAGTCTGGTAGGCTTAAAGGTTTCTGTGAAAAGAGAAGGTGCGTGAACAGACACCGACTTTGAATTCTGTCTTGCCTTCACAACATGGTGTCTAACTCGCAAGAAGAGTTTTAGTATAGGCAATACTGGAGGTGGGATGGAGGAAGGGAAGAGTCCTTTGTCCATGCTCTGATCAAATTAGACCTAAAACATAAGCTAAAAGAAAAGCTGTATCATTTTTGTGTGTATCTCATGCTTTCACTAGAATCTCGGGGATGCAGATGAAAAGACCTGCTAAGATTGTACACCAAATTAAATGCAGAGCCAAAAGAAGGATCTTGCATTTATCATCAGCCCATTCTTCTTTTTGTTAGCAAAAGCATGGTCAAAATTCAAGAAAGAATAATTATGTTGTCATCCATGACACATGCATTTAAGCATTGATTCCTGCAGTTCAGTAGAATCCACTTGATTTTTTTCTCACACTTTATACATAAACGTGTACAGGCAAAGGAGGTGTTTCTTCAGTCAGTGGTGATCAATACAATTGTAGCTATTAGACTCAGCCTCCAATCAGTAAATTGCTGCCCTGATTTTTCAAAGGTCACACTGTAGTTCTTCAGACAGTTCCTTAAAAGGTTCCTCTTGCATTCATTTCTTCCAAACTTCTTTATACAGAAACATTTTTAAACGGAGCATTTAAATTTTATAGAAGAAATTTACAGTTGTTTTGAGTAAATCCTTTGAAAAGGGTTTTCTTGGCTTATTTATATGCTGTGAACTTCACCAAAACTCTGAAGAGAAACAACTCTTTTGCAGTCTTGCTTGAACCTTACATTTGAAGCAGTATGTGAGTGAACACTTTCAAGTGATGCTTTTATTACACTCTAATGCATATTTTTGAAGCAAAAGCCCAGGCATATAATGATTATTGCAGAACTAAATCTTTTTAACTACTAAGTATTAAAAGCACAAAAAGCAAAATATAAAATGCTAGTTAATGCTACACTTCTTTATTGCTGCAAATATGTCAAATTACTGAATATTAATTTTTTTTACATTTGGATAGGAAAAAAAATGCCAATTTTTATATTGTTTTAGTACTGTTAAAAGAAGCTACTACTATAGGTCTAGAACTTACCAACAACAGTAACATCAAAATTATTTTCATTCATATTGCAACAAAACTGGCGATTTAGAAGTAGCTGTACTATTTGATTTTCTTCTTTTAAGCCTTTATTTTGTAAAAACATCTTGTACCACCTACCTCCTTAGCTAGGTAAAAAAATTAAGCTCCTTCTTTCTGAATTGTAATAAAGTTAGGCTTTGTCTTCACCAGAACATTCTATGGGTCAAAAAGAATTAATTTGTAGGCAGAAAATAAATTGTGCTAGAAACTTGTCAATTACAATATTCTTACTTTAGGGTCATTTTTTTTTCTGAAAGAAGTTCTAGTTTGGTCCTGTAGACTCAATGATCATTAGCAGTTGCAGTGCATTAAATTAAGTACCATCCTTTCTACATGTTCCAATGCTTCTCTGTGACATGAACCAAAGTGCACTAAATACAAATGATAGAGATTTCCTTCAAAAGTAGACTCCTAATCTAAACTCAAAAAGCTAATGTGTCCCAGACAGACAAATAGATGTTTTACTTCTTCCAGCAGGCTCATTGATGTAGCTATTTAAAACCAGGCATCTCCAAACAATAAAACTGACAGACAACTTAACACAGCACATCCAAACCTGTATTCCTCTGACATTTGCTCAGGTTTCACTTTAAGGCCGTTTTCCATATTCTGTGTAAAATCCATTAACATCAGGTTAAATTCTTGATACTTATTTCCTCCAAAAATGCCTACTTCAGCATGTTTCTGAGCAGCTTTGTTCATCAGATCTGATGCTTAAAATTGCATCCTGGAATTTTTCAGTATTTTATTCCTAAATCTGGCTTCTTTTCTCTGCTTTTTATTCCAAGCCGGGTTTGCCAATATCTGCACACCTGCCTATCTTGTAAGGGCTGCTTCCGTAAGTTCTGAGCTCTCCTGTGATAAGTATCAAGACTCTCACTTCTCTCATATTTGGATTTGATTAAATATTTACTCATACTGTGTTTATATTATGAGATTTTAGTAGTCTATTTTAAGCATTACTGATGTCACCATATCCTAATAGAATATGGGGGAAAAAAGTAACATTTATGCAATAATGTTTTCTGAGTCTCCAAAGATAGAAAATTTAAAAGAATTTTGTAAATATTTCTTACACTTTCCTATTCATACCAATAAAAGAGGTTCAATCAAATTAAAGTCATTCTGCCACTTAGTATCTTTGAAACTTTAGAAACTTTGAAACCCCTCAGAAAGAAACAGAAAAAACAAATTAAATTAAATGACCTTAATTTCACCTCCTTTCGCAGGGCACTTTAAGGGGAAAGAAAAATCATCAGATTTGCCCCGCAGTTATTTGTAATGCCTGCTTTTAGTACTTCATGTTTCTGCTGGAATGCTGATAGCATCTTGACCTTGGTAACCAACTTCATGTCACTCAGCATGATAAGTATTTCCTATTCATTATGCCTTTTCAAATTGGTGTTCTCTTCATTTGGCAGAGATTGCTATAGTATTATCATAGAATCATAGAATGGTAGAGTTGGAAATGACCTTTAGACATTATCTAGTCCAACCCCCCTGCAGAAGCAGGTCAACTTAGATCATTATCATACTTTTGTATCCAAGTCAACATCCTGCTGTGGTAAAATAATGGAAACTGCTGTGAAAAAATTTCGTTCCCGGAATGACACTTTCTCTTGCACTTGTAGCCTCTTCACTAACAGGCTAATATTCCTTTGTTACAGCACATGGTTCCAAACCTGGAAACTGGTGAGTCTACCAAGGTCCCTAGAAGGCACACAGCACAGACTTTATACACTGAGGAAGAGGTAGGGAGAGAAGAGAAAGTCATGAAAAAAATAGGGAAAAGGGATTTTCTCAACCTAAGTCGTGTGTTCAGGCCTGAAATCCAGGTTGCAATTGAAAGCTTAAGTTTTGATTTGCCATTAATAATATCTATTTTAAAAGAAAATGTAAAATATGGCAAAGAATATGTGAGCATATTTGCATGTCTCCATGAAATCATATGGTGTGCTACTAACAAATGTTATGGCTTTGGAAGCAATGTGATAGTTTTTAAAGATTTCTTTTAAATCCTGGATTTGTGCTTATTGAGATTATTAGGAAAACTTCTATCTTAGCACTGAAAACAGCTTACAGAGCTGATGCTTCATATTGTGCATGGTTGATTTTTCCTTCTGTGCAGCCCTATTGGCTAGATGTACATGTGGCCAAATGGTTCTTCAGTGGATAATTTAAAGTATAAAATTACCTTACTACCAACTAGTTCAGGGTTCTCCCTTAATTCCAATGTTGTCTGCCTATACCGATAACTTCAGTTTCCCACTATTACAGGAATTTGTAAGATAAATTTCAGAAGTGTAAATTCCCCAGCTACAATTTGGTGGTGTTAGGAATTATGTCCAACTGAGCGTAAACCAAGTTTAGTATGTCATTTAGTGTGGCATGCAAATACTCATGAAACTGAATGTTTTGAGGACGTTCAAATGGAGGGGAAGGAAATAATTCTAACAAAAATCAGTGGACATGTTTTTACTTACTACTGCATTTGGTTTAACTAAACAAATTAATACATTTTTTTCGCTGAGGTTATTCAGAATATGGTGGTATATACATTTAACCCTCCTGAAGAGGGTCTTTCTAGGTCAAGCTGTATTACCCTTTTACCTATGTTGAAATTCCAAACTTTATTTCCACTGAAAAGGTGTCTTAATACACCTTGGCATCATTATTCTTCCTATGTAGGTACTTCTTTCATGTCCTTCTGCAAGAATAATTACATAATATTTTGTTTACCCTATCAACTTCCAAGCTATGCCACTTCATTTCCCTGGATTTAACACGCTTAGCAGTAGCTTGAGTACATGCTGTGCTAGTCAATTACTGATGTTCTCCTTGATTTCTAAGTCTACCATGGACTTATTTTCTTTCCAGAAAACCAAGTGAATGGCACTATTCATACAATTCAATAGTGAATTTTACCACTGATCTTCATAAATTTGTCTCCTAATCTTTTTTCTTTATATGACTGACACCAATTACTTCTCATAAATTGCTATCCGTATTATTGCTGAGAGAAATGTCATCTGATTTGTCCAACTCCTGAAATAGAATATACTTAATAATATTTTGTGGTTTCTTAAGTTAATTTCTTTACCCATTATTTCATGACACATCACTACTACTGATACCTAATAATGTGACATAATCTTTAAATTTTGGGAGAAAAATTAAAGTATTCCTCAGTTCCAAGACAGCATTTCAAGGTCTTGGAATAATAAGAATGTATTTTTAGTGAATTTTGGAAGAAAGCAGAATTAAAGCTCTCAGTTATTCATTGACAATATTCCTACCACAGCACCTTCAGAAGATTACAGTGAATCACCAGTTGTCATCAGACCACTTTCTCTGCAGCTGCTGCTATTAGAAATTTGTACTGGATATCCATCCATGCTTTCCTGACTATTTCTTCTGAAATCTAATTGTAATGTTATTCTTTCTTAATTAATAAGCACCCAAAAGTGCAAGTAAGATCATGGTACGTTGCAGTATTTGTTAGCATTGATAATTGTCTTCAATTTTTTTAGAACCAAGCAGACTTTCAGTTATTACTCCTACAATACTGGGATATGGAAGAACTGATTTTAGTTTACTGATCTTCTCTTTAGTTGTGAAAAACATTACTTTGTTAGAGTCCTCCTCCTGTTTTAGTGAAGGTTAGCAATTTTCCTCTTTTCAACAGCAAGGTAAATTGTGCCACAAGCATAACTCTCAACATGGTATTTGAACGTGTTTGCTCTGAAATCTAGTAATGTGGCAAGCATCACAAATATATCTGCTTCAAAAAAGAAATGAAAAGTAATAGCTGCTACTGTCAGTGTAAACAACAATATGAACTACTTTGAAAGCAGCAAATAATGGGCTGTTGCAAACATGAGCTCAAATTTGCAAGTATTTCTAAGAAGTAACCTGCAGATCTGAACTGCCTTAAGTTTCTAAAGAAAACTTGAGTCTTCATTATGAGAAATTTCTAGATATACAATGGCACATCCTAACTACCAGGTGTTTGATGCTTGTGTTTGCTGCTTGCTTTGTATGATGAAATACTGTGTTTTGAAATGAAATATTGTGTTTTGAACAAGTTTTATTGCGTATCATGAAATATTGTGTTTTGAACTCTGGAAGCAGAATCCTAGTTGTCTATTTCCTTGGTTAATGATCTATCTGTTAATTTAATGCATTAAAGCAAAAATACTATTTTTCTTTTCCTAATCTGGTCATAGTTGGAGAGCAGAGCAGGCGAAGAAGTAGGTCCACTTGCTCAGTTCTTTGAAGGAAAGAATATGAATAATTATCCCCAAGGGTGGAACCTGGGAAGCTGAGCTGAAATTAATCCATGAGAAGGAATCATGAAAACTCATGAAAAGGAATCATGAACTCATGAAAAGGAATAAGAATTAAAGCACATAGCATTCATTAGTTCAAGGTCAACAACACCTTTATCTCGCATCTGCTTGACCAATATACCTGCCCATCCTTGGCAGCACGCATTTCACATTGAGTGCACAGAGCACCAACACACCTATCACAGAAGTCTCTGCATCCTGGAACGTAACTTTGAATTCTTGTATCTAGTCCATACTGTTTATGTAATACACAAATATACAAAGATTTTAGTAATAGCTAATAAGAGATAATGGTAGGTCTCACTCAAACACCAGCATCAAGAGCTCTTACTGATTCCCTTACTGCTGAGCTAACTCAAGAAAACCTAAAGCCTTTCTTAACTAAACACATAGATTTTACTCTTCTAACTGTCCAGAGACCCTGACTCAATCTGAAATCAATGGACACTCTGAATGCACAGTGTGAAAAAATGAAATAGAGTAGTTCTATTTAAATTCTGGCTCAGACACTGTAGTGGGATGAGCTATATTTAGCCATTGAAAAGGTGGTTAGAAAGGTTTTTCTGGGTATTACAAACGAAAGAGAAGATTCTGAATGGCTGTAATTTCACCTTAGAATCTCACATTTCAGGGTACTTCTCTTAATAAAAGAGGGGACAAATACCAAAACCCTTGTTACAAGAGTGATTTCCAGCCAAAGTAACACATGGGATTTTACATTGCCTATGTGATAAATACATGTTTACTGAAAGCAGTAGGAACCACAGATATAATAGCAACAACTCTACTGTATTACATAATGCTACCATGATAAATAATCCATGACAATTCTTAGTTTCTTCTTCATTAGGTAACATAATTTCATCATTTCCGGTTAACTCTACAGAGATATGTGTTTCTAGAAAGAGATGTTGCGTTTTAGCACCTGGCTCTGTGCAACATGTGAAGAATTCCTTTGCTTCATTTTGAAGCATTCTGGCAAATTCTGGCAGGCTCCATTTTCTGAAATGTACTTCAAACCATATATTATTCATGGGTCTATTTGTCTAAAAAATAAGACTTTTTTATTTTATATTCACAGGGTTTTACTTTTCTATTTTTTGAAGGGAATACAAGAGAGAAAAAGTAAAATGCAATTCAAGCACACCAAAGTGCAGTATTAACAGAAGACGGGTTACATTCACTGGCTTTGCACTTCTAAGCTCTTTAGAGCCGAATGCTCAGTGTTACAAAGAGTACCTAAACTCCCCAGTGTTCAAATTGCATGCCTGCTGAGAGCTACAGACAGGGTGGCAGCTTCCCTTAACCAGCTTGCTCAGCAGGGATTACACATTTAGGGACTATCTTCAGCGAGGAAAGTCTTTATACATCTAAGTCCTATTGAAACAGCCAGCCTAGGATAAAAGTTCTGCTCATGAAATCTTTCAGGTTAAAAAACAGTATTTCGGCCTTCTCCAATTCTTTATAAAGCTGAGTTTGCACTGTGTATCCCAATGAAGCCAAAGATAAACTGAGAGTCATCTGAGACCAGGATTATACCCTGTATATGCCGGACTTTTGGTTTGCTTGAAACTCTAGCTGCACTGTTTTTTCCTGACCAATTTCAAAGGCTGTTTCTCTACCTCATGCTTTTACTTTTTGTGAAGTAAACCTAAGAGGCTAGCTTGTAGCATTTCCTGAAATCAAGGACCACTTGAAAGGTTTATCTCTCTTACCTTAAAAAAAGGTGAACCCTTGCTTATCACAACTGGCTTTGGGCAAGGAGTTCAGAGTTTCTGTATGGCTAAAGCAAATTGAAAATAGCAAGTAGCAAAAGATTTCCTGGTGATTCAAATTGGTGTGGAGCGAGATGCCTACTTCAAACAGTTTTTGAAAACTCACACCCTATTTACATTAGATTTCTTACTTTGGTGTGGTAGACAAGAAGTATTTTATATAGTATCTGCCTATGGCTGTCTCTTGTCTTAAATTTGTGCAGTTTCCATGTCCTTACAGCATTTGGTTTTGTACCAGACATGTCAACTCTGCCAGCGCCAGCAGGTAGAAAAAAAAAGCAGTGTTTTAAGAAAGACACTAAGCCCCACTAGCCAAAGTAATGACCTTGTTTATAGAGAACTCCACTCACTAAATTTAGATTAGTGTAGCATAAGTGAGTTCAGAACACATTTCAAGAGTGATGGTGATAACACAATGGCTATAAAGTTGAAAGGTGCTAATACAGACACAAAAAGCTAAGTTAGAAGGAGGAACACATAGGTATCTCTTTGCCTTTCTTGGAGACAGACTTTGCTACCTTCATTTCCGTTCTTGAAAAATTCTGTTACGTTCACTTTTCATTACGGGCAACTGCTATGTTATACCAACAGGAAAATGGTAACTTGAACAACACATCTAAATCACTTGAATTGTTAAAAAGTATAGTTACGTGTGCCTAGATATTCTTTGTGGTTTTTCATTTGTGAATTATAGGGCTGAAAAAGAGCACAAGCTTGAAGAAAAACTGACAGACATTGGCAGAAGCTGTGGCTGACACAAACTTAAATTTGGGGTGTGACACCATTTTGCATCAAGCATCAAGGTCCTTTCTGCAGCAGTCAGGAACGTACCAGGCTAGCTGGATGGGCTAGATTCAAATACTATAAGTAACCTAGACATTTGATCTGGGTAGAAGCATAGGAACTCCTATTCTATGCCAGTCAAGATGCTGACTCGTAAAATCAAATGATTCTGCACAACACACTCCTTACACATTGTTGTGGTTTTGCCCAGCCAGCAATGAAGCACCACGACAGTCTCTTGCTCACTGCCTCCCATCAACCCCCATCCTCCTCAGGATGGTGGAGGCCCCAGCGAAATGGAAGGAAAAAAGATAAGCAAAGATGTTGTGGATTAAGACAAGGGCAGGGAGGACTCGCTGCCAATTACAATTCAGGGCAAACCAGACTCCACTACTCAACTTAGAGAGGAAAGTAAGGAAAGTTTATTCTACTATCTACAAGAAACAGAACAGAACAAAAAGCCAAACCAGAGCAGGATGATGAGAAAGTTACAACCAGCATTTTAACATCTCCCTCCCCCATCCCTCCTTTCTTCCAGGGTTCAGCTCACTGCTCCCAATATCTCTACCTCCTCCCCCCTCAACGTTTCGGGGCAGGGTAGGGAATGAGCGATGTGGTCAGTCTCTCACAGATGGGCTGTGCCACTTTGTCCTCCTCAGAGGAGGACGACTCCTGGCATTCTTCCCCTGCTCCAATACAGGGTCTCTCCTATCTGTGTGATTCTGGTCTTAAACTATAGGCTTTAAATTACTTTTCTAAAAACATGGTAATATTCTAAGTGGAATAGCACTACAAGTTGATTTGAACTAGATTTCTATACATTAGTTTAAATAACAATGAAGTCTAGAACAACAACAGCACAAACAGAATAGTGCTTCTGGAGTTTCAAGTTATCCACATTATTTTCATGTTACTCTGTAGACTGTGCATACATAGAAGAGTTTCACCAAATTGTTTGGCACTAAGCCTAATAATTCTGTTTCTGCTCATTCTCTAAAGTATATATACACTGAGAAGAAACTGACAGTAATTGCCAGTTTAAAGCAAACGTTGACATTTGTATGGAGAAAGTCTTATCTTTACTTGAAGTATCCCCATTACATTTATCATCATGGTGCTTACTCTAAGGCCAGATACATCATGCTAATGCTGATAAAACTAAGTGTAATCTATACTCACTAGAAGCAATAGATAGTATGCTGCCATACCTAAAATTGGAACAGCTACTTGCCTCGAAGAGGAGAGACTGCAAAAAGAATCTGACAGACCATAATCCACTAAACAGAATGTTTCTAGTTGCTTGTTTCCTTTCTTTCCTGTATTGTCTCTTTTTTTCCTTTTTTTTTTTTCCCCTCAGTATGGATCTCTTTGTCCCAGAACAAAATACTTGAAATGGTGGTTAACTACATGATTAAAGGAGAGTTTAATCTAACTAAATTGCTAGTGATTTACAAAAATGCATTTTCCCATCTTCTCTACAGTGGAAGAGAATTGCTACTTTAACATTTAAGCACATGACATTTAGGAGTACATTAAAAACATCTACAATCCCATACTTCAGCTAGGAAAATGGGAATAATTAACATGACCATACACTGATATATTTTAACTCTCACAGGACATTTAAGGATGTAGTCACTTTTTTTTTTTTTTTTTTTTTGCTTTTAGCAATAGTAAAAAAAGAAAAAAATTAAGAAAGTAAGAAAAATTCTTATTTAAAGATGTCTTTGGGTAGCAAGCAGGACATTATGGAGCCCCATGTGGTGCAATGGAAGATGTTTTGTGTTATCCATTTCACAGGCTTATGAAACTAAGGATTCTGTGGAAAAATGGCATGTGGTTACACTACCAGAGATTATATGCTAGTGCATATCAGAAAAGAGATGGAGCTAAGGGTGCTACCTTACTGTTGTAATTTTCTGACATTTTATCATTTTATGGTTATTGCTCTTTTAAGGACTTTCATTTGTTGTTTTTTTTTTTTTTTTAATGGTAAATATCTTAGCCAGTTCTCTTAATTTATTGTAAAGATAACACTTCTAATTGAATTCTATACCAGAAATCTCTTTTCCATACATGCCAAGGGCTACTTCATTCATTTGAATGAAGATGTGAGGATGCTGTGGGAGATGATGTCAAATGCTTTACTGAAATCAACATAAATCACATCCAGTCCACTGCCACTATGTATCCACCTGGTTACATCTTCATAAAAGGCTATCAAGTTGGTCAAACATGACTTCCCCCTGGTAAAGCCACGTTCGACTGCTCCCAGTGACAGCACCCAGGACTATTCATTCCATCATCTTTCCAGGGATGGAGGTGAGGCTGACCGGTCTGTAGTTACCCGGCTCCTCCTTCATCACAGCACAGGTGTTTGTGGCTCCCACTCACAAATCCAAGATGACTAAATTTCTTTATTTCCCTGCATAAAATGTGCCTGTAATTAGGTTCTTAACGATGGTCTTTCTGGACACAAATATGGGCAACCTACCTTTAACTGAAACTATTAATTGTTAGTAAATTACACTTAACACTTTAACACTATCAGTACTTAATACTATTATAATAAGTAATGACAAAAGTGTAGTTGCTAACTTAACTACTTGTTTGTGGAATGAGAATTTCCCCATCTCAAAGGCACATTCATGAAAGAGTTCGTTTCCCCTGTCTGTGGTACACAGTCAGTAACACAACGTCAGCTATTTTCAGCTGCAGTTGGTACAGATGGTCATGAATGTGACCTTAATCTGTCATGGTTTAGGCCCACCCAGGGACCACGATGACCACTAAGTACCGAGATCCTCTGGAACCCCTTAAGGGCAAGGAGGGCTCACTCCACACTGACGGCCCCGGGCAGAAATGACGGGCTCACGGACTCGAGGAACGAAACCCAACTTCACTGTATCCGCCACCAAACAAAACCCCAGCAAACAGAAAACACCACAGAGCATCACGATGACGAAGAGCACCAGCAGCCCTTTCAGACCCCCTTTCCCCTCTGCCCCTCTCACCCCCCATCCCGGTGTCTTTACCTGCTCCCCTCAGCAGCGCAGGAGGTGGGAATGGGGGCTGCGCTCAGTCCCTCACCGATGGCTCCCCCGCTCGTCTCGCCTCAGGGCAGGAGGACTCCTCGCCATTGCCCTGCTCCAGCGCGGGGCTCTCACACGCCGCAGTCCCGCCTGGGCAGCTCCGACGGGCGCTCATCCCGAGGGCTGCAGCTCCTGCCCCCTCCCGTGCCACGGCCGCTTCCAAAACAGTCTCCCCGCCCATCAGGCCGCGATCACCCCCTGCCGGTACGGAGCCCTCCCGCAGCTGCGGGACACTCGGTCCCGCTAAGGGAGTGCAGGGGTGCAGCCGGTCCCTCGCCACAGACTGAGGGGGGCGTCTCCTCTCCGGTGCTGCTCCTCCTTCCTCCTTCTCTTACTGTGGAGTGTGCATGGTGGTCTTCATGTTGTACAACTCTTCCACTTACTCATCCACTGCAGAGGCACCAGTTTGTCCTGGACCTGGTTGGATGTCCCCTTCAAACCAGGGGAAGTTTCAAGAACTGCTAACAGGGCAGCACTGCAGCTCTCTTCTCTGTTACTGAGCAAAAAAAGCAGCGGCACACAAACTCATGACACGTGAAATGTCTGGTTAACACTGAGAGACACTTTTTTTTTTATCTCATGACCATATGTCTTGTGCTGGGCTGATGTGCATGAGGGGATCAAGTGCACCCTCAGGAAGTTTGCAGGTGACACTAAGCAGGGAGGGGGCGTAGATCTGTTTGACGGTAGGAAGGCTCTTCAGAGGGACCCGACAAGGCTGGAGTGATGGGCTGAAGGCAATTTTATGAGGTTCAAAAAAGCCGAGTACCAGGTCCTGCACTTGGGCCACAACAACCCCAGGCAGTGCTACAGGCTTGAAGATGTGTGTCTGGAAAGCTGTCTTGTGGAAAAGGACTTGAGGATGTTGGTCAACAGTGTCTGAACGTGACCCAGCAGTGTACTCAGCCAACCAAGAAGGCCAGGGGCATCCTGACTCATATCAGAAATACTGTGATCTGCACAACCGACCACAGCAGTGACTGTCTCCCTGTACTGGGCACTGGTGAGGCCACATCTTGAATGCTGGGTTCAGCGTTGGGCCCTTTACTCCAAGAAAGATACTGAGGTGCTGGAGCGTGTCCAGAGACTGGCAACAAGCTGATTAAGAGTCTGGAGAATAATTCATATGAAGAGTGGTTGAGCGAGCTGGAGGTTTTCAGCCTCGAGAAGAGGAGGCAAAGGTTAGTCATGATCACTTACTGAAAGGAGGTTGTAATGAAGTAGGGAAAAGTCTCTATTCTCTGGTAATAAATGAAAGAAGAAGAAGAAATAGCCTCAAGTTGCACCAGGGAAAGTTTAGATTGGAGCTGAGGAAGAACTTTTTCCCTGAGAGGTTTGTCCCACACTGTCCCAGGCTGCCCAGGGAGGTGATAGAAACCCCATCCCTGGAGATGTTGCAAAGCTGTGTAGTTGAGGTGCTGAGGGACATAGGTTAATGGTGGGCTTGGCAGTGTGAGGTGAGTGGCTGGACTTGATGTGCTAGAAGGTATTTTCCAAATGAAATGATTGTCTGATTCTTGTCTAGTGTGTTACAGTATCAAAATAAGCAAGCAACTATAGCAAATTAATATATGTGTGTAACAGGAGAGGAGAATGGCAGGGTCTTAATACATTGTATATTTTAATCAGTTAGTTGTAATAAGCAAAAACTGGCTTATTTTTACCATACTTAATTTAGGCTTTCTGAAGTATTGGAAGTCTGGTTATTTTCGGCTATCCATAACTTTAACCAGTATCTTACCCTCTTACTGATAACTTTCTAAAATAATTTCTGTCAGGACAAAATTCTAGAAATTGGAGACATGGATCATTTGTGAATTGTAGCATATTCAGTGTAATTTTCTAGTTTTATTATCAGTAATTCTTTATGAATAAAACGTGGAAACTATTTACTCAAATTATATTCTATATTTTAGCATTTACTCTAGGTTTATACTGTGTGAGTCAGTTACATAACAAAATTTAATCTTCTGCAAAAGAAGGAGAATTACACTGGTGAGTTTAGCTAATTTGAGGTCATTTGTAAAAGCTTCAAGTTTCTATGAAGAATAGAAATCTACAAATGAAAAAATAGCTTTGTACTATTTGGTGACATGTATGAATTTTCGATTCAAGAAGCAGCAACATTAATATATATAAAAATAACAAAATAGCTAAATGAACAAAGAACATAATTCAAAATAGTATTTGCACGTAATATCAAAATCATCAGCTTGAAAAGGGCACAGTTTATCTACTTTATCCAAACAGGTATTAAGTAAATGCAAATTTGGAAAAATACTCACATATCCTGTTTAAAAAGTACAGTGTGTATGAGGAGTAGCAATAGGCATTGTTCTTAGGGCTGAGAACATCATGAAAGGTTCCTTTATTTCACATTTCCAGCTGCTCAGGGATTTCTGATTGCTACTGTGCTGTCACTTAGTCTTTTGTCATAATCCAGAAGAGTGAAGAAATAGAATAACATAAATTCTTTGAGGAGAGACGAAATTATAATTATACTCTAGTTGTTTGTCAACCATGATAGTTTTTCTTTAACTGTGTAAAAGCCAATATGTTTTATAGTAGTGAAGCAGCTGACGTTATTGCCCTTACTGACAAAATCTGCCACTTAAACAAACAAGAACCCTACCAAGTATTCTAAATGGAAGTCAGTGTAGCTTGGAAAAAAAAAATCAGCAATCTTGTGCAATCAGATCTGCTCTTATTGAAGGATAACATCTACCCATCTTTTGGTTTATAATTCCATTGTTATTACTCAATCAGAGTTGCCCTTTAACAGGAATTAGCCGGACATCTACAGTTTACACAACTAGAACATCAAGACTCTAAAGTTCAGTCAAGTCTTGACCAAGGATTGTGTAAGTATCAAAAAATTTTGCTCTTCCTTTGGTGACAGAGGGAAAAAAAAAACAAAAAAAAACCCACAAAAAAAAACAAAAAGAAGGGATTTGATCCTCAGAATAATATGGCAATGCTGAATGAAAGCTAAAAATGTAGAGGAAGAAACAGGACTTTACTGGTTTTTCTTGTATTGTTGGGTGGGGGTTTTTTTGTTTGTTAAACTCCCAAAGATTGTGTTTGTTTTAAAATTTACAAAGAGAAAGAGAGAAACTTAAATTCTTTAATTTCCAAACTTGTAGGAAATAAAACCCACTTCAGCTGCTGACAGGGAATTTTAAAAAATCTTTAAAACTGCAAATACTTTACTGCTGCCTGGGAGCTTTATTACAGTAATAGCTAGTTCCCTGAAACAAAAGATAATTTGTCATTTGCAGCTAGCAAATACTATTTTCAACAGAACTTGCCACTTCTGTTTTGAATTATGAAAAAAAAAAGAGAAAACATTCCTTTTTTCTTTTTAAAAAAAAATTATTCTTCTTGCTGTATGTACAGATTTGAAGCAAGGTTAGACTGTGTCTGAAAATTGCTGCATTAAGCCCTGCACTTAGGGAAGATAATTAACTATTTTATCCACTCAGTTTTGTGAGGGATATATGGTCAATATTTTTAATGGTATGTAAGTGTGGTCATGATTTACCATGCTATTTTTAATTTACTTCTGTTAGTATTCCATGTACCTTTTAAAAAAAATAGAATTGAATTAGGGAAAGAGTGCTTCATCCCTCAGAGGTAAGAGAGCTCAGCTGGAATAGAAAACATTCAGAGTCATAAGTGGGGTAAACAGGGAAAAAGAGAACTTCTGAGCAAGGCGTGGTAGTTCATGAATTTTCAAAGGGAGAGAAAGGAGTGGGAAGCACACAAACTCAGGTGGAAGACTTCATAAGGAACTGATAAGAGTTTTCTGCAAATCATAAAGCCACTGAAATCACTTTCAAGAGAAAAGATTTATTTCTTATAAAGAAAGAGTGTGCATGTGTGTTAAAGTTTGTTTATAAGCCCATTTTGGTTTTATTCTGTCTTATCGCTATGTCCATTTTGCCTTAGTTTCTGTGAGTTTTCTCTATTTCATGAAAATTGCTTCAGTATATGTTTCTAATAAAGGCTGGTGCTTGAATATGGAAACATTACAAACTTTCAGTTTCAAGGAAAATGCCCAGGAAGAAGTAATTCAGGACTCACAGTGACCTTACAGCAAAGTACAATGTGTTGCTTTGTGAAAATTCTTTATACAGTGCAATTGAAGTTGTCCAAGAAATTAACAGACCCAGCAATTTCTTTTTTAGCTTCTGAAAGGAAACAGCTCCCATTAGTATTTTTTAGCATGCACTGATTATGAAAAGAAATGCTAACTTGCCGTTAATGGGAACCTATCTTTCCATCTAAACAATTCATTTGTTGTGTGGTTTGGTGTTTCCATGGTATATCCAATCCTTAAACACATCGATAGTATATTACATACATTATCTCCTATCTTACATTTCCCTAAAAAGTGGCCTTCTGGACAGTTAAATCCTCTCCCATTACTTTCCTCAGTCTCATGCAAAAGTTTATCAAAGCTGTAAAAAAACACCTGTTTTTTTTTCTATATTATTGTTTGGAGAGCTCTTCTAAAACTGGATGGTTTGCTCCAGTCTCCTGTTTCACATTGAGTATGTTCCTCAAATAAAATTATCTTACTTTCTGTTTAGGCTTGGGGTTTTTTTTCCCTCTCTCCTCTCTGCTTGCCCCCCTGCACCCTGATTTCTGTATTTTTTTTATGCTCTCCATTTCTCAGCTACCCTAATAGCACTTAACATTGTCTGTTCCAGATTGAATTGCAGTAATTTTGATTGCAGTAATCACAGGTGTACATAGCCTTCTACAGATCTTCTTGATGATGATGTACAACATCACTCGCATTTTTCTATCTGCACTTTGCCTCAAGCATCCCAGAAGTATATTGACCTTTTTCTCAGCCATATCACATTTATAACTCAAAATCATCTATTGATAAGTTAACATACCTATTCCTTTCATCCCCTCTGTTTTCCAACTGAAGAGAATTCAGATTATAATAGATTTTTTCTGTTACCCTATATCTTTATTAATTTAATCACTCCAACCTATCTTTATGCATTTGATTACTCCATTTTAATTATTGCATTATTTTTACGATTCACTTCTCATATACTTTTACAGTGTTCTTCTGTATCTTAGGATCACAGGTCTTAAGATTCTTTCTCAATCCTAATAAAAGTCACAGAGATTTGCTCTGAATTCCTTTTTCTGTTTTGTGTTCATTTTGAATTTATTTGGTATTATGTCTCGGGAGTGACCTCAAAATTTAAACAGATACAAGATGACCATTTTTATAAATATATTTTGGGTTATGGACACAGATGGTCACTTTGGCTTAAAAAAGAGTGCATCAGCCATTTAATGTAACTTGATTTTACTTCTTGAGTACCATACAGCTTCCACACTTCACACAGCATTCCAAATGAATGTTCCCCAGAGGAAAAGAAATGAAAATAACCCAGGCTTTCTGCTGTAAATGTGAACCAAACTTCTCTGAAGCCAGCAAAATGAGAGACTTGTTATTCCAACGTGCATTTCACTGCATCTGGTGTAGCATGCTATCAAGTACCATGAAACTCTCATAGGAAAAATTCAGGTATTTTATGAGGAATTCTCAAGCTGGGTGAGAAGCCTGAAATTATTCTCTTCCACGATGATCACAAAAATCAACCAAACCCAAGCAGTGCTGACCTCCAAGAAGTTAGAGATAATCCTGATATCGTCGTGATCTAAGGCTCTTACAGTTTCCAGGGGAAGAAGAGCCCAAGAACAGCAGCAATAGAGAAAGGGAGTTTAAATTCCTGGCTTTAACTGGCATCATTAATTTGTGATGTTCGATGGATTTACATGGAGATTGACAGACATTTCTAGAACTGAAATCTTTTCAAATAGCTTGAGATTCTGTGCAACGTATTTAATGAAGGTCTTAGTAAGAAATTTATCTGAAAAGCTGACTTCTTGGATGCTCTACCCAATCTCCAAAGCTGTAAAGAAATTTTTATGTATGATTTCTTTCCTTCACCACAAATCCTTTTTATGTATTTACTGTAGATAGCTTTATAATAATTCTAGTTTTATAAGCATATGATGCAAAACATAAAGCACTGATGTATGCATGTTTATAGCCAGCAATTTCAGCTTTATCTATGTTTTGTAATAATACTCTCATTTGTAGCTGGTGATTTTTTTTTGCTTAACAATTTGATGAAGCCAGTGAACTCAACTGAAGGATGATTAGGAGTCCAAGTGAAGACCAAAAGCACTAATATACTGCTTCTCTCTGTATTGCCATATGCACACTGTTTCCCAGTTCTTTCACCCACCTACATCTTTCCACTCCCGAGTCCTTGATCTTCCTTCCAAATAAAGCATACCTGCCCATAAGACCAAGCTACGAGCCAACTGCAATCATATGAACACAGCACTACTTCTGCCTCTGGATGACACCACATCCTGGGCACTTTTAGCAGAGAGATCTCAATATCAAACATATTCATTAATCTGACTTTGATTGTTTTTTACATACTGTGCGAATGTATGGGATTTTTTTTTTTAACAGAAAAACAGTTTTAACAGAAAGATTTTTAACAGAAAGATTTGTTAATCTGTCTACGTATCTTACTACCTCCATCTAAAGTAAGTTAAAACTGAAAGGCTCTTTTTTGGTGATGAACTGAAAAAATTTACTTTTTACACAGTAAAACGAATAATAGAGATGACTGAGAGAAAAAAGTAATTATGGAGGGAATTCCAGCTTGGCACAAGAAAAACAACAGATCCAGGAGGCTGTGCCAGTGGGTAATGAATGTGTTGGTGCCTATGAATCTCGCAATGTTGTCATTAAGCCTGCTTGTTATTGTTTATCTTCTGGTTGATGATCACCATTTGTCACCATCCAATTCCCAGCAAAGCATCACATCATACTCCCAAGTTTATTTCCCGTTTTATGATTATTCAGCATCGGGGTTGCTGAGTGCCTGCCTGCTTACTGCTGGATGCAAGCTGAATGGTTGGCTGGTCTGTGATACTTCAAGTGAAGGCATGTAATCATTTTGAGTTTAGTCCTCACAAGGATTTTTTAGATTTCTTTAATTTTTCCATTTGTTTACCCTCAGGAGTCTCTTTATGGGCACAATTTTTCCTTTCTTTTTATTAATAATGAAGCTTTGGCTTAAGCCAAAATACAGAAGGGCCCCTTTACATGGGGAAATTCATGAGTACTCCGTGAAGTATGTTAGTCAGAATTACAGCCAAAAAGGCAGTTGTACAAAGTGCTTCCTATAACATATTATAGGACCATAAGATGTTAAGAACGTAGGGTTTTTTGGTTTTTTTTTTTTTCAGGAAAGATGCTTAAGTCAGCTCTGTTTGCAACCCTCTTACCATTTCTCCAGGGAGCCCTTGGTTTCTTCCCATCATTAACAGCAAGCCTGTGGCCCCAAAGTGCCTTCTGCCTCAATGTGGAAAGATATAGAGTGAACAACACCACTGCATTTGATAGTCTTTCTCATGTAAAATACAATACTAAACTGGGAGGAGTGGCTGACACACCAGAAGGCTGTTCTGCCATTCAATGAGACGTGGACAGGCTGGAGAGTTGGGTAGGCAAAAATCTAATGAAATTCAACAAGGGCAAGACTCTACACGAGCCTGGCATCTGGGAAAGAATAACCCCATGTAGCAGTACAGGTTGGGGAATGAACTCTTAGAGAGTAGTGTAGGGGAAAGTGACCTGGGGGTCTTGGTGAGCAGCAGGATGACCATGAGCCAGCAATGTGCCCTCCTGGCCAAGAAGGCGAATGGCATCCTAGGGTGTGTTAGAAGGGCTGTGGGCAGTAGGTCAAGAGAGATTTTCCTTCCCCTCTACCTTGCCCTTGTGAGACCACATCTGGAATATTGTGTCCAGTTCTGGGCCCCTCAGTTCAAGAAGGACAGGGAGCTGCTGGAGAGACTTCAGCACAGGGCCTCAAAGATGATGGAGTGGAGCATCTCCATTATGATGAAAGTTTGAGGGAGCTGGGACTCTTCAGCTTGGAGGAGACTGAGGGGTTACATCATTAATGCTTACAAATACATAAAGGGCAGGTGTAAGGAGGATGGAGCCAGGCTGTTCTCAGTGGTGTCCAATGACAGGACAAAGGGCAATGGGTATAAGGTAGAACATAAAAGGTTCCAAAGACACATAAAGAAGAACACTGTGAGGGGCCACTGGAAGGGGCTGCCCAGATGGGTTGTTGAGTCTCGTTCTCTGGGGACTTTCAAAACCCACTTGGACAAGTTCCTGTGTGACCAACTCTAGGTGGTCCTGCTCTGGCAGTGGGGTGGGACGAGATGATCTCTCGAGATCCCTTCCGGCACTGGAGATTCTGTGATTCTGTGAAATATATATACAGAGTCATTTCTATGTGTAGACAGATGTGCTTAGCTGGAAACTAGGAAAAAGAATAAAGAAAGCAACATCTCCTCAGACATTTAATTAGCTAGAAAGCCTGCTAAATTCGTATAATCAATATATATAAAAGTGTAGGAATAATTTTTAAAACATAAAAGCTTTATTTCTTAATATGAAATTTACTCATTGTAGATCCTACTATTGCTATAGCAGTAACCTTAACCAGCTTCAGCATGAAACACTGAAAAATTGGGAAGAGCAACTGTTCTTGTTACACGTTCAGTAGTAAAGGACTGGAATTCTCAGAAGAAAATAAGAAGTTAGCTTTAGATTTTAATTAGAGAGATTTATGAGGTCAAAATTATTTAAATAAGCTCCAGCAGAACTTCCAAACCAATATTCCTTTTGAAAGTTCAAACATCAATAAATACCATACTTTTATGCTGATTGAAGAACAAGAATATAAGGATGAATGTCCTATGTTGTCTATCGGTATATTTAAAGAACAGGAAAAAGGAGAGATTGTAAAACAGAATGAAAAATCCTGTCTTTACCAAGCTCCTGTAGTTTCTTCCCCCCTGCTATGCAGTGCTAAAGAGAATAACAGCAATAAAAATCCTTCAATCAAAACTATTATGTTCTGAGCAACATATGGAGTTTAGATTCTCCTTGATGTAGTATATATTTCTAGCATATTACATCATCATAGTATATGTTTAAAAGCACCATTTCATTGTACTAGACAAAGAAGGCACGGCTGCTGTCATAACATCAAGTATGATGCACTTAGTGCTTCTGCTGTGCATTAAAACTTGAGAACAAAGTAGCACATTATACTGCTTCTCCTTCCCTCATTCTTACAAGTTCCCTTGTATTTATCAATAGTTCTCTGACACATTTTTTCTCATATGTTCTGTGTGACATCTTCTGAGCTACTTTAATAAAAAAAATTATTACCATATTCAGATCCTAATATTAATAGGGGGACTTGGTATCATTGGATTCTAGTACTTGCATAAGCTGTCATTATTTTCTCTTTGAATCCCATCAGACACATTATTTTATACAGCCATAACTGTATTGCGTATATATGTAGATTTACCAGCAGTAAACTGTAGGCTATGGGATCTACAAGCACATTGAGATTAATTTACAATTTGTTTTAAGACGGAATACTTACTCAAGCAGAGGAAATTAAGTTTCTCATTAATAATTTAAACACATTAGTAGCAAGACTGCTCAAAATTTCAATGGGCAGCAATAGAATTTTATGAACTATATTCCTTGATAACTGGTAGAATTTATATGGATTTATCTCATTGTGTTGCAGAGGTTTTTTGTACATAAGCAGTTAAGTCTTCTTGCTCAGTAACTAGTTATGTTGTTGTCATTCCTGCACATCTAAGGTATCCTAAATTGTTTGTCATTTTGTACCTGGGAGTATTTTTCAGCATGCTGGTGTAATTTGGATTCTTATGGACTAAGAAGTGTGACATTCCTTCTGAAACTCACAAGATAAATATGTCAGTGTGGTTTGTTAAAGAATATTGTGAGACAAGGCTAAATCTGCAGATTATGCAGGAAAACAAAAGTAGTTTTTAAAGTGTTTTATAAACACTTCACACTGCAAAAAAAGACACACACAAAAACACGGTTGTAATCGTTTGTGAAAGAGTGGAATTTACTTTGGTTCATGGACACTTCTGAGAAAGAAAAGCAACAGAGAAAGATGAAAGAAAACATACACAAAAGCACCAGTGCCAGCTGATGTTAGTGGAAATTTTCTGTCAGATTTCCTGAGAAGAGTTTTCTTGCATTTGGTTTTGTTTTGTTTTGTTTTTCTGCGGGATGATACTGCAAGCATCGGAAGGGAGAGTTTGGGAGAAATTCTTCTTATAAAATTATGGAGAGGAGTACCTGCAAAAATCAAAGACAAACAAACATCTTGTAATATCTTTGCCTTTTATTACTAAGATAGCTGCAATGCCACTGAACCAGTTTCTGTTTCACTCTTATTGTGGCAGTTATGAAAAATGTGCAGTTTCCAAGTGCAATACTTGGGAATATATATGACTTGTTTGCTCATAGAGATTTCAAGTATGCAGAAAAAGAAAGATTTCAACAGATCTGCTTTGTTCCACGGTCTCTAAGACACTTTCTTCTCTTGAGAGGCATCCAGAGCTATTTTGTGTCGGGGGAATTGATAGGAGTCAGTTTTGTAAGGAAATCCAGCAATGCCTTCAAAGAGCTGGGAAAACAGCTCTTCAGCTGTGCATCTTAATTCCTATTTCTATACATTCTTTAGTTTAGAGTCAAATGCATTTAAAAACTGACTCTACTATTCCATCACTGCTGCTGGTGATGTTCCCAACTGCTATGACTTGCAACAGTGACAACCACAAAGTCCTTGGTGACTACAGATTTGTTACAACACTTTGCAATTCTGTTTATCCCAAAGGATACCAAAGTGTTTTATATACCAGGCACACAGCAATCACTTCATCTACTCGTGAATCAGACACCACTGGGGTGGAATACAGCAGATGTTTAACAGCATAAAGCTGTATTACACAACAGTTTTAAGACAGAAAGTGAAAAATGTCTTATCAAAATGACACCACAGAAGGAATTTAGGAAGGCAGAACGTAATTAAGCTAACTGCAGTTTATACAAGAAACTGATGGTAGCATATTATTCTTGCTAAACAGTGTCATGAGATCTTTAGCAGACAAAAGTGTTAAGACTTCAGTTTGATATCTTTCCTGCAAAGTCAAACTTTCAGCAACACAATGGCCTGGAGAGAGATAACTGCCAGTATTTAGAAAGTGCAATTAACAGAAGATAGTCAGCTGCTGAATGAAAAGAATTGTATTAAATATCTAAAAAAGATAACAAAACAGAAGCTGATTACTAGAAGAGACACTAATCACTGGTATCAACCTCTGGAAAATTCTTTTAGCCTCAGTGAAGTTTTTGTGCATTTATATCCCTGTGTGAGATACCAGCTTCTGTCACAAACTCTACAAATACTTAATTTGTTTGACATATTAAATGACTAATAAAAAATATTCCTACACAACATTTTCTCCCTTATCTGAAGAGCATAGCATATGTTGTGCCCTAGCACATGACTAGTATGTATAACTCACTTTATACAAAATGTCCACCTTAGCTATATCCCAAACCAATAAAAATGCTGAGTTTTTTTTTTTCTCCCAGTATCATAAAAATAAAGGAAATTTCATGCCAAGAAATTGCTTATTTTTCAAACTTGCATCTAGTGTTACTTAAGCTTTCTTAGCTGTAAAACCACCAGGAGAGCAAGAGTGAGAGAAATGGTGGCTATTATGGGTAAATTTAAATATCTAGTCAAGTTTACTTGACAGTTTACTCTCTATACATATTCCTCATTTTCCAAAAATCCTGGCTACAAGGCTCACTGAAAGTAATTTCATGCCTTTTTTTTTGTGGTCCTGCTAAAAAAACAGCAACAACAACAACAACAACAACAAAAAACTGAAGTAAAAACTAAAATTTTAAGTACTTGGAGAAATACTACTGCTATTGACATAAGGAAAAGAACCATGAATTATGCAAGACTAAGCATATTATAAGATAAGATAATCTATATGCATTATGGACAACAGTAGCAACTTAGAGAGGAAAGAATCTCTTTTTGTTTGTTTTTTTTTTCTTTTCTTGGCATACCAGTCATCCTGACTACTATGTAAAAGCAAATTGCTAGGAAAAAACTGTCATTTAGGTATGATCATCCTAAGTCAGTGGCTGAAATTGGAGGTCACTACATCAATAAAAAGAATGGGAAGTTCCTGCTTCCCTACAAGGCATGCATGAAACTGAAAAATCCTCAAAAGTCTTGAGTCTGAAGCCTTGCTTGAACTCCTGGGATAATTCTGTAGCTTTCACAATTCTGCTGGGAAATGTTCCCAAAAAGAAAACTGCCCACCAGAACAGCCAGGTCACTCTCCAAAGAGCTGGTCTCTGGCAGGTCAACCCCCAGCCTGTCCTGTGCATGATGAGGCTGTTCCTCCCCCGATGCAGGACTCTGCACTTGCCCTTGTTGAACCTCATGTAGTTTCTCTCTGCCCAACTTTCAAGCTGGTCAAGATCTTGCTGAATGGCAGCACAGCCTTCTGGGGAATCAGCCAGTCCTCCCAGTTTGGTGTCATCAATGAACTTGCTGAGGGTACACTCTGTCCCCTCATCCAGGTCATTGATGAAGATGTTGCACAAGACTGGTCCTAGAACTGATCCCTGTGGAACTGCATTGGCCACAGGACTCCTACTTGATTTGTCTACGTAGATAACCACCCTCTGGCTAGTGTCACCTGTGTCATCTGTTCTTGATCCACCTCACTGTCCACTCATCCAAGCCCCACGGTCGGAGCTTTCTGATGAGGATGTTATGGGAATCAGTGTCAAAATCCTTGCTGAAGTTAAGGTAGATGACACCCGCTACTCATCTAGCCAGTCAGTCATTCCATCATAGGAAGCTATCAGTTTGGTCACACAGGATTTTCCCCTTGGTGAATCTGTGTTGACTCCCTCTAATAAACATCTGTTCCTTCATATGCTTTGAGATGGCACCCAGGATTAGTTGTTCCATCACCTTTGCAGGGAGGCGGGTGAGGCTGACCAGCCTGTAGTTTCCTGAGTCATCCTTCTTGAACTTTTTGAAGACTGGAATGACTTCATTCAGTTTGCATGAAGTTGCAAGCTTTGCACAACATTTTAAATGTACTATTCTTATTTCTTGAGCTTAAGGAGTATTTCTGTGAGGATTTTTAGGGATTATTATTCCTGTAGATATGAAACGTACACCTAATTGTATGTAATTTTTGTAACTGCATTCCTAATATGAAAATTTTAATCTGTTCTCTATCTAGAGATTTTCTAAAGAATTTGAAAGAGATTCCTTTCTAGACATATCCTGTATTTTCAAAGAGCACAATTTTGTCACAAGCAAAATAACACATAGATTAATTAGTATCTATATTAAATTCCTTCACTTATTCTAATATTGTATCCATTTTTTAAAAGATATTAATAACTTCAGTATTTATTTTGACAACTGGCTGACAGAAACAAAAAAATACACTCTTAGTCTCAACACAAACAAAGCCATCATTGGAAATTTAACAGGCCTTTGGGAAGTTCACAAATATTAGTAGTAATATGAATCCTTGCAATTAGAATGTATAATTCTAACTCAACGTATTTTGAAATTATTAGTTCTGTGATCTGAAAATGCAATGTGACTCCTAATTGGCAAGCAGATCCTCCACCTCCTCAGTAAATATCAAAACAGCGGTGCAGAATAGTTGTGCATTGAAATAAACTAATTCTCTGGTCAGTATACTTAGATAATAGGATGTTGGTTTTCTATTTAATTAAAGTTATAACTTCAATAGATGATGCAAATTAGGAGGCCCTGTCAATAGTCCAGTCTAACCCAGCTCCACAATTCTCACTGCAGCTGCTGTAACTGGAAAATGTGTAGAAGCAGCCCAGGAGATCTTGTAAGGAGTCAGCCAGGAAGGCAATCATATACCCAGATGCTATACTGGAAACACAAATTTGAGAGCTTTCCATCTGGGATCTTGCATCTGCCAAATTTGTCACATAAGTGGTCACAGCAGTTAGGTTTTGTGCTCCAGATGAGAGGGAAAGGCACCAAAGGGAGCTGTTTACCACCCTGCAATCAACAGGAAAATGCTGTGCCAACTGAAAGTGTAATCATATCTACAGCAATGTGCTAATGAGCTCTGAAAATGTCTAAGTAGAATAAGAGAAGCCTCTGGAATACAGAGAAGTTGGATACACTGTACATGGGTGTCAAATTATATGGTAACATTTAGGATTCAAAATTTTTATTAGCTATAAGCTGTCTATAAAAACAATCATATCAAGCCAATAGTACAACTGAGCTGGATTGCTTGGCTCGGTTACACATCTGCGGCTCTTTCTTCACAGGTAGCTCAACCATTAGTAAAAGCATTCATGCTTCTAACTCTTGCTCAAGAGAGGCTAAATATGAATTGATTTTTATAGCTAAATATTAGAAGGTTGGTTGGTAAATGAAAGATTCTTTAAATAAATGAAAAAAAACCCAGAAAACAAACAAACCCAGACAACCCTCAAGCCCCTAAAACAAAACGAATGACGTTTTAAACCCTTAATCATTCTGGAATAGAATGTCTTAATGCTTCATTCAAAAAGTTTCTGTACAGCAGTTGGTACAGTAAACTTGACAACATTGTGTAGTAAACTTAACTACATCTTATAGAATACACTATAATAAAACTCAGCCCTCAGATAGAGTGACCACTGTGAATGCTATAAACCAAAACAAAAGAGAGAACAACCTCCAGAAGTCAAGAAACCAGTATGACCCAAAGCGACAGATGATGTAGTGCACTTCTAAAAAACACAGTAAAAAAACACAAAGACCAAAACTAACAAAGTTTTTCCCTCAAAGATGTCTCATTTCTTTGTTAGTTTTCTTTAAGGAAGAGAAAGGTTGTCAGAAGATATGGAGGTTCTCTTGAACTGACCCTAATAAACCCCGAGGCACACTCTGATATGACTAATGCATGCTAATGAGAGAGCCATATGAATTCCATTTGTTATTCTTGGTAACGTATAGCCTGGGGAAGACAGCAAATTGAGGAAGCTACAGAGTGACAAATCATCCGACTCCTTCTGACTATTTGCTCCAGGAGTTCATTAATTTATATAGGAAATGTGGGAAATATCAATATATAATCAATATTAATGTAGTACCACTATGAGTGTAAAATATTTATCTAGACCAGCTGGTAACGATGTGCTCTCTGTCACTGTCCTTTATGTCGGTCCTCTGAGCTTGAGATTATTTTTCCTAAAATAACAATGTACTTGCCTTTTTTATTTTTCCCTTACCATATGATCTGCCTGTGCACTGCTTGCACAGATGCAATATATCTTCATAGAACAAAACCCCTTCAGAAGTGAAGAGGTTGCACATGCAAGGAGTAAAGTGTCATAATTGTGCAATTGGTTTCTGAATGCACGGAGAACAGTGAGGTCTCTTGTGTTTCCACAGACCAAGGACTGCAACCTGGATTCTAGGAGGCTGAGAGACCATGTTTTGGCTAGTTTTCCAGACCAGATGGCACTAAAGTGAGATACTGGCTGGCCTGCATCCTTTAAAATCAGCCAGCCCATTTCTTTTGACAGTTTATCCAAAGGCTTCCTTTTTTTCCATAAATAAATGAGCCTGAATTATAGTATGTTGTAATGTTATTTCTTGAAGTTTCAGATAATGAAGCAAGACAATAATATCAAGCAAGCTTTTATTACCTCACAGTGGAACCACCATGCTTGTTTCCTACAAGGATTTTCTTTAGAGTAGTATTAAGGAAGAGCTAAACGGGACAATAGCAAAGAACCTCCAAACACCATCCCCCCCTCCAAAAAAAAAAAACCAAACCAACCAACAAACATCAGAACCCAACCCAAAACCAACAAAATCCAGGCATCTCCAGATTATGAGATGACTGATTTGTGAACAATAGGTCTGACTGAGTTGGCTGTACATCTTCCTCTTGCATGTTGTGCCCATTTCTTTTAGAGAGTAGTCTTTTTGCTACATTCCATTAGGAAATTAGACAGTGTCTGATAAAATGCAGTGTTTTTTGGTTTTTTTTTAAGATAGCACAATTCCATACTCTTTGCTGAAAACATATGGGAATTTTCCTGCTTTTCTGACACCCCAGAAGACAATGCTGCTTTGAACATCTTCTCCTCTATCACCTTTCAAAGCATGGGGAGCTGTACATTCTTTTAGAAGATTTACAGAAAGATGATTGGAACTCTTTGTTGTGTTGTGCAAAGCAGCAAGTCATGCAATGCTGATTTGCTGATTGCTAACAAATTTTTCAGACATCAATAGATTGCAATAGGTCCATTACCTCAGAGAAATTCTTTATAAGAGTCCTGGACAATCCTGCAGCAGATGAATAAACTCTTGGTCAGAAATGTTTTAAATGTACGTGTAAAGAGGTGAACAATATTAGTTATCAGGATTTTGAGAAAATGCATAGGCAGTAAAAGGTAAAAAAAATGTATCTACAGCCTGTAGTATAAATTAAAATAGCATGTACATTAAATGTGTCATAAACATTACAAACTTGAAGAAAAAGAATTTCAGCAAGAAAGACAGTTTTAAAATGAGAGATGTGCATGGTCTTGCAAAGTGAATAAGCAGTGTAGAAAAGACCCAAAGAGGTATAGAATGTTCTGCAGATAATAAACAAGTTGTAATATAATTGAAATGACACTACTCCTGAGAGAGTGTGCATTACCTTATAACCAGGGGCCTGCAGAGGACCATCCTTTTGGAATATATAGTTACAAAAGCAAAAAGGAAAAACAAAAGCAAATCTACTCAGTGGTCGTTATGCATCAATACGTCTTTGTTCTCTACTTTTTATATTATATTTTTTCGCACTAAGTAGGAGATTTTTAAACTGAGGATCTGTATATAAAGTGAAAAGGCAGTATTTTCCCCTCTTAGAATCATTGATTTTTCTGGAAAGATATTGAGAGAACATTCTGTGCTTGAAGTGTTTTCCCTCAGAAGTCATAAGAAAACACATAGTAAACACTTATATAAATTTTATATTGTCTTTTGGGAAATGTTTTCTTAGATGGGCATTTGATTTTACCTTGTTATCTTGAGACATTTCAGTTGAAAATATAACATTGATGAGACTGAGATTTCAGAGCCTCTACAGATCTTCTTTTAAGAAAGAAGAAACAAAAAACCAACCAAAAAAATAAAATTGCATGACCAGAGGCTTTGAACTATTTTGAAGACGTGGTGTTGTTAAGCTGAAATGAAACAAAAAACTCAGTTTAATGAAATGGAAATAATATGTTCAACACAGAAATACTCAGATCAATATTACAGCTAGAGTGTAACTGCTGATGGAGTCAGTAACTTGATTACTCACAGAGAAAAAGATCTGGAGTGAAGAGCGGGCTGGGAGGGAGAGGACAATGATCTGCCAAAATCAACACAGTTAAAACACTGTTTAGGCAGAGCTACTGAATGGACAAAAGATTCAAGTCTCAATAGAATGCTTCAAATAAAGAACCCAAAACACATTGATATCACAGAATCATAGAGTCACCAAATGGTGGGGGTTGGAAGGGACCTTTAGAGATCACCTAGTCCAACCCCTCTGCTCAAGCAGGTCCACCTACATTAGGTTGCACAGGAATGTGTTCAGGCAGATATGGAAGACCTCCAGACAAGGAGACTTCACACCCTCCCTGGGCAGCCTGTGCCAGTGCTCCCTCCACCCTGATAGGAAAACAGTTTTTCCTTATGTTTAAATGGAATATTTTATTTTCTGGCTTTTACCCATTATCCCTTGTCCTGTCACTGGATACGACAGAAAAAAAAAAAAAAAAAAAGAATGTCCCAATCTCCTGACATCCACCATTTAGATATTTGTAAGTATTAACGAGATTCCCCCCCGCAGCCTCCTCTTTTCTAGTCTAAACAGCCCCAGTTCCCGCAGTCTTTCCTCATAAGGAAGATGCTCCAGTCTCCTGATCATCTTAGTGGCCCTGAGTTGGACTCTCTCCAGAAGTTCCCTGTCCATCCTAAAGTGGGGATCCCGGAACTGGACACAGTACTCCAGATGAGGCCTCATCAGGGCAGAGGAGAGGTGGAGCAGAACCTCCCTTGACCTGTTGCCCACACTCTTCTTGATGCATCCCAGGATGCCATTGACCTTCTTGGCCACGAGGGCACATTGCTGGCTCATGGTTAGTTTATTATCAACCAGGACTCTCAGGTCTCTCTCTGCAGAGCTGCTCTCCAGCAGGTCAATCCCCAGCCGGTCCTGGTGCAGGAGGTTCTTCCTCCCCCGATGCAGGACTCTGCACTTGTCCTTGTTGAATCTCATGAGTTTCCTCTCTATTCACCTCTCAAGCTGGTTGTGATCTCATTGAATGGCAGCACAGCCTTCTGGTGAATTAGTCAGTCCTCGCAGTTTGGTACTATCAGAGACCTTGCTGAGGGGAAACTCTGTCCCCTCATGCAGGTCACTGATGAAAATGTTGAACAAGACTGGGTATGTGCAAGTTTCACTTCTAGGACTGCTTTTACTTGAACAACCTTGAAATTTTAACATTGCTCATCTTTTTACAGCCAAATAGAATAACATCAATTGTTAAAGACAGATCTTGAAATCTGATTTTGTATTACTAATGGGAGAAGGCTCAAAGGCTAAGTGAGCTAAATAATTTTACACTTGGTCAGATCTTTAAAAGCAGTTTCTGTACGTCAGGAGTGTGTACAGCTTCAAATATGGATGTTACCAGATTCTGGAAATCCCAAGATGGAGGAAAATAGGAAGCAGTAAATTATTAGACTGTTACCTGCAAATTTCTCAAGCCAATGATATTTGAGATTGCTCAGTTCATAGACTGTATACTTCAGACGGTGATGTGGGTGTCTGGGGAGACAGACACATCTCAGAGGCTGAGTGAACTGTATGCTTTGTATACATATAGACTCTAGAACTGGTGTTAATAGTACTTTTAAGATTAGCTGTAGAGAAAGAAACTGTGCACTTATTATATCAAGAGTGCCAATCATTCTGTTGTTGTCCTGGGTTTGGCCGGGACAGCATTAACTCTCCGCAGCTGCGGCTGGG